>NW_010585315.1:42194-52346 GCF_000705375.1 Tinamus guttatus
TTTACTTTTTACCAACCTTAAAAGAATGTTGTATGGATTCCTTATTGTATATATGATGCTTAGAAAGCCTGATTTAAGACTAAACAAATACTATTTAGCTAATATACAGATACAGCTAATACAGCAAAATAGATTTGTCTTAAAAAACATAAGTAGATGTCCTGCAAAGTTCTGACAGAATAAAGAAAAGGAGGAAAAATGCCCCACTGTTTAGACAGAGAAACACAGTTATACAGGCTTTTTAGAAGCATTAGACCATGAGGGTTGGAAGTTTTCAAAGTTTCATTCTGCTTCAGCTGTTTGAGTCACTAACTGATTTCAATGTGAACATAATACTGAGGATGTTTTTGGAGTTCAGCTTTGAAAAAATAGAAACTAATTAAAATCTTTATAAGGAGAAAATAATAAATCTGCAATTGTACAGTAATCTCACATAAGGATCAGAGTATAGTTCACTGCATCACGTGGAATCCCACTGCAAAGGGGCATTTACTAACAGATTCCACAGCGTAATGGCCCTTTTGGGGGTATTTTGCATTCCTTCCTTTACTCCCAAAGATTGCTGTATAAATGTGGAAACAAACTCACCTTCCACTGCTTTGCACTATTCCAAGGACTTAGCAGTCTGACTGCTGGCAAAGAGAGTATTAGTGATGTCTTAAAAATCAATGCCTTAAAAATCAATGTCTTAAAAATAATTAGTTATGCCGTTACTTTCTGCTTGCTTGAAATGCGTGTAAACTTTACACAGATCTCTTTTAGATTAGGTAACACCTGAATTATCTAGCATGAGAAAAATATAATGCCAAACTTGTTAAGAGCTCTGTTCTTTTCATGAGAATGTGGTTGAGTCCTTAAATATTCTTGGTGTGCTACTTCTGGCAGAAAAATACAGTGTCTTGGCTGAATTCCCAAATATTAGGTTAGAAAACACTTGACATTGTGTGTGACTGGGCTCAATTACAGCACGTATAAAAGCATTCAAATACTTATTTTTAGGTTTGCAGTATTAATAAAGTAGCAACTTTTCTCAGCATAGGCAGCAAATACCTGTGCAGTCTAGGACTTCTGTAGGAGTACCTAGACTTCCTGCAGAAAGCACAATTCCTTCTGATAAAGTGACAGTTCCAGTAAATAAAGTGAGTAATTACTAATTAAACTGTTTGGCACAGTTTCAAAAGGCCAAATACTGAGTTATGAGCATCCACGAGTGGATTTGATCTTCAGAATAATTATAAGCATTCCCAATATCCATTCAGTTAAAAATAAATTAAAGAAATATTCTACAAAAAAAGAGAACAGGAGCAACCAGTAATTACTGTGATGATTTTGTTATAGTTGATATCTCGTTCTTTAAGACGCCACCCTTTAACTTCAGTCACTGAATAACTTTACAAAGCAGCATCAAATACATTGCTATTTCGGATGTATGGCAAGGTGCAAAGCAAAGAGAAGGGAACACTGGTTCAGTTAAAGGCACTAAATTTAATTGCAGATGCTGCTGAAGTTTCTCTTCAGTCTTTTCGCTCCTGGTGTCATAAGGGGCTGGAAACCTTGTGGAAGCAGCTGCCTAAGACCTGGAAGTTAGAAAGAGCTTCATGACATTCAACAGCAACATCTTGGGACAATTTAACAAAATTATGTTTAGTGTCCCTTCACTAAGAGTCAGTACCTATGCAAGACTGGGATGGAAGCAGGATCAAAGTTAGGAAAGTTGTTGAATCAAATTTCTAAGATTTAGAAAGCCAAAACACTGTCTGCCCTAGATACTAGTTTGACAGAGGTTTTCAGATCATTAAGGCCTTTTTAAACTACCAACTTTTTTTTTTTAATGTGATTTTCCCCCTGAAAAAAAGATACAGCAAGTCCTGCCACATACTGATATGAATGCATGTGTAGAACAGCACTGCTGGGAAGTTTTCCTGTATAAGGAAAGACTATGTGAGTCTTAAACTCTGTGAGCCAGAAGATGTGCTCAGGTCCCAGAGATGATGCCTAGAGTGAAAAAGTGTGCCTTGCCATAGAGTTTAGCACCATCTTTTCAAGTCAATTGTCACTATTTTCACTGTGTGTTGATTTAAAGTATAAATGTCTGTAAGGTCTGACCTCTTAGTCTGTAAGTGAATCAGTGTCTTGGAGAGTACAGGCTTCTTTCTTTCCATATATACTGCCTTCTGTTACCTCACTTTGAATGAGTATAATGACCACAGGGCAAAGCATGAAATATTGAGCCATAGACACTTAAAGTATAGCTGTCTCTTCTCTCACAGGATAAGAAATATTTACCTCAGCTATACTGCCACACACCTGCCTGTTTTATGTCATCACTTCCAAATAACTCCTTTCAAACAAAATCAATTTCTAATCTGTGCCGCTGTTTACCAGTTACCTCCAGCTCTAACTATAGCAGTACTTGTGATGCTGAACATCCTACGGACACTTTTTAGTTTTCACATCAAGCGATAACAACTCTTTAAAGGGAGGACTACGTAGGCTGTTCCTAAAAAGTAAATGATATATGTGACGGTGGTGGGGGGGATGCTGGTCTTGCTTTTAGATTTCTGTGGCCACTCACTTAGAATTCTTCTGCTTGTCAGTGAGAGTGTAGTATAAGAAAAGGAAACACATGTGCACACCTTGGAGAGAAAAATCTAGCCTGTGTGTCTGCTTACTGTGAGTACCTGGCAGTAGGGACCCTGAGAAGCCATTTCGTCTACTCATGCTTGGCCTGGCCAGCCATGAAGTCTGAATCGTGCTGCTTCGTGTGCGTCTTTACCCTGGTGTGAAGGATTTATGGGCATGTCCTATTGTTTTCTTTGCTTCAGAAACATACTGAAAGAACAATGATGCTGCTTTTCAGATGTTTGGAGGAAATACTGCATGCTGGGCATGCGATTCCCCCGAGGATCGGATGTGCGTTTGGTTTAATGCTGCTAGTGTGTTCCTCATTATCTTAGATGCTCTCCACTGAAAGGAAAGGCTTGTTCCATGTCTTTCAGGGAAAGCATAAATCTTGCATCTCCAGGGAACATCATCCATTTAAAAGATGACGTTGAAGGGAGGAGAAAACAGCAGAATGGACAGGATGTGGAGGAGCAAACGTACCCCACTGCAAACCCATCTTGGGTTTGCATCCCCTTTGCTCACACAACTTCCAGAGAAAAAGCCCGTAGCTTGCACTTCTGCAAAGCAAGAACATGAAAACTTTCCCTTCCCCTTCTTCCTCAGTCTAGAAATGAGTCATTCTAAAATTTTTGAGGTGTTTGTCTGCTGGAAAAAAAAAAAAAAAGAAAAAAAAAGCCCTGCATCCCCAGCAGCAGCTCGCGGTCAGACGTCCTTGGCTGGAGGCCTGGAGTCTTGCCACGAGCTGACACATAAGGTTGCACGTGGAGCACAAAAGCCACTACTGCGTGCGGCAGCAGCTGGGCTGTAACATCCGCCTCTCATTGTAATAACACTTCATTAAAAAATGTAGAAAATGCTCAAAATATTTCCATGCCTCACATCCTGTATCTGGTAAACTGATTAGGAAATTAAATGTTCTATTTTCTTCATTTTTATTGGATTAAATTTTCATCATAAAGTGTGCAAGAGTCACTTGAGTGACATTCAGGTCTCAAATTCAGCGCATGAAACATAATTAAGTGTGATAGTTACGAGCAGCGACACTGCTGCATGCTGCAACCTATATTTGAACAGATAGGAAATAAAAAGAAAAATAAAGCCATATATTTTCTTTCTTTTAAAGACAAGTACCACACCAGATTGCATACTGCACAGCAACAGAAACTATGTGAGAGCCTTAAATCCCAGTCATTACTCAAGTCCACAGGATAAATATGCTCTTCTAATGAGCTGAAACTTATCTCCCCACCAGCTAAGAACACAGGGTAAAATATCAGTGTACTGTTACTTCATGTTACTGGCTGAAACCTTAACGTGGCTGAAGTTGGTGGCAAAGGTCTCCCTGATGCTGATGAAGCCCCCCTACTTTCTAATAAGCATTTTGCTGCAGATGAGGGGCCTCTGCCCTATATTCTCCCACCGCAGATGCTCTTAGAGCCTCGCAAGATACGGTCTAATACGGCAGATTGAACTGCCTAAATTAATTCCTTCAGCTCATTTTCTCCAACTGTTTAAAAGGTGGTTTAGACAAGAACGTTAGGAAATATTTTCAGTTACTGTTTTTCCTAAGATGTAAAAAAACAAGCACATCTTTAACCCTCTGACAAAGACTAAAGAAAACGGTTGTGATAGGGGCAGATCTCTTAAAACGACTAAATCAAAAGTGACTCTAATGTACAGTACAGGTTGCCAAACAGAGTATAGCCGATCTTTCTAATTTAAATCAGAATCTTAGTTATTGCTGAGACCTGCACATAAAAGACATGCCATTTTCAGAGGGGAGGAAGAGACATGTACCTAAATATGTTGAAATAATGATAGTCTTGAAAGATAGAATCTTCTGTTTCTAATGAGAGGCGGTTCCAGTTTGGGCCCGTGCTATCCTGTTTCTTGGGGGATGGCAGTCCCTGGGATGAGCAGCAATGCAAGCCCTGCACCAACTCGCCACGCGCAGGATGAGGATGGCTCGCTTCCCGCTCGAGGAGCCTCCTTGCTCGCCAAGTGGGCAGGGGAGAAGCCTACAGCTTCTCCAGCTCCAAAGACGCTTGTGTAGTTGTCCATAATCACACTTCTGTTTGCTATCTGGAGTTGATTTAATATTATTCTGGTTGTAGGAATAGCAGTTGTTTAGATTAAAACAGAGTGCCCGGGACGTATTTTTCATTTTTCTCACAAAACGTGATGCAGTGTTGCAGGAGGAGAACACCAAAGCGCGCCCGCGCAGCAGCTCATCCGGCCCATCCTGAGGCAGCGTCCAGCTGCAGGCTGCTCTCCCGTGGCAGAGGTTCCTCCGCCACACGCATGTCCCCACAGAGACACAGTGGAGACACAGGCAACTGAGCTGAAGTCTGGTTGCTTTGGAGCCAGAGCTGCTTAGTGACCCCGGAGCCTTAACTGCCTACTGGAGATCCCCTTTTATCTGGGTTATTCTGGGGCACCTGTGTCACCCTTTGCATTCTGTCAAGTGGATTCCCATGCAAGGGCTTAGCCTCGTTAATTCAAAAATGCTTTAGAAAGAATTTTTGGATATTTCCATTTTTGAGCTTCATGAGTTCTATATAAGCAGAGCCCATAAGGTATACATTACAGTACCAGCTCTTTCTACAACCACACTGACTTCTTTTTAAGCATCATAGACAGAATATGACCAAAATACAGTGGGACTAACTGCAAGCTCCCTTGAAAAAGTTGTGTGCTATCAAGGTGTTACATCTGATTGATAGAGGGGGTAAACAAGTTCAGGATAGATCCCAGATCCTACATTCTATTTATGATAAATCTGTGTTGCATACAAATTGACGTAAGTACGAGGAAATATGAATATCTCAGCATCCTTCCGTGCCAAATGCAGACATGATGCAACATAGTCATTTTCTCAATTCAACGTAACATACAATATGCCACTCTCCATTATGCTACAGCAACTGAAGTGTGCTGCAGGCCAATGGAAAATATCCCTAAAAATAGCTATACTGTTTCTGGGCAAAAGGAGAAGTATTCGACATTTCCTTGAAAATGTTCCCACCTGGGTTTGCTGGAACAGCAACACGATCGGTCGGGTGACAGGAAGCTCTCTGGTAAGGAGGTTCTCCTCAGCATTACCCTGCTTTCCTGAGAGCGCTGCAAACATGGTTTGTAGGGATTCTTTAAAATACTGTATTAAACTGGTTAAGTGCTCCATTGTGAAACCCTGTATTAAGAGCTTTCAGCTGCTCAAGCAACTTTATATTGTAATGTATTATAGTAGTGTGCTATTCTCATAGAGATCGTTTTACAAATACAACACAAAAGATTGTCACATGAGAATCTTCTAAATCATATCAAGGAAAATAAACGCCCACTGCAGAAGGACTTGCTTATTTTGCTAAGACATTTCATAGTATATTAGCATAAAAATACTACTCCTTCCTTTCAGGTTCACCCACAGCACTGCTTAAGAGCATTAGATGTGTTTCAAATACAAATGACTTTGGCAGAATGGTAATTTGTTAATGCATATTTGCAAACTTTGTCTGCTGTTATTCAGCCCTGACATACGACCTGTATAACTTAAGGAATTTTGCATAATCGATTGAGGGAGGTGTGGGGGGGAAAGTCCCAATAGCTCTTCGCTTTGCATCCATGACACTGGCACACAGGCCCCAGACACACTTAATAGCAAAGCGTACCCTGCTTGGTCTGCCTCTCTCAGCAGCAGCTGAGAGCCATGTTTTACTGATGGATCTGCATAGGACTGCAGGGCTGATGATATCTGCATGCTCCAGTAACCCTGTTATCTGTCCTGGGACAGCCCTAACCCACACTCCTTCCTTCCTTTTCTTGTAATCACCCTTGCAGCCGTTCTGCTGAGAGCCAGTCTCCCCATTTCCCAGCCAGCAGTCTGAGATACAGAGGAAGGGATGTGCCCAGAGTTTCTCCAGAAACTGGCAGTAGGAGGTTGTAGGAAATACAACCTAGATTGCTTGAATTTTGATCTGCTGTCTTAAACCGTTGAGCTTTTCTTCCTGTCAGGCTCCTCTGTGCTGTTCACCCTCTGTCCTTTCCTTCAGTGTAAGGTCACCCTGTCCTGAACGCCTCTGCAGACTTTTTGGTAGGTCCTTGGATGGGGCAAAGTCTCCTGACAGGGACTAGGACCCAAGGCTGCAGCCTGCTCTGATGTGACAAACCGCAAGTGACAGCAGAGAGTCTTGGTTTTCAGGTGGATTCTCTTATAGGTTCAAATAGTTTGACTACAGAAAGTAAAAGACTTACATGAGATTAACGCAGAAGAATTCCATTTTTATGATATTTTTAGAGTATATTTCATTTTGCAGGCTGCAGTTGGCTTGAACCAGAGCCACAATGCTGATGACGCTCTAAACACAAAAAGGAATTGCAAAATGTGACAAGTCCTAAAATGTGTTTCTTGTTGTATAACAAATTCCCAGTGTTGTAGATTAAACTAGAGAGAACAGGAGCCGTAACATGGGGATTATGCAGAATTTCACTTTGTTCTTTGACAAAAAGTTAATGTATGCCTTGTTCCAGTCAGTAAGAATCAAAGATACTTTTTAATAGTGTAATGCATAGCTTAGCTGATTGGCGATTGCAGGCATATATTAATCAAAGATTTTATTACTCAGTTTAGCAAAAGCCAATTACCAAAAGCGTGAGGCACTCCCTTCCCTCATCTACTCCACAGAATTTAGTGCAGAATACCCTGCAGTTTTAGTAACTTCTTTCTTTTCTATTCAGCATCCCTCCAGCTAATTTATCCCAAGAAAGCTACTTACACACCTCAAAAAACACAATGGAAGCGCTTGATCATAAGCACATTTTCTGTGCCAGTTCCTTAAAACTACACCTTGCCTAAGTTCCTATGTGTGTTTTATATTCAAAAATCTGTTAACAAGAAATTGGGTAAAGAACTGGAAATCACACATTTTCTTATTACAAAACCAGCCATTTCTGTTTAATTGACAGAAGCATAAATAGGTAGGAAAGCTCCCATATAAAAGCACTCAGTGAAAGGAAGGAGACAAGGTACACTTAGGCTTTTGAAATCTTAGTGGAATTCACTTTAAAGCACTGGCTGCAATTGGACAATAGCTGGAAGGCTAGAACAGTGCCCTGTCCTGCTGTTTCTTTAAAAACATATCAGTTAAGAAACAGGAATCTGCGCTTGTTGTGTCCACGGTGCAAAATGTCATGAAACAATTTGTGCTGCGTGTGGTAATTTAATGCCCACCTGCTACTACCAACACAGAGCCCCTTTTTCTGGCTGCCACTCACCGCGTGGCTCAGAGCTGTCCTGCAGACTCAGTAAGTGCCTCTGTGCGGGAGAGCACACGGGTGGCCCTTCTGCCCGTTGAGACAGGCAGGAGATGCCCCATAAAACAGTCTGCTGAGTCTCAATCTACGCAGTCAAACCATTGAAATTTGTTTTAAGAGAATCTGAGTGCATCGTCTTTTGTCTTTGGCTTCAAGATCTTCAGGGCTAGGCCTGTCTTTTTTGTGCTTAGCAGTCGTATTGGCTTAAACTAATCTCCAGCTTGTGAATGTTTGCTTTCATAATAATCATATAGCTCACTACCTGCCAAAAGTACCTGGATTCTTAAGCTTATACCTGTGAAATGAAAGAAGGAAAAACAGAATGTGGTTGCAGTAGGCAAATGTCAAAGACTAATGTTTTAGGTGCTTTTAATGTCCACTGAATGGTCAAGGACTCAATTAATAGAATACCAAGTTGGCCAGTTTAGATAAGAAGACAAACTGTTATGAACATTTTTAAACTTTTTCTCTTCGAGTCCAAAAAAACTCAGGCCGACGTGAAATGAGATGGAAGGCTTATTCCTGTTTTCCCATGGTAATTCAATCAAGAACATAGGTTTGATTTTAAAACATAGGTTGGATTTTCTTTTTCTTTTTTTTTTAAAAGCCTTTAATTAGGTGACATATGTGTGCATTTTTGCTAGCAGATTGACTTCTCTGTCTGTATTTAAAGGCAATCCTCACCGAGGAAATTCCTTAAGCAGAAATATCTGGCTTCTCGGTGAATGCCACAGGACAGTATGAGCAATGCCGGAGTTGGTCTGACCTGTGGTTAGGCTGTTGATGGACTGTCTGGGATAAAGCTGGCCACCCATCTAGTTTTGGAGCTGAGTACTAGTTTTGCGGGTACCTCACTGCCCTTGTGTTTTTGAAGGTTTGTTTGATTTCCACTGCCCTCCTATCGTGCTGATCTCTGAAGTTAAAAGGCAGCTCCACCTCGCATGTGCAGCATGTGGTGATAGAAAAGTAAAGCAAGTAGAGGGAGGGAAGGGAAAAGCTGAAGCCTTTGAGGTGTCAGTGTAAACTGACCTAAGGGCAAAAAAGGAGATGCAGCCTCACAGGGACACAGAAATCTTAAAGCCTCCAAGGCAGGCACTCACCCTCAGTGCTCTCTTGCCGTCTAAGAAATTGCATCCAAAGTGTTTGTTTTTGCAAAAGGCACCCATGCAGTTTTCCCAAACGGAGAGCTGTATTGTATTTTCCTACAGACAGAATTGATCTATGTGGCCACTACAAAATAAAGAGATTTTAATTCGTTTATTCTTCAGAATCTCAAAACTGCGCTCTTTAAATATAGTCATGTATATAGTGTATTATTTTAATAATACAGCCTATGATGCAAGTCATTGCATCTGAATAATATTTATGTAAGGTAAGAAGTAACACCTATTTGATAGAAATATTTACTTTTATATATTTATATATTTATATAAGATTGTATATATTGATGGTTTTGTTATTGTTCCCACTCTTAGTCTTCTACTTAGTCATCTACTCTCTTATTTTCCAACAAGACTAAAACAGCCCCAAAGCCAAATTTGGCCATATTTTTGAAAATAATTAAGGGTCTTAAGTCTGTCTGGTGTAAGTTACTGAGTTACCTCAGATATGTCTCAGCATATTGAAGAAGTGGCCCTGTAGGTGCGGTATCTGTCAACAATAGTAAGATTCGCCTGTGGTTCCTGTATGATGCCATCTGCATTTCTTCACTGCTAATTTTATTCGCTATCCCAAAATTTCACACACGGGAAAACAGGAGAACACTCATGTTCTGCAGGATTTCTGGGAGGCCGAGATGTGAGGACGTGTGTGAGGGTGACGGCCCAGGCTGCCCTGTCGGGCAACTTGTGCTCTGCGTGCGGAGGGAATGAGGTCCCTGCTGGAGCGGATTTATTGCACCTGCACAAAGCATCTGCACAGAAACACATGCAGCAAAGTCTTCCTCTTCACAGCCCAGGCCTCTGTGTGCATTTACATTGTTTGTCATAGAGATACAGCCAAGCTTGCCTGTGTGCTTAGGTTTTATATATACCAAAAAAAAAGAGTAATTTCTACAGAGGACAAAACACCTAAATATTTTTCTCTCTGTCTTAGTTGGAGGGAAAGAAAAAGATTCCTGGTCCTTGATACAGGATTGTCACATGTGGCCCAAGAACAGCTATAATGGTCTGTAACATCAATTTTCAGGCATCCTGAAATGTCCCTTTGCTCTCGGAA
>NW_010585315.1:52357-87192 GCF_000705375.1 Tinamus guttatus
AAGAGCTTCATGTATTTGTAGTTCAGAGTTAAGGGGTGCTTGAACTTGGCCCAGAGATCAAATCTGGAGGTAAAATGCAACCTGGAAACAGAGTGAGACCATATTTTTACACTATTCGTTCTATAATCTCAAGAATATACATTTGTTTTACTTAAAATGGGCTTTATGATTGTGCATTGAAATGGTTACATATCTTTCTGCAGGTATTTCACTTGCCCGGATAGAGCAATTTCAGTTTCTAAAAGTTTAGTTAGTCTACAAAGCAAACTCAGGAAACCAGAGAATATGACATAAAGGAATTAAATTTGTGTTATACAGTTGTAGGATAACACAGATTATGCTATCCTTGCGGGCACGTACTAGTACCTTGGTTTTTGAGTCACTTCAGTGCATTTTACAGTAAAGTTTCCAGAATGTTTTCCTAAATAGATGTAAAAATATCGAAAGTTTTAAGCAGATTTGACCAGGAAGTATTATTCATGTATGTCTATTCCACTTTGGCTAAAGTCTAGACTACTTTTTGCATTGCGTAATGAGAAGATATTTCTTCCAGAGAAAGACAAGTTCTTGTTTTATATTAGTTGGTTTTCCATTGCAGGATTTTTATGAATAATTACCATGCATGTAAAAGTCCTGGATAACAAAGTAGACTACCTTGCATTAGTAAAGTGTAGACCAGAACATGCTGACACTATCTTGTGATTTGTGTAGCACCTCCAGCCCCTAGCTGATTTACAGAATTCAAACAAGAACTACAGAAAATTATCCTTCCTCAGACAACCCGAGAGCTGCATAAATTCACCACTGTAGTGGCCAACACCGTGTAAATAATTTAGTTATTGGAATTGAGTCTACCAAAGCAAACCTAGTAAAAACACAATCAACCCAAAGTTAAAGTAAATACTATTCCCTCACCTTAATGCCTTCAAACTTAACCGTCAGTGAGCTTCAGAGCAGCAGCTTCGTGTGCTAAATGCCTGCCAGTGTTCCTGGAGAAATCCATCCCCAAAATTAGTCCCTGTGACAAAAAAACAATTGTCCTTTTGTGGTTATTCTGTGGCCTGGTAGTGGAGGGCTACATTTTGTAAAAGTAGCCTGTACAATATGTTAGATGATTAGTTTTTAAAAGCTTGTGTTTTTCTGATCTGATTCTTGATAAAGGCTTTTGTAGAACTCTTTAAGAAAGGCATTTATCTGTTGTTATTTCTTAAATGAAATTGCCAAAGACCACGTAATTAAGTCTCTTTGCTTTTAACTAGATCTGTTAGGCTACCATCAGGTTCTCATTGAAATCAACTGAATTTAAGAGTTGTAAAAGCTAAGGGTTTAGATAATGAATCTCAGTGGACTGTCTTTAATATAGAATAACTTGATGTGTCATGTAGATCATTATGTTTTTCTCCATGAGATCTCCAGTCTGCTAATGTCTCCCTTGTCTTAAAGTTTGCTTTTGTTTGTGTTTGCTGATCTTTGGCTGGTCATTTGTTTTCAGGTTGCTTTTTATATTGCTCTTTGAGATGTATTGTTTTTTTCCTACTGTACTGTGTGCCGAGAGAGCTGGGATGAGAACAACAACAAGGGTGATTGTGCTGGAGTCGCTGAGCCTGTTCTGTTAACCTTAGTGCTCTTTGTGCTTGATATTTCTGATGGAAAACATGGGCATAATGCAAATCTGCAAAGCCCTGGATCCTGTAATTCACTAGAGTTTTAAATGGATCAGACCAATTTTCAGCTGTTTTCCAGTTTTTGAAGATGGAACACAAAAGCATCACTATTTCTTGTACCACAGACTGAGGAGAAAATATCGTAAAAACACTGTTCATGTTACATAGGAACTCCACCATTGGACAGGGTCTCTTATTTGTACAAAATGGCCTGAAACTGAAAACTGATATATATATATATATATCTTTAATGAAATACCGAGCTCTCTGGTGGAAATTTTCCTCACTAGTGTTTTGGAAAATCCTTGAATCTTGCCCAGTAACTTCTCACCGCCAGGCCTCCAGATCCAGTGGCTGTGCTGAGAGGACAGTGGCTTATGTGGTCTTGTCCCACCTAGCCTGTGGTATCTAGACATTATTCAGAGGCAGCTGTCTATGATTACAGATCTTTCTAATGTCATGGGTCACATCACCAGGAAAGTGGGAAGGTTCAGGATGACAAACTAAAAGTATTCTGTCACTGTCAACCCCATAGGATCAAAGGGAAAAAGAACTTCTATCTGTTTTGGCAAATGGTGAAAGAAAGAGGAAAAGCACAGGCTGTTAGGTTAACATAGAAAGACAGGAGTGACCTCCACAATCTAGATTAGTTTATTTTGCTGTGGTATTTTGCATGCTGAAATCACTTTTGTCAGGGAGCCTCAAAGCACTCTACGAACTAAGTAATTACAAGTTGTAACACCTTGGTAAGATACAGGCATCCTGTAGCAGGGTGACTCACAGAAAGACGTTGGGTCGCTCAGGTGAGGCAGTGCTGCGTAGCTCGGAGTGCCGTGACTTTGGTGAGCACTACATGTACAGTCACAGCGGCGTGAGCAGCTCATGGTCACCGCGACAGCGCTGCCGACAGGAAGGGCTTGAGACCCAGGCCAGGGGATCCAAGTGCATGAGTCATAGAAAAAAGTCTGAAAATAAGAAAATTTAATACTGGTAAAGAAGTCTGGAATATGATGATCTCTGTCTAAGGCTTGAAAATATTTTCAGTTAGGGTGAGGTACTCCTGGAATTCGTTTTCAAGCAACTGAGAGAGTTTTAAAGTGGTGTTTGTGGCACTCTTGAAGAAATTAAATTGAATACTGAAGCAAATGTTTTCTTTTCTCTTCTAACCTGCACTAGCAATGTGCACACTACATCTGCTTCAGCAATCGCCAGCGTGCGATCACCACTGACTGCTGTGGCCCAGTGTTAATCAAGAGCAGGGAATTTAGCTTTCACAATACAATCAGTTCTTGTTCTCAACTTCTGAGAGTTCATAATTCAGTCTTACTGTCATTCCTTTCTTCTTCCGTGCTCTTTCATGAAAGGTAAACCTGAAGGAAAGCAACCAGAGTCATTAACTGTTGGAAACTTTAATGTGCTACAAAACCAGAATTAGAAGTGATAATGAAATTTCCACTGCTGAAAGCAGACTCTGCTAACTGATGTATGTAGTGAGAAAGGTGGCCATATAACCAATAAAAATAAGAACCATGTTCATTTTTAATATGCCTCATTCATCTTTGCTTGAATTGGCAGAACACCAAATTAGAGTTTAAGTTAAGATGTTCCTTTTAATTTTCAGTAATTAAAATAAATATATGTTTAACCATTTCCATTAGACTCTGTTAAAATCAGTATTTTTGATGAAATATCTTCCAAGAAAAATCTGCCAAACTGAATAACATTTGTAAAACACTCTGGAGAAAATAAAATGAAAAAACAGGGTTCAATTTGTCAAAAGCAACTCCATGGTAAATAACTTTACTTCCATGAATAGACCCAGTTGTTACTAAATGAGCTTTTTCCCTAGGAGCTAAGTAATGATGAGCAGGGACAACCTAAGTTGGGAAGCTGATAAGATTAGCATTCCTGGCTCTCTCCCTTATCCCTGCTGTGCATAATCATCGGGGCTAGAAATCAAGTGGCTTTGGAAGTTCGCAAAGCGGTCTCAGTTCGCAGGCCAGCGACGCGGATTCTTGCAGCCGTGAACTCTTGCCATTCGTAAAAGACTTAAGAGACTCCTGTACTGAAAGCTGTTTCCCAGGTCCTTCACAGTAGGCGCAACACTGCTTAATCAATGAGAGGTCAATAGTTGAATTGAGGGAAAACAGGAGTGAGCCCAGAAGGATTATTGCCACAGAGGTCTTCAGCTTAGCAACAAATGGTCTGTCATAACTTACCTTCTGACAAAGAAGAAGATTCTCTGTTTTGGTCCAATTTTTTTTTCATTGATAAAAAACTGTAGCTGAAAAAAAAAAAGTTTCATTTTGCTGAAGAAAACAGAATGGGCAGTATTGTTGTCTTTTCCAATTTCATTAGCAATTTGGGAAGTGCTTTCTAAAGCTGTAAGATGAGCAAGCACTTGAATAAATTTCATTTCAACATGGTTACCTGATGAAATCAAATGTTACAATGAAATTTTTTATGAAACATAAATTCTGCGTTTTGACCAAGTTGTGAACTTCAGTCACTTATGGCAGGCAGATGCTTGAAATATAAAAGTAAAGAGTAGTAATTGTAGCAGAAGAGTGTTTTTGTTAACAAACAAAATGTAGAATTGATCGAAGAGGAAAGGAAAATATCGAGGAGGAAAGGAAAAAAAAAACAAAAAAACAAAAAGAGAGTTTCATGTGAAGGATGAAAGCTTTCCAAAGAGCTGATATAGAAGCAAGGAATGACATTGTGAAAGGGGAGAAAAAAAAAAAAAAAAGGAATTGAGGAAAGAGGAACGAAAGCAGAACAAAGCGAAATAGATGGTAATAAAGCAGACTCATATTCTGAAGATGGTAAACTGAGAAAATGACTGGACTGTATAGAAATGAAGATATTTAATAGTCAAGTATATTAAGTATCTTGAAAAGGGAAAGGAACTGGCAAATAACACAAAAACTAGCAGATAAACGTAAATAGTGATATGAAATCAAAGAAATGAGGCATACACACAATTCTAGAAGAAAGAAAGCCAAACCACAGAGCTTTGCCAGGGGATCAAACCCTGGAATATTCATCTAGCCAAGAATTGTGAGGGCTTGTTTTATTTTTGCTTTCTTATTCCTGCCAGAAGATACAAATATATCTATTTACTTAGGGGAAAAAAAAAAAAAAAAGTATTGCAATACAGCCAATTTCTCCTGGGGAAAAAAGAATGCTATAAAAAAAAAGTCATAACATTTTTTCACAGTATATCTAGGGATGCTGAAAGTGTTTGGTAAAATGATGAAGTCTACAAGGTCTCCCAAGGCTGATTGAAAGAGAAAGGATGGAATCATTATGGGCCATAATCTGATATGTTTAGTCCCACTGAAATGAATGAAACTGTTGTCAGTAATCAATTTGAGTCAGGAAGTAAAGATCTGGACCCAGGATAGACAAGCATACTGATAATGAAGTGCTTGCTTTTTCATAACTTTGTGAATAATGCCATTATCCAAACCCTCACAAAGAGGCACAAGAATGCACTTCCCAGTTTGGGGAGAAAAACATTGGGGGTTAAGGAAGTTGCATGTATGGTGATTGCATGCCAGCACCTAACCATGCACCATGAATCACTTTGTATAGTTGCTAGCTTTTACCAGATGCTGCAGAAATTCATCTATCTTTATAATTAAAAAAATCTCCCCATATTTGCACACTGTTCTATACAAATAGGGGCTGTATCTGATCTGAGCTTTAAGTGCACAGAGTTTGGCAGGTCCAGCTGTCAGCTGTGCCGAATTTAGGCCAAATGGCACACGGAGCACAGCTCCTCTTTGAGCTCTGATTCCTCTGCAAGGTTCTGTCTGACAAGGTTTTCTCCTGCCCACACTTTCCCTTATATCCTCAAAGTGAAAGAGGAAGCGGGAGGTATTACACCAAATAAATTTCATACAAGCGAAGCTAAACATTGGCAGGTTACGGACTCTGTGCGTCAGTGCTTGGAGCGCAGTGGAAGTTTTTAAAACAGTCTCTTACTCTTTCCTCCTGTTTTGCCTTTTAAATGTTCAATGATCTTTGACTGGCCACAAGTCCTTTGAAACTGGCACAGGGCTTTTGCTTATGTCTTTATTTTGACTACTCAAATTTGTGAATACATCATTCCACTTAATCTACATGCATCAGAAAATAACTCCATTGGCAGAACTAAACCCTTCATTTGAGGTGGCTGTAGGTTTTCCAACAGCAAGAAATATTGTGTGTATCTCATTTCCCCTCTTTTCCTATCACTACAAAACACAGATGTGAGTTTTAGCTTTGGATCCTGCCATACAATACTGCCTGGTGCATGGAGATGGTCTCTCTCTAGGGTAGTGCTCTAATCGAGCTATATTTTTTTCAGTTATTCAGTGAATGATATTATTATTGTATTACTAATGGATCTTGACTAAAATAATGCCAAAGTATCTGGAACTACAGGCATTTGATGCCCCACCTGTAGGTAGACTATCTAGAAGTAAAAGCAAAATCTAAATATTTTCAAACTGCTTTTGTGAGCAGTTTTGTCAGAGAAATTGCTACATTATGATGAATAACTTCTTTTATCCACTTTAAAGGGATGAAAGGCCAAAGGAGATTGACCTTGACAGAGCACAGGCAGCTGAGAGGAGCAGGATGTTCTTAAATAAAAGCTGTCACTTAACCTTTGCATAGTCTCCTTTGCGCAGTAGAAGAGCTGCTCTTAAGGAAAGCAGAGGATCAGCTGCAGGTGAAGTTTGACCAGGAGTGATATGAGGTACCATATCAAGCACTATGCATATACTTACTGTATATAGATACATGTGTTGCCTGTTGCTTCTTTTAAGTGCACAAAGAGAGCATCACAATTTTACAGATATGGAAAACACGAAACTCTACCACACTGGTGGATTTCCTGAAGTCTCAAAGATAAATATGCACCCGAAGGTTACCCCTGGATTTTCATCCCTGCCACTCTCCAGCTTAATGTTGAGCATGACACTATAATTGCATGGGCATTTGATCAAACAGCAGCTCTGAGATTTGAATATCTCATGTCCATAGCTGTGCTATACGTGTCAGAGCTAATGCAGGAGGATACAGGAAAGGTAAATTCAGATGTAAAGGAGGCAGGTAAGAGAACAGTCTGTTCCGTTCTTGGACCTGGGAAACCAGCTCCTAGGAGAAATTAAAATTCATGTAAATTAAAGCTCTGCCAACATATGTTGGCATGTCAGAAATCAAGGACTGGGAAGTACCTGCACGATGGTGGCTTTAGGTAAGGAGCAAAATGGGGAGGAATGCAGTTGCTGCGTGCATGTGGACAGATATATGAGAGCTGTGAGCTGAATCTATTTCTGTGATCTATGCAATGGTCAAAGATTTCTGCCCCTGTTAAGACCAGCCTTCATTGGCTCAGAAGCTTTGGATACACCCCAGTAATCCTGTAATCCCTGTAATTTTAAGGGGGAGGTATATGAGATTACTCACACAAGGTGAGAATGGATAAACCCCTTCATTTAGCAGAGCAGGGCTGATCCCTCATTTTCACTGTCACAGCACATCTTGTCTTTTATTTCGAGTGTGTAAAATGAATCAAATTATATCAGAGCAAGATGTTTTTTTCTCACAACAGCAAGTTGCCGGCTCAGTGAGGTTACAGCACAATATTACGTTACACAACACGTGTTTCTGTGGAATCCTAAGGGAAAACACAGTTATATCATCTGCTAGCAGTCAGCAGGCACATGTGGCACATAAGTCACTCTAATTGTATTAAGTAAGGACTGCAGGAGTGGCAAGAGTTGTGATTAACACATATGTGCAGCCCATGCAACTTGTATCCTTTTCCATGTAAAAGGTAGCCGTGAAGTACCTGGTGATACACAGGGGTCGGTTATGGTAGATTGACTGTAGAAGCTCGGTGCCTTGTAGGACCCTTGTTTAAACCTCCTCGGGTGTGAATGCTTCGTGTGACATGAGTGCCCTGCTTGGGGAGGCCCCGCTCCACTGCCAGCCCTGTGGTGCGCGCCAAAGGCCGCGCTAGCGCCCGGCAGCTGAGGGCAGGCGGGATGAGGGCTCCAGGGCTCCAGGGGAGGAAGGCAGGCAGTTGGGGCCCTCTCTGCAGCGGGCACCTTGGCTGGCACCAACACCACTAAGTCTGGGCAGGTCTGACTGCTGGGCAAAGGGCTGTTGCTCTCCTGGGAGCTTTTGTGCGCGAAGGACAGAGATTCGGAGATCTCCAAAAGGAGAAGAGATGAGGCAGAATTCTAGAAGCATTTTGCCTTATTTAAAGAAGTTCACTTTTTTGTTTTTTTTTTTTCCTCTAACTAAAGAAGGAAGTCAGTCTAAATTAGGGCATAGTTAACTTTAATATAAGATTGAGAGGCCAACTGTCATGTAACTAGTCATTCTTCCTGCAAAGGCAAAAGATAAAGGAATAGCATATACAAACTACCTCCTTTAGCAAAGAGAGAGTGTTATACCCCAAGCCTGGTCACAGCATGGGAAGTCTCTAAAATTCTTCCTCAGGACACGTCATGTAATACATTCAGAAACACTAGGGCTTTGTCATCATCAGAAGGTTTGTGGGCTGTGTTTGTCCTACTGTCATGCTAATGATATCTGCTAACGACAATTACATCTGGTATTCCCCTCTGGGGTTCACTTTACTCATATTAGTCACATTGTAATAATGTAGAAGTAGTGTGAGAGATGAATCCATCCCATTCTCTTTTAAAATATGTGAAAAGTAAAATCATAAAAGCATTCGTCTTCCCTAAATTAGGCAACTGCTTCTCCAGAGCCATTACAGAGCCTCTGTTCAGGCCCACATCTCTGTGCCAGTGCTAAAGCTGCAAAGCGAGTCCTAGCAAACAAGAGCATAACCTGCTTCTGAATGCGTATGCCAAGATTCCCCCAAGTTGGGCTGGCACCGCATGAAAGAGGAACCCCATTTTACCTCATGACAAAACTATGAGGAAACATGCCTATCTTGTTCACAACAGGCCTCAGAAATGCCCAAAGACTCATTTCTCCCAGCATGATGAAATGTAGATGCAACACCAGTGAAAACTGACTGTGCATCAGCCCTGAAATATTCACACCTCATTGAAGAGCTAAATGGGGACAGCAAGCTAATCACTGTGACATGGCCTAGCTCGGTTTGGGGGGAAACTCTATGAAAAATAATAAGACAGGGTGGGGTCTCAAGGTTCACTTGCAGCTCGTGGCAAGCTTCATGTATGTCCCCTGGATGTATATATTTGCGGAGCTTTCTTTTCACATGTGACGTTTAATATGATTACAACTCAACACCTTTATTTAGAAGTCATTCGATAGATTCTACCCCCTAGCCATTTATACCACCCTTGTTCTGAGTGACGAGACATGTGCTGTGCAGTCCCATCAGACATGCAGCCGTGCAGTCACATTGGCTGCCCATGCAGCTCTGAGAAGTCTCTTGCTTTTTTGACCATTCCTTGGTTTACCTCACACAACACGTGTTCATTTGTGTATCTTTGTGCATCGTCTGTGCATCTTTTTCTTTTGCAAAACAGAAAGAGCACATGACACTTTTCCCAGTGTTTGAGGGCCTGAGAGTCTACCTCATCTACCTCATAAACAATTTCAGAGTAGAAATCCTGGCAGAACACCTGCCTGTAGGTGAGAATATAACCATTTCATAATGGTAAAAAAAGACTCAAACACCTGAAAACAATGACATGGTATTGAGAGACTCCAGGCAGCAGTGTTCAACTTAAGAAGAGATCTGCTGAATACAGATAAAAGAACATTTGACTAGAGCCTGATGAGAAACCTGCCCCCCTCACTCAAAGACCGCTCAGCTTGCTCTGGGTGTACCTCTGCCCAGGACCATCTGCTCGAAACTTCCTTTTTCTCATAGGAATGCTGGGCCATAGCTGACTACTGCCAAACTTCCATATAATGATGAAGCCACACTGAATTTTATGCTCTGTAGGCTTGCATCATGAAGACAGTCAATGTTGGCTTTTCCTTTCAAGACATTTTAAAACTGTGGGATGAGTTGGCAAATTGGCCCATTCCCATTCTCATTGGCACTAATGTTATTCATACTTCTAACCTAGAAAATGGGTGGAAAATTTCCTCTTTTTTTTCCAGAAAGCAAGGAAGAGTGCTTGTGTGGTTGCCACTCCCTTTGACTGATTCAGACATTTTCTCTGTCTGCTTAACAATGATGATTTTGTGGTGGCAGTGCTGACATCGTACTGTCATTGGTGAGGTTTATGCTGCCCAGAACTTACTAATTGCCTATGTACCACTCTGTAAAGTTGCACAGAGTACTTCATTGTATTTACTGAAGATTTGTCTCAAAAGCGCATTACTTAACCACCTCTCTAAGCTCATGTGAGGTCCTACAACACAGTATAGGGGACTGAAAATGGAACTAAGAGCAGTGAACAGTGACTTCATATTTCATTTTCCTCATATGGAACTTTTTTGTTTGACAGAAAGGGCTTCATTGTATCGCATCATTGTTATTTTGCTACAGAAATAACTATGCCATGGATCTTATTTGATTCAGCATTATATTTTATAAGACCAGGTATGGGAGGAGGCATAGTACCACACAGTACTGCAAATATTTTTTCTAGTAATATATTCAGTCCCAGAGATTCCAGCACTTACTTTCTTGTCCCCAAAACATCTCTACGTTGTACTTCCCTTTCCATACCCCGGCCCATGCTGATAGAAGTGTTACTTAAGCTATCCTGGAAATTATATAGGCTAAAAACACCTGGCTTGGTAAGGCCCATTGCCTTTACAAGGAGCCAGAGCCTGGCCACTTTACACAGCAGCAAGTCTGAAATGCATCCAGCTCTAGGATCTCTCAGGCTATACTGTTAAACCACGGCCTCAGGCCAGGGAGGGACATGGGCATTTTACATGCAGATACAGAGGAGTCTGAAGCTAGTGATACTTTTAGTAACAAATGCATTTGGATTTCTTTGGGTTCGCTGCTCACCACTGGAAAATCCCACATTCTGTATTTCTCATTTCTTATTTCTCAGGTTGCTGTGCCCTCTTCTTAGCAGAGCTTTCTCCATACTGAGCTTCTGTGCCTTTGGTTACTCCAGTGCCAAGCTCCTACTAAAACACACTTCTTCAAAGACGCTGTATTTAGTTCTCCTTCTAGATAGAACAGTTTAAAATGGTGAAGCAAAGACGAATTCTGAGAAAAATAAGAATCTGCCCTGAGAAGTGCCAGTGCTGCCTGTTAATTTGTATGTTCTTGATGGGACGTTTCTTATGCTAGGACACCTTGCATGCTATGTTTCTAAAATAGCAGCCTCAGAGCAGTACGCAGTCTGAGATGTGTGAAATCATTACCGAGCACCCATGTGCAACTTGTCTTTGTTAGTATTCAGCCTGGACTAAGTATCATGATTGTAGCACCTTGAAAGACTTCATCATAAAGCCAACAAAGCCTCTGAGTTAATGTTTTAGTTCCATAAAATATTTTTCCAGCACAGTTGAGCTCAGGTGTAGTGGTGCTAGCTACCAGAAATGCTATTCAGTGTGAGCTGTTTCCTAAAGGAAAAGTGCATGTGAGAATTTAGATTATTTTGTCTGGCACAGCTGCTGCTTGTTCTGCAAAATGAGAGCTACAGCTGATGACAAGGTAGTATGGAACTTGACACCTCCACTGGCACTTGGCCAAGCACACCGAATGTTTTAGCCGCTCTGTGACATGTGATACATTTCTTAATTGTTGATAACATATAATTAGGGCAATCTAAGCCCAGTTTAATGAATGCAGTTAGTTAAACTGGAGCGCTCGCCTTCTCTTGGATATACTTTGTTAGTCTTGGAGCTTGTATCTGCAGAATAACATTTTATAAACAGTGCAAAATGGAATCTTCCCTTTACAAACCATCTGGCCAGAGTTATGGCTGACACCCTAAGCCACAGCATAAATTCTGCGTGCTGTATAAACGTCAGCTCATCTTCAGGGCATGGCACCGAAAATAAACTTCTATCCTTAAAGATTGTGAAGACAACTTTTATTTAGAGATTTCTGGCATGCAGGATGATTGTCTAATACATCTCTTTAACGTGTTTTATTTATTTTCATAACCTTCTGTCATTTTTTCTGGAAGGTAAATAATACAATTCCACTTCGCTTGCTGAACCTCGGCAATACATACTTGAGGTTACAAAGAAAATGTAAATCAGATGGATTTATTCAAATTACAAATGATTAGTAAAGATCTTCCTATCTTCATTATGTGACCTTTTCACATTCTATGCCGGTAAATGTTGTAAATACTTGCCATGCTCCGTAATTTAAATATTTGTGTATGACAGTTATCCTCAGAGCAAATGATCTCAGCCTTAGTTTTACAAAATCTACTGAAAGAATAAAAAGGTGCTAATATTTCCAACCCCAAAGTATTTGTTTACAGCACAATAAAGAAGAAAAAGAAGTGAAAAAGATTACACAGGGAATAAAGATCTATGTATTTATTCATCACATACTTTCTAGGGCTTTTTGCTCTTTAAATTTGTTCTAATATTATCAGAATTGATTTTTAGTCTCTCTGATCCCAGAGGAAATGTCTTCAGAGAAGCTCTCAGTGGATAACTGTAATGAAGAATCAGCTTGCAGAGCTGTTACTATGGTGCTCTTAAGTGTAGAGCTTCGAAAAAAAATTAACTGATAAGAAAATTCCAATGCACTATATTTAGAAGTATTTCATTTCCTAGCTTTTGACATAAAATAATGTAACAATTGAAAATGTACATGGAAATTATTTATTTTTTATTGCAGAATGGTATCATCTAAAATGTGTTTTATTGGCTTTTAAGTAAACCCTAAATTTAGAAAAAAATCTTAGTTGCAAAACTCCCCCAAATAATACTGGCAACCAGAATTGTACTGTTTCTTTTCTTCATTTTTGTCATTGTGAGAACTAAATCTCCTAGATTCTACTAGAAAATATTTACCTACAAAGAGCTCTACTTGAATGTTTACCTTTACTTTATATTCTAGAAAGGCATTTTAACAGGGGTGCTACTTTTTGACTCTCTTGGAAACAGCCCAGGTCTATTTTTAGATTTCAGCATCCTAAATTGTGTACTATATCACATAGGGCAATGCAAGCAAGAATGGCAAATTCAGCTTCCTATTATTTTTGAGAGAGCCAACATAGGCCCATTTCTGTAGGAGAACCCAGCTTTAAGCTCTACATAACCACCAGTGAAATCATTATAAGGAATATGAAATGATTGCAGGCACAACTGTATTTTTACATATACAGTTTATACCACATGAAGAAGAGTGAGTTCAAAATAACTGAAAATAACATCAATATACACACGCACACACGTATACAGAAATTTCTGTACTGTTATTTCAAGTCAGTTTATACTAACACCTTCATTTGAATCACTTCTATTAAAAAAAAAACACCCCACTTCACACTCCTTGTAATGAATTGCCTGCCAGTGTACGATTCATTTCCTGGAAATCTGCTCAGTGGTGCCTCCCCTTCGCACCCCCTGCTCCCACCAGCAGCCCCCGCAGCCCTTGCCCCGCTTCGAGGCAGCAAGGGCTGGAGTATTCGCTGCTTGAAGGGCTTTCTTGTACCACTTATTTATAAGGTAAATGCTTGATAATGACACTTTTTTGGTGTTGACCACCTGCACTTGTCTACAACCACTTGAAACTCTACTCACAGCTTTGACAACCAAATTCCAATTCCATCCTACAGATGTTTCCTAAATGACGGGTGCCAAGTCGTAGCTGTGGCCTGCATGCGGTACGAGGGGGCAAATAGAAAAGGAGCCACTTTTGATAGCAGAACATCAAAGATAATTTGAAAAATCCTGTCATCCAAGCGATGACACTCTTTGTAGCTTTGCAATACATGTGGCAGTAATTTTACCTGTGCTGGTTTCACAAAGAGGAAGGCTTGTAATAAATGATAATAAAATAAAAGCAATAAGCTTTTGCACTTCTGCAAAGGCTTTCTATTTTCCAAGTTCAAAGAAACAAAAATTAACTAACCTTCTTAACATCCAAGTGAGATAACACTAGCTCTGAGATAGGAACCTCCTGTAACTAACTCCTGAAAGGCATCTGATTATGTGGCTAATATAATATTACTTAGCTTCCTTGTACAGATCTAGAAAACTACTAATGAAAATTCCTATATAGAAAATTGTTATCAATTTACCATGTTATCATCGCCATTATAATCTTACAGCAGGATAGCAATTAGTATAATAAAGTAGTAAAATCTTGCTATGAATTATTTTATTATATTGTTCCAGCACTAACTTTCCAACAGTACTGGCTGTGCTGCCGTTAGTTGCTGTGTTTGAGTAAAATTCAGCTGTTCTCCCCAACCAGAGACTCCCGGCCCTGGGGGTGAGGAACGGGGCTCACAAGCAGGGACACGTGGCCACGGGCCTGTGTGTGTGTGTGTGTGTATGTGTGTGTGTGTGTGTGTGTGTGTGCGCCCCGCTGTACTGCCTGCCGCGTTGGACATCTCGGGCCTTATGTAAAGATCATACGACGCGTTACTCAAGTGCGCCTCCCACATCTACTCACAACCCGAAAATCTGGGGTCTTTGAAATAATAAGTTTGAGCAGGATTTTTTTTTTTTTTTTGCTTGCCTCCTTGCTTTTAGTCCTGTTTTGTTCCTGTCACTTTTATATAAAGAGAAGTAATTTGCAATAGTAATTTAAATATGGAGATTAGAGTGGGATCTTGGGGTGGTTGATACAGCTTCTTCCAAATTTACTCGCCTTTGCTTACATTGGATAATCCAACTGCGTTTTGTAGATCAACTTAAAATAAATAGCATTAAGACTGTGAGAAGAGCAGTCCTAGAAGTTAGAGGATGTTGCTGAGGGGCAAGAGTGCTGAACGCTGTTGCTGATTTCTTCCCTCAATTCTAAGTAAATAGTTATGTCCTTCCATCTTTTGTGTGTCCCTATTTTCACATTTAAGAAAAAAGGACTATCAACAAAATTATTTCACAGGGATGTTGTGAAAACTGCAGGTCTAAGTTTTGGAATGTCTAGAGAAGGGGAGAGGTATGTGATTGCTAAATGATTTTTATGAGTCTTACTGTAACTTGCAAGAAGCATGAAAATCCTCAATAAGGATTTTTTCTTCATTATTCTTCCACACTGTTTATTTATGGTAGAGAGTGCTGAGAGGTGGCTTTCTACACTGAGTTTGGAGATGGTGCTCTGAGCTGAGAGGAAAGCTGTAAGAAGTCATTTAGGTGACAAAGAAAAAGTAATTTTTCATTAGCCCAAGTTTTGTCTTTATTAAGCATAACTTTTGTCCCTTTAAATCTAAAGTGTGCTGTGCAGCATATATGCATATTGGCCATTCGTTCTTCTGTTAGCAGTGAAGAACTGGGACACTGAAAGCAAATGTACAGCTCGTAATATCTATTTTTATGAAGACTTTTTTTTTATTTATCCACCCAACGCATACTTACTCCATTACAAAAAAAGCTTGAAAGTTCTTTCTCTTAGAAAGCTCCTGCTGGGAACTGGAGGATGGTTTGCTCCTGCTGGTTTTGAGAAATAAAGATTTTGTGAAAGTCATTTTTGGATTAGTCCTGTGTTCAGAGTCAGAGCAAGAGACATTTTCCTTCCTTTTTTTTTCTTTTTTTCTTTTTTTTTAATTTTTTTTTGGCTTTTTTGTTTTTTGGGGTGCACTTTTTTTCCCTCCGAGACCAACACCAGATCTGCAGGCCTGCAGGTGGGCAGTGGGTTGTACTGTCTAATTTTCCTCTGCCCAAGGAGCACAGTGATCCTGAAACTTATATCGTGCTGTCCCTCCTGCAGGTGTTTGTGTTCCTGCTAAGCTGGACGAAGGTATCTCAGGCCGCCGGCCGTTTCTGAGGCGTCTCTGCCATGTAAAGGCAGCTGCGCCCGCTCTGCTTCGCGGCGCTCGCTCCTCGGCAGCGGCATCGCAGCTCCCATTGGCACTAATAGAAGCGCTGCACATTTAGAGAGAGAATAGACTCCCAAGTGTATAAATTCATTGTCTGCTTCCTTCTCTTTGAAATATTACATTTTTAGAACCTTGGGTTTAAACATGCATTATAAATCTGACAGCGAGCGTTACTGAAGTCTCAACTCTAAATAAATAGTTTTAAATAAAAGTTGTATAAATACCCTTCTGTGCCAACAATACAGTTTGAAAGCGAGCGCTGTAAACACAAAGTAAATTAAATGGGACCCACTTTTGTGGGTGAAACGGCTACTTAAACTGGTTATTATAGAGAAGATTTTGTTGTGTGGTGCGACAGCACGTACCCATGCGGCTAACCAAGAACTGGCTGGAGAACCAAACCCCACCCGTACCTAGGAGCAGTGCCATGACCAGACCACAATTCCTGTGAGGCACAAACTTAATTTGCTGCAAATGAAGCACAGGCACTGTCGCAGCTCATTAGCCAGCAACAGACATATTGCAAGAGAAGAAAGTGGAATTCGCTGGATGGTCCAACTTCTACATATGCTGCGAATAAAGCAGACTATTGTTTTTTGATAAAGGAGTATTGTTTTGAATGTGCCGGGTAACTAAGTAAAGCCAGCAGAATTTTTTGGCCAAATATAGTCTCTCGCTCTCTGCTAAAAATCCTAGGTTTTAAATTAGGAGCTGAAGTCATTGAAAAAAAAGTTTACATTCCTGCAGCCGGCTGCAGCAAAGCCAAACAAATGTTTGGCTTAATATTCATCTCTTTCATGAGCCTTTCTTAAACATCTAAGTCAAAAAATACCATTTCTATTATTTAGTAATTTGATGCTCAAAGCATTGGGTTTTTCTCTTTTTTTTTCATTTTTTTTTTCAAACTTGTTCAGAAAAGACACAGTAGGGTCACTGCCGTGGTATTAGACTATGTGAAGCATTTCGTAACTTAAAGAAATCATGGTTTCAGCTTCTGACATCAGCTCCAGTTGTAGGTCACAGTTACTAGCAGTGTGTTTTTTGTTATATTTATATACCAAACCACTGAAAAAGAGGAAAAGAAGGCGTTGTTTTTCACAGTAGTTAGTTGCAGTTGTGACATGGGTCTAGAAAACGAGTAGCGTATTTAGCTTTGGGAGATCTGGCTGTAAAAACCAACTGGAAATGCCACATTTCTACAAGGCAATACTATATGAACAGCATGCCATAAAAATATTAAAATGAATACAGTAACCGCTGGAAGCCTGAATTGTCTTCCAAATCCTTTGATGTATCTGGTGCTTGCTGCTCTTAGCCCCTCCGGCAGGCCAGCGAGCTTTTCCAGTTCCAAGGCTGGGGTTTGCAGCGCCGGGACGCAGAGCCAGCCCCTTCCTGCCTGCGCCCGGTGCCCGCGCCGGCGCAGGGAGGCACCTCGCGCCTCCAGGAGTCACTGGAGCAGCTGGCCCCGGGCCCAGAGCTGCCGCAAGCGCTGCCCTGCGCTTCCCCCTTCCTTCCGTCCCTGTGAGGGTGTTGCCTAGGGGAAGTGAATTCCCCAGGCCGAGCTCAGCAGGCAGGTAATGGCTACATCCGCAGCCTAGTAAGAAAGCAAGCAAGGTCACGAGGGGACTGTTTCTTCTGGCAGTTTCCTCCAGAAACCTGCTTGGTTGGCAGGTACGGGTCTACCCAGCTGGGCTCATCAGGAAAAGCATGATGGCAAAAGGGAGCCAGTTCAGGGGGCATCCGCGTGGATGCCAGTGCATGGCTTCCCTCAACCGCCTGGGGTTGGACTGTAGTGCGAGGAAAGAAGGACTCTGATTTTGCTCCTTTTCAGTATTCTTGGAAGTACTATTAAGTCTAACACGTAATGTCCAAAAGCAGGACATTATGGAATATGAAGTGTGTCTTTGGAGGTCAGTTTTATTTCTGTGCATGCCCATACTTACTTCTTGTCCCTCCTTAAAAGGTTTCATTTTCCAGCAGTGGGTATCTCTGAGCACAGAAATGGAGGAGGAAGGTGGGTGCGCACGAGCTGAGCTTTTCAACAGATGTCAGAGCCCAGCGCAGGGGGTCCAGCGGCATTGCCCATGGAGGATCAGCTCACAGCAGCCAGGCTTGTTTCCTAAGAATGACCAGGCAGGAGCGAGCGGAGCAGAGCGGTGTCCGCCTGGCCTACGGCCGCGCGCAGCGCTGCGGCCACGAGCACCCCGGGCGAGCATCGAAAGGGTGTTTGCAGCCTCCTGCGAGCCAGGCAGAGCTCTCTGCATCCCAGCACGCTCACGTTGCAAGCTTTGAAACCACTCGTGTCTTCTCATGCTTCTCATCTACTAATTTGTTGATGGAATTGAATAAAATGTGCAAGAAGTATGAAGAGTTGTTACAGTGTTAATAATATGAGGCCTTCTTTGAACATGTGTTTTTGCCACATGTTTTGCCAGCTAGGAGATGTCCTCTCTAGGCAGGCATTTTATGTAGAAAAAAATAGGGAAATCCTTGAAGAGGGTAAAGTTGGGACATCAACTGTCAGAACAAGCAATATTTAAACATGAATTTCCAAAGGCTGTACATTTGAATCACCTTTGTGTCCCTTCCTCCCACTTCATTTCCATTTTCAAGATGTAAGAAGCTAGGGACAAAAATAGCTGTCTGAAAATGTTTTTTTAAAGCCCATATTTTTAAACTTATGTCTTCCAAAGCAGTTTCAACCTCAATATTTGCATATATGCTGTGATTATAAATCTTGCCTTTCCTCATGTTCTTGATGGCCTGGTTTGAGGTCTTGAACCTCTTGTTTATAGCAGGACATACCTCAACATACTAATATTTATTTGGGTTTAATTTAAGATAAAAAAATAAGCATGCACATAAGACATTGCAAAATTGTAACTTTTACGCAGATGCAACATAAGAGATATCACACATGCTGAATAGTTTAATACCATTCTGCTGCAGAGAATGCAACTTTTTATTTTCTGTCTCCTTCACTACATCTGTAGAAAGTAAGATACATTTTTGCACTTAATCTTTCCTTAACCTTTCTTTTTCTTCAGTACTTGAATGCTACAAGAAGTTGCTAACAATTTTGGCTGAGATCCATGATGGGGAAGAAAAAAAAGAATCATACAAAATATTATTCAAAGAAAACAGAACAGTATTTTTTTTTGAATTGTTTTTATTGAGATAATATAATAATAAGTTGATCCTAATAAGTATTGCCAGAATTTGCAATTTATCACCAGTCATGGGATATTTGGTGGTTTCCATAAAATCCACACTCCTTTTTTTAGGGAATTATACACAGTATTTTTAAAAGTTTCAGCTTTTTATAACTCTTTTTTTTTAAAAAAAAAAGCTCAAATTCATTGAATCTTAACAACTGAAAAGCCAGAAAGTAAATTAAAAAATTATGACCGCGTTGAATGCAGTACTGATATTTCTGTCTTTGATGAGCAAATGATACAAATTTTCTCCTTTCCCCTCCTCCCCCCCTTTTTTTTTAAAATTTGTTTAGGATGTTTTTCATTCTTAAGCCAATCTCAGGTTTGGCGACCTGGTTCTTGGTTTCGTAAAAGAAATGGGGTTTCCATTACTGATAGTATTCCAAGCATTTGATGTATTATCCCTGGGTTCCAGGCATCTTTTCTTTTTCCTTTTTCTTTTTTTTTCCTTCCTCCCTCCTTCCCCCGCCTTCCCAGGAGCAGTGCTGCCGCTTCTGTGCTATTCGCGGAATGCCCAAGCGAAGCCCAAATGAAAGGCACCAGCATCTTAGGAGCTGAAGTCTTCTCAGATTTCAAGTAACACTAGGGTAACACCAAATGCTGGCTGTGCCACCCACGACCACTGTCATCTACAGCAAACTTTCACTGACAACAGCTGATCTCGAACAGACAATGGAAAATTTTGACAATTCAGAAATGTTAAAAAGAACGAACAAGTTGCTGGTGACACGCATCGCTCCTGCTGACTTAATAGAATGCCCTGATTCTTCACCCTGAGTGAATTTATAGCTGCTCTTAGCCCAGCATAACTATTACTGGTCATCTTGCTGTGCCAGCAGTGATGTTTGGAGAAAAGTAGTACTTTAGAAGGAAGTGTAGTGGAAATTTCCAAAATATAGGTAGCCTGTTTGGATAAAGACAGGCTTTTTAAATTTAATTGCTAGGCCTGGGAAGCTTGGCTGCCGTGATCACTGGGCCCTGTCTGGGTACCCTTGGATGCATTTCTCTCGGTGGACTCCTCAGTGAATGGGGAGCTCCCTTCCCCCAGGACCAATTACTTTCTTCTTCTGGCTGTGGAAGGATATGAAGGAGGCTTAGACCATTAAATAGGAAGACGATGGCCAGCAGCTTTGCTGTTAACATCTATACTTACTCTTGGTTTTCATAGAGCTGGGAGAGGAGTGCTCTTGCTGTGTTTGGTAAGGCTAGAACAAAAGAGACTATTTTCATTATTATTATTTTCTTATTAAGAAATGCTAGTATCAGTGGGAACATATGCTGTTGTACTAGTGCTGCAGTTTTTCAACATGACATGGCAATATGTGAATTAACTCTGGTGTCAATGGAAAGATTGCTATTAGCATCAACAGACATTGGATCTTGAACCCATGTGACATCTGAGAGGTTTCATCTTCAGCCATCTAACCGCTTGGATTCAGCCTGCTCTATTCCTGCAGTCACTAGGCTATTTAAGAGTGCTCATCTTCAGATACATGTCCCAGGCAGGTATAACAAATGGCCTGCTGCAAAGACCTCCCTCTCCCTCTTCCTTGACCGTATGGATAGCCTGGATAAGTAGTTTAAACTGGATGTCTGACTTTCACAGGGCTAATGCTCACAAAGATGCCTTCTACTTTCATGGTATTTTTGTATAATGTAGAGAGGATACCGAACTCAAAGCAGTTCCAACTGTCCCCAGATCAATATTTCTCCTGCTAGCTAAAATGAGCTATAGATACTCTTCAGTGTGGTCTGAAAAATCGTTTCTGTGGTTTATAGAGGCTTTGTCTTAAAGGTTCTGCAAAGACAAAGGAACCTTCTTCCATTAGCAATTGGGCAGAGCAGGCAGACTCTTGAAGGCTGTGGGATATTTACATTTACAGCAGGTTTCCAAACTGTATTAAAATTAATTGTATATTTTCAAACATACCTGGCCTTTTTCATGATGACAACAGGGTAGTTAGCCTGGTTACAAGGTTCCAACATATAAGAACTCTAGGATATCTAAAGATAGACCATCAGACTATTCTTAGAAATGCTGATATAAAGCTGGAGATACCCCAGTAACTTCAGAGTAGGTACCTTGGATTTACAGTAATTTAGAAGTAAAGATGTCAGATCACTCCCTAGCTTATTGCAGAACATTGCTAAATACAAATCTCAGGTTCTGTAAACAAAAGCTGTACTAATGCACACAACTGGAAATGTCCATGTTAATTCTGTGTAGCAGTTACCAAGGGAGAGTTAATATTCTCAAGTAGAAAAAGGCTGTGAGTAGATTTTACTAGCAGTCTGTTTTAATACCAGCCTGTGGATTGGGACAGCTGAAACAGCAGTGGCTCAGAATGTTTTTAAACCATGATTTTTGGTTACCTCACTTATCACCATGTCAGAATATTTTCTTCAGCAAATTAGAAACTGACTTTTTCCTTATGTACTTTTCAGGGATTCCAAAGTTTCATTCACAATGCCAAGCTGCAATAAAATCCACCAGAATGTAAATCATTTTCTGATACAACTTCTCCTTTTCTTAGATAGAGTTATAAATGCAATGAAAAATAAATTATTTTGAATGGCAACAATAGAGAAATTGGTATCACTCATTCAGTTTAGAAGTCAGATCATCTTTCTAATAGCTAAAGAATATATTTCCTACCTTGGATTTTGGCTACGCATATTTCAATGTTTGAACATTTTTTATTTTAATAAGGAGAGAGTTTTAAAGTGCTGAAGCTGGGGATAATGTAATAGTATCTTCTTGGCACATTTAATAATATGTACTAATGCAGTCCTTATTTCTAGCCTCTTTTCCTTGTCTAGCTTTAAGGCTGCAAATTAATGTATTTTTCTGAGCAGCACATCCAAGCAGTAATGTGGTCATGGGAAACTGGAACAAATGACCACTTGCTCTGGAAAGCAGCACACTGCAAGTTTGAAGTCCTTCTTATTTACATAGTGGCTTGACTCTCAGCAACGGGTCACAGTCACAGAAACAAGAGCTGCCTGAAATACCATGCAGGGCCTGTAAACCCAGGAATGTGCTGTGTGCTGCCAGCAGTGCCCTATATGATCTCCAGCAGCCTGTCTTCCTGAAACCTGGAGGATTTGAGATATTTCTGAGCAGTCCTGTTGGGCTAAGGTGACTTTCACCAAGTCAACTGAATAAGCTAACTGTGAAGCTTGGCTTGAAGTGCTTCAACTGTTAAATTTTGTAATAACTTCAAGATAAACATGTTGCTCACTATAGTTATGCCTGAGAGTGCTTCCAGTATAAGAAGTAATTTGAAGTACATGCATTTTGCTTTGATGTCTTTTCTAGGAGGAAACAAAAAATCAAAATTGGTCTTTAAACAACATGAGATAACCAGATCATCTTTTCTCTCCAAACATAAAGTCAAAAATCCACCGAGATTTTATGTAATGAGGTATTGTTTGCATACCTGATTCAATGACGGTAGCTTTTTCTCAGTAGCTTATACCCTAGGAATGAGTGTCCATGGCCCTTCTTTCCTGTTTAGAAAGCCAAAGAACAAGAGGCAACTCAGTACTGTCCTGGAAAGTCCTCCCTTGTGATAACTGGAGCCCCAATGCTGTAGGGCACATTTAGCTGTAGATTTAGCTGAATCCCTGCTGCTGCTGCTCTCCGAAAGCCCTACCAGAAACCTGTCAAAGGCCTCAAAACCAGGTTTGGATTGATTTTGAAAGCATCCTTTCTCATTCTGTACATGTTCTTCGGCATCTCAGTAGATCCAGTTTGCTTTTGATGGATGTTTCTACCTTCTTAACTCACACATAACTGTGAATTGTTATGGTTAGCTATCAACTGGCATTTCCAAAAGCACCCATCTCCACCCACCCACCAAGTAGTCCAGGATAGAAGAGCACCTATTACACAAGCCAAACTAGTCAATCTGTTCAAGGGTGTGAAATTCTGAGCTGGCACTGAGTAGTAGCAAAGAATTATTCAGAGGCACCACAGTATACACATTTTAAAATACATTTAACTTCCCAGTTCTTAGACTGCCTGTAAACTTCTTGAGTTCCAGGGGCTACATTGGGATGTAATTAAATATAAAAGCTACTGTCTAAAATTATAATGACTCGTTTAAAAGTTTTCTTTTAAAGATGTAAAGGTGGTGGCCTTAAAACAACTGGCAATAGTTTGCCTTGATTTCAAATTCTATACTTACATGATCAGGGATCAGTAGAAATAAGGAGTATTACTATTCTTCTTGTGCTAGATGAAGACCATCCAATCTCATTTTCATAATTAAAATCAAAAAGGCACATTCCTTATTTCCCTTGTTTGGGATTGCAAGAACAAATTAAGTGCCATGGGCCAATCCTGAACCTGCTTATTTTCTATGGTAACCTAATTGAAGCAGGTAGTGCCCTGTAACCTACTTTTGCTTATATGAATGAAGAGTAAAGAACTGGGCCATTAGGTTGTTCTTGCCTTTCCAAACTGTCCTTCATCCTTACAGAAAAAAGATTTTAACAAAGTACTTCCAAGTGGTTGATTATAGACCAGTTTTCTACCAAAGAACTGTTTGCTTTAAATGAAAATAAATAGCATTACCATGCAAAGTATATAGCTTTTGTTACTGCTGCAGAATTTTTTCCTTTCAAGTACCTACCACAGTTCAAGATATATTTTTTTAGACATAATGATAGACATGCTAAATTGTACTGTCATTAACAAAAATACATTAGGTACAGACTGATAAAACACCTTGCTTTAGATCAGCAAAGCTTCTATTAAAACTAAAGGATATTTGTTTTGTGGAGACATAAAATATCTACATAGGATTCCTTCAAACCAGTCTAGTGAAATGCATAGACATATTTCTAAAGGCTTTAGTAACTTTTATATCCAGCACTAAGATAGTGCCTGCATTACATCTTGTTGATGGAGATGTGCAGGGAGAGAAAATACAGATTTGTTATATACGAAGATGTTCTTAAAGGCTTTTTTTTACCTATGCTAAAAAAAAATAGTGAGTGGAAAGTAGATTCTACATGACAAGTCTTTCTTTACCTTATCCAGATCAGCAGTTTAAGTCTGATTCTCTTTACTTTTGTTGAAAGCTCCTGAGGATTTCAGACCTTAACTGATGGTGCAAGGTCTTGAATTGCCAACAAAGACGTATATGTAACACATAGATATATGTGTAACAATAGGTATTTTGCTCTAAAGCACTTCAAACAGTTAAAATGAAAATCATTTCCATCCTGATTAGTAATATACCGCTTCTTTGTAATGTCGTATTTCATACTGCAAGTAGTTCATACTGTCTTTTGAAGGCAAGTTTCTAAGTGACCCTAGCATGTTAAGTTTCCCTCACAAAACTAGGGATACTGGAATCCACAATTCCTCTTGAGGGTCTGTGTATGATGGATCACACTACCAGCAGAACTGAGCAGAGAGCACATTCTCCTTTTCCATTCTTGTCCTCATCTGCTGTGCAGAAGTGTAACACTTCAGATAGGGCTTGCTGCATCTGAAAATGCCCTTTCCAACTTTTCCTCAGGGGAAAACAAGGGCTTAAACACATGTATAATAGCCCTTTTTAAGATCACAGGCAAATGACTTAAGCTTAGTGCTCCACTGTAATCCTTCTGGTACTTATTATCCACTCATCTATTAACTCATAAAAACACTGAGTTGGTGTTACTACTTCAGGCATGTGTAGGGCACCTCGCTGTTGGTGCGACAGATCAATTTACATAGTACCAAATGGCTCTGCATGAAGGGCAAAACAAGTGCTCTGTGACTACTGACCTCGGCTCAGTTTCCTTCGGAGGGGGCCGGTATCAGATGTAGCAATGACTCAAGAGATTCAGCGCAGGTCAACAGATTCAGTATTGCTTTTTCCTTCATCTTCCATCAGCTGGAAGTGAGCTAAATGACCTGCCTCAGGCCCTAAAATGGGCTGAATTCCGGCCTAGAAGTGTTTCCCTGAAACAAAGTATCCAAGCCAAGACAGTGTCATTAAAGTTATACTCCACACCATCATTATGAGTAGCATTCCTGGGGCTGAAGCATTTTTTCCTAACAAAGCTGATACAGCAGGGCATAAGTGGTAGACAGCCTCTGAAAAAAGAGCTCAGGGGGATCAGACTGTGGTTGGGCTTGTGAGCTATAAATGCAGCCTCCTGTTGCTGCCAGCCTAAGGTCTGAGGGGAGTCACAACTTCCATGCAATCCCTGCTCAGGGATTAGCCACATTCAAAGAGGGCGGAAGGCTGGGGAGAGAAGAGCAAGTAACATTGCTCCATGTACATCAGCCAGCAGAACTGGGATGGTGCTGTGATAAATAGACTTCTTTCCCCCAAAGTGACAGGAACTGTTGTATGTTATACCCCTATAATTGAAACAGATGGCTATAAGTGTCCCTATATGGAATACAAAGTTACCCCAGCGCTGATAAATGCCAGCATCATTAGGCATAATTAGGCAGCATTTTGTGTTGTGCAGCTCTGCCCTGAAAATGTCCTCCAATTACTCCCACCAGTTTGGAGGCTCTGTGCATCCTCACTTTCCACGAAGACCAAGCCGCTCTCACAGAGAGAGACGGTCTCCCATAAAGACATGGTTTTGCCACCTCCCAGGAGATGCTTTGTAGATTAAAGCATAGTTAGCTTCAGTTCCAGTGCTCTCCCTCATTGCCTAATTGAAGCCAAGAGGTATCGTCTTTTTCTGAGTACAGTCAGGATATTTAGAGAACCTGGCACCAGCAAAGCCTACCCATTGTATTAGACGATGTAATAGGTTTGGAATCGCTTTATAAATCTGGAGAGTAGCATGTGAAAATGAGGATACTTGAGGAAGAAAGCTTCTAAAGACGTTCTTGTGAATAAGCTCCTGACTATTTCAAGCGCAATTAGATTCTGAGGCAGCACAGAGCCAATTAATTATGCAACCACATAAATAAACAGAGAGAAAATAAATATGCCCAAATTCACGCACACAAACACATGCACACGCACATATATTCACTCAGAGTTTTCTTAGGAATACTTAACATTTTACTTCTTCATCTCTGATTTCTAATTAATATATTTTTGCTTAATCCTAGCCACACATCTCCATGTGGACAGCACATACACTTTTTAAGGACTGAAATGGTGCTTTCCATAGTCAATCATTTTCAGACGTGAATCACAATTGTCTCATTTCAAGATTGAAAGGATTCAATACAGAGAAATAAAATGTTGCATTTTTGCCTAAAACTCAAGGCAACATACAAGCTTCTAAAGTATTTAGAAAAAAGAGGCTCACAATCAGCTTCCTCTTAAAAGACAAAAAAAAGTATTTTTTAACAGTTCTTACTCTTCCTTATATCCACTACCAGCACATGCACTGTCATGCTATTGTTTTGCAAACAGCATTTTGTCATTCCCTACCAAACAATACCCGGCAAGTACATCTGCTGTATCATCTGGTCCTCCAGAATTATTCTGAAAAGCTAATGTTTTGGTTTATTTTTTTCTGATAATTTTGAGAAAGAATAATGATTACAGGGCTCATTTTATATATATATATATATATATATATATAATATGTATATATTTTATATATATTTTATATATATATATATGATATAACAGGTCTTCAAGACACTGATGTAGTGAACCCAAAATTCATTAATTTTTGACACTTAACAGGACTCTTTCTCACCAGTGTTCTAAACAGTTCTTGAATGTATTTCAGTGTACAAAAGAATATCCTCTCTTTTTTTTTCACTTTTTTAATCCAATTGGCAGTTGCAAAGTCTAAAAACGATCTTTCTCCATCATATTATTTTGTTTAATAGTCCTCAATGTTTATATTAGAGAAATTGGTACTTTATTAAGTGTATATTTTTCAGATATATGTGTGTAGATGGTTCTGTTCTGTAGAAGATGCTTATTCTGGCCTCTTTTGTTTAAACACGTTTTCTTGGATAAGTACCAGTAAATAGAAACAGTCTTTTCCTGAGAATAGATTTACAAACATATCTAGATTAAGCCATATTGAATAACAGACAGATCTATATCTAATAAAAGATCCAAAACTGGTTGCCTATACATTTGTAGTAGGTAAAATAGTCATGTTGCAAGTTCTGAGACCAAGAGACTTCTCTGCTGGGTGTCTCATCATCTAGGTGAGCTATCTAGATGGCACCTGTGGAGCAGGATTCCTCCGTTCAAGCCGGCGTGGTGAAGAGACATGTCTGTGTCTTGCCACTGTCTGCAAGAGGAACTTAAAAGGATAACCTAGACTCAATTTTGTTAGATGGATTCATTGGGCTCAAAATGCCAGCAGCAGCTCGGGGCTCCTTTCTCACTAGCTTTCTCTCTCAGTGGGAATGAGCAGCAGAGGTGGAAGATCCGAACAAGCCTTGTGTAGCCAGTGCTGGGGACCTCTGCTTGCTGCCTACTGCAGCTATGGAAATGCAGTAAGAAAGAGCTTTGTCCTGAACTAAGAAAACCCAGTTTAGCCAATAAACAGAAAGTAGAAAATCAAAGGAAAGTTGGGCTTTTTTATTTATCTGCTGTGGATAAAAATTCTTGAATGTTTTGTCTTCCCCTATTTTCACACATAGCAAGAAAATAAATATTTCTTCTTCTTTGCACACTGTTTGCCCATTATCAAGTGCTATCAATATTATGTCTCCTAGCCACTTGGCCTTGAATATTTAGAATGTTAAATCTCTACAGAAATTGAAGAAAAAACACCATAGACTCACTGTTGTAGAGCTCACTGGAGCTGTGCCTGGACAAGGCTGCTTCCAGGATCAGGGCCATATTTATTTTAATGCGTGTTTGTATCTACAGTTGCTATGTGTTGGTCTTCGGGGCTCACCTTCTCTGTGCTGTATAGGTGCCACATTTGTGAGAAGCCTTTGACCAGAGAACAAAACCAGCTCCTGAGCCAAAGCTAGTTTACCCACGTGGACTTCATGTCTCCTGAGCTGAGGCTATTTTCCCCCCTATCTTCTTGAGAGAATTCTGGCTCCAGCAAAAATTTTGTTTAGCGCTTCAGTTCTTTAACATGTTTAACTGACAATAGAAGGGAAACAATACATTTAAAGGTTATTGTAATTACATCTACTTACATTTTTGTTCCATAAACAACATTTTGTTAACTTTCCAAATTATGCAGTGTTGCTTTGACCTATGGTTTTTAGATGCCTGAAAGGATAATAAAGGATCTGAAAAGCAGTAATTTTGGACTTAAAGTTTGAATTTTGATTGCTTTTATTTTTAGTTCATAATGTGAAAAAAACTCGAAGGGGAAAAAAAGTAAAGGTAGGTCAGGAGTGAAAAAGTATTGTTTTGGGAAAGACAACAAGCTCTTTTGTTTTATTTTATTGCTTATCTTTTATTTTTCGTGCTACATTATTGCTTTTTTAAATGAACGATCATGCAATATCATTTACAGTCTGACCAACGAAAGCTGTCATTAGTGCTAGAATTAGTGGGATTTCATATTCACTTCAGATCTTGTGAATGTTTTAAGTGTAGCAATGAAAGTACATATGTAAAGATACCAAACTAACATAAAATGAAGTAATTACTTTTCTTACTTTCAGAGCCAATTTTCTTCTTGAAGCTTGTATTACAATTCTAAAGATTATCGGGATATTCTTTTGCTAGTCTCTTCAGAAATATTTGGGATTCAGGAGACACAAGACATGCTAAAGTTCTTGGAAACTATGTGTCAGCCTCTGTGGCTCGAAATGGAAAAAAGGGCTACAGAGAAATCTGACCAACATGAAGCAACTGCTCGAAAGAATGCAGCTTAAGATTTTCAAAGTGAAGTCAGCCTGCTAATGCTCGCAGCTGTATGACAAGAACACAAAAGGCAGAGTAACAGAGAGTATAGCAAGACACACATTTCTTTTTAATCAAATCTGCACGAGAGATTTGCTTTCGTAATACATTGAAATTGAAGTGCTCTCGCATCTAATTGACCTTAAAGAGTAATCACTGATGCAAAGATTTACTAGCTGATAATGACAGCCCTTCGTTTGGGAGATTCAGATCTTCAAACAGAGTCTGAGAATGAAAGAATGTGAATCAAATGACTGCTCTCTGAGTGCAGAGCATCTGGGAAGAAACCTCATGATCACTTGGAGGGAGGAAGAACGGTGTTGTTGCCTTGAGTTTCACAAGGTGACACATAAATGATCATGGCCTCCACAATGTAGCTTTTATTATAGCAACTAATTTTACCCGACTGACGCAAAATGCAAAACTAATACTGGTTTCTGATGGGTTAAGAGCAAAGCCCTATTTGTTACACTTGCTATAAGTTTTATTTTAAACTTGGTAATTATAGGAGGCACAGGTGGTGCTGCCCACTGCTAAGGCTGTCCAGGATTTCCCGTAACAAGATTATTTTTTTCAATTGCTTGTAATTTCGCAAAAGTTCAGCTCCTGGCATTGAAATTCTCAGTGTCTGCCTAGAGTGGATGTAAGAGCGAACATAAAAACATGTTGTTGTTTTCCCTATTTCTTTTTTTTTTCTTCAGGAAAAATTTTATCCCATTTCTCTGAATAAGAAAATAATATTAATTTAATTAAATATTTAATTTATATCAAAAAGTAATCACAATGGTTTAGTTATGCACATTTCCACATGTGGAATCCAGTATGAAGGGGGAAACTTTTATATAGTTTCCTAGAAAAAAGATTACAAAATTTAGCCAAATAATTAATCCTTTCTGGAATCACAGGTTGTGCACATTCTTGAGAGTATTTGTTTGGCAGGTAAGTATGCTGCAGAGAGTATGTTTATAGTCTTGACTGTAAATGCATTATCCTTATAGAATGACCATCGTGTTTCACCACAGGCCTCCAGAGGCAGTGGAACTGGATTTTGCAGCAGTCACTTTTCTTGGCATGGAGAAGTCTCTGATGTTGATCTAAAATTCTGACACTGCTGATGGATGTTATCAACATCGTAAGTGTTGGAATGAAAAAAAAATCACAAATAGAATTATTGTATAAATATGCCTAAATTACAGCATCAAGCCTTAAAACATAGGGAAATGCCAGAATGAAGGGTGATGGTGCATCTTTACATTTTCTACTTTCCCCTTTGTTTGCATGTGCTAAGTTATGCTCTTCAGTTACTTTGTAATTAAGCATCTTTTTCTGTGAGCCCCTTGTGTTATTCAGTGCCCAGACCGGATTATTTTCTGGGTTTGAAGTGGTTATTTAGCAAAAAAAGACTGTTGTTTGAAACATTTGTTACAGAGTTTGTTGGAACACGTCAGTGGATTGTAAGAAGAGAAAGGAGGGTTTCAGAATTAAAGGCTGAGTGTTGCCCTTAAGACTTCTTGTATATGTCACTGCATTCCCTTATGATGCTAATATGTTATTTTGACCAAGCTTGTCAGAAAGCCATTGATAAATAGCTTCAATTTAGCCTATTTTTTAAACTACATAATCTTTTAGAAGCACACACCTATGGTGTCCCAAGATGGGCAGCATCACACAGAAGCTTTCAGGCTATGTGAAGCTGCTCACTCTAAGCCAACCTGAAATCTTCCATCGGCCTCTTGTTACAAACCCGAGCTTTTCAAAGGAGTTTTTAGTAGACACAAAGTGGAAATCTACTGTATTTAAACTAATGAAGTCTATGCTAATTTATATGAGAAAATCCCTGTGAGTTTGTTTTAAGATTATGTTGTTGAAATTGGCTTCTTCCCACAATTTCCACACCCAGACATGACAACAAATCTGCTGAGTCCCATGGCTTTGACATCTTACACAAAGAATTCAGGGTCAATGGGATGGAGGATATGACTGTGTTAACTCAGATCCGTTTCCCTCGACAAAGTTTTGGCAAAAGAACGGAGTTTTCCACTCCTTTCATTTACTTGATAGAGAAAAAAAAAAAAAGATGATTGATGTTCTAAGTAGGGTACAACCATTGATTTACAAATAAGAAATAATATCAGAAGACAATATAGATTGCTTGCATGAATTAAATTCAATGAAAGGTGGACATAAATTGTAGCAGTAAGTGGACTAGAGGAACAGTGATAATTCACTCCTGTACCACGTAACAAAAGTACATTCTCTGCTGGACTGCTGTCTAGATAAATCTCTTCTTAAGAAGATACTCGGTAATATCCTCTGAAGTGCATCATCTAAGTTGAGTAATATCAATGTGAGTTACAAATATGAGTTGCTCCTATCTAGAACTTAAGGTCAGTAGCAGATGTTACAAATTCCTATAGAATGCATGCTCAGAGAGAAGGATTTTTTTTTTCTAATGGCAGAAATCTGCTAGCTATTCTTGCCTTATCTGCAACAGCTGAGCAATCTTTCAGTGCCATGAGGAGATTGAAAACTTGGCTCATATCTAGCATGGACAAGCTTGCCTTAATCACATTGCTCTTTTACATGTGCACAAGGACATCAACGTTGACAGTGCTACAGTAAAGCAGCCATTTGCTGAAAACAACTGTCAACATTGTCAAGTTTTTGGAACCTTTTATAATGTGATTTGTGTGACAAAGCTTGTATAATTCTGTTTATCATCTGTAGTAACAAATTTTCATAAAGGGGAGTGTATGGAGAAATACACCGGAACTGGATTTCCTGTTACCTGCTCCTACCTGACACTCCAAAGTGAATAATTTTTTAAAAAAAGAAAAAAAAAAAAAAAAAAAGAATGAAGATAAATGCACTGCAACAGCCCAGTTTCCCATCACATTTAAAGAGTTTTCTCATAAGAGTTGCAAAAAAATGAATCAAAAGATTTCTTCCATTTAAAACACAGATTTTTAAAAAAGTTTTTATACATTTTTCTTCCTATGATAATCTTGCTATTGTGTAAATAGATACTCTTGGAAAATGAATCAGAATTAAATTATGTGTGATGCTAATTGATATATAGGAATTTTTACAGCCAACATGGAAGACTATACAAATATGATGTCAGTAAATGACATAGAGTACATGGTAAAATGCTGCAGAACAGAAACCTAGTTTTAGGATTAGATAAATTTAGACTAGGGATTATTGCCTAACCCATGTGTGTAGCAGCGAGTGGTAATTCTGAGCTTCACAGACTCTGTGAGCTCCCCTCAAACACAGCCTTTCCCATCTCCCGCTATTCAAATCACAGTGCCACTAGTTTCCAGTTTATTACATTCTGATTCATCCTTTCCTAGGTGTAAGTATTTAGAAATCACAAAGTCTCCCAAGTAGGGCATACTCTAACTGTATTAAACGGTCAGTATTTTGTTAATAACTAGGTAGCAGTGTATCTGGTGATCTCCAACCAAGTTTCATCTCACAGCCTTAGCACTGTTTGTGATTACCTGAATTCCCAATCCCCGAAGCTTGTCTTACAAAAGTGTTTGATTGAAATGAAGAAAAACATTTTTATTAAACATCTATAAAATAAATTGTGGAGAAGAATTGGGATAGAAGAAGATATTGGGAGGAAAGTTTTTGATTTACTTCTGCAACTCTCTTCAATCTGTAAATTAATGTTATAAATGTTGCAGGAATTACCAGATACGTAAACTTCTGTAGTGTTCCAGTGGTTTACTAATGAGACAAGACTGGTGCTCTAAATGATGTATTTAAAAACAAACTTTCCCTATACCATCTTAATCACAATTTCTAAAGATCCATTCTATATATCAGCTGTAGCCCTGTTGACTGCCTCAACTATTTCCATTGATTTTTCTAACACACCCTTGGAGTGACTGCGAGATATCTAGCACAACCTGTCCAATTACTGGTATTTATCTTGAATTAAAGAGGGAGAAGGGGAGGGAGGGAACAAGGGAGAGAAGGAATTGTGTGTAGTACATTTTGGGCCCAGTGAGTTTCATAACCCCCAAGAGAATCTAGCACCCATGGTCAAACTGAACAGTGTCTTACAGTAAATTTGGCCAGGGGCAGCAAAAGATTCTCCTGTCAGTAGCCAAGGTTACTTAGCTCTAAAATAAGGAAGAAGCTCTTAACTTCTACAAAGACTCAGAATAATGGGCATAGTTTTGCCATGGATAACAGGAAAAGTATAACTGATATAGTATTGTATGGGTGCTGCTACGAGCTTACAATGCACTGAGTTTCTAAAGTTTAGGAAGAATGAAATGGTTAATCTTCATGATGACAAAAGGAAGCAGGAAAATAAAGTGACACACTTGAATGAACTGTGAGGAAATAAAGTGCACAACATGTGATAATGCCATGACTCTGTGTTATTGCACATTTCTGGGCTGAAAAGATACAGCTTGATGGGTAATTTGTCATGCTGTGCAATAGAGAACAACAGTAAAGAGACTTCAGACAGAAGAAAATTACACAAATAGTAGGGTGGAAAGGTATAATTGAAGATGGCAAAAGACTGAAAGAAAGACATTTAAAATTACTGTACTGACCTACTAAATGCACTTGGGCGTGGAATCGTGGCCTCACAAGCAGCAGCATTAAACGACTGCAGGCTGTGACACTACTGCAGGATAATGCCAATCTTACAGAGCTCTTAGAGGATAAAAAAATACCCATGGTAAGCTAAAAAAAAATCAGACCCTGTTTTTTTGCACGCATACATAGTCTGAACAACTAATGAATTTACAGTAAGGGAAAGTTTACCTATCACCACACTGGTATTCTTCTTTACAGTACAACCCTCTTAGAGTAGCGGGACTTCCTATGGAGCACAGGGGAAGTGTCAGAATCTATTTTACAAATAATATCTTGATTTCACATTTTTTAATAATCCAAAACTTTGGCACATGTTCAGCAAGCCAAATACCTAGTATCTGGATTCATGGAATTTGAAACCTGGCTTTCTTTTTCATGAACTGCACAAGGCGTCATTCTCTGCTGTCAGGCTATGTGCTGCACAGCAAGTCTGCAGTTTGCACAAAGTCTGAGCGAGCTCCCTTTTTTTGTGGGGGGCGTGTTGCTTAAGTTGATTTGGTCACTTGCCACTGAAGAGACAAATATACAAAGGTGTCATAAGATCTTTGTTCAGTTCAGAGAAGCTCGCAGAGGCAGGGGCACCACGAAGGTGCCTTTCTCTGTTCAAGGTGCCCAGCGTTGCTCAAGCTCTTGGTTCTTTAGCAAAGGCTCTTGGCAAGGCACATTCTGACTTGCTGTGGTACTACTCTCAGACATGTACCCTCATGATATAGAGAGAAAACCAGGTGACTTCTGCAATATATTTGTCTTTCTTGTGCCTCTTGCATGCTCTCTTAGCACTTTAGTGAAAGTTGGCCAAAGGAAGTAGAAGGGAGGTATTATTTTTTCTGATTGCTTTACTATGTATTTACTAACATTAGAAAGATACTGTGAATTCATTAAAAAGATCTCAGTCCGTCATAAACATTATGGTGAGGATGGATACCGAAGATTGAGATATGATCTATTACTACCCCAAATCTTCATGAATATGAAATAACACTAACTTTTCCACAAACTCGTTGGTGCAGAGAAGAACATCATCAGTACATTAATAACTGTGTCCTTTTTCAGTTTTGGAGGTTTCTGATTTGGACCTTCATGTCTGTGTGCATATCTGTATTCAGATCTGTATTCAAGAGAACTTAAAGTTCATGTCTCTCTCTCCCCTCAGGGCTACCTAAACCATCAGAGAATGCAACAATGAGTTTCCAAAGTGTTTTTGTGATGGGTGCAATAAACTGGCACAACCAGGAAGGCAGTTCTGACTAGCACAAGATGATTTAACAGTTTGCCAGGTTCCTGAAGCACTCATTCTGCATGGAGCCTGAACTACAGAAAGCCAGAGCAGCTGCAAAATGAGGCACTATTCAATTGCACAGATACACCAAGCCGTTTTGCTACTGTACAAGCATTCTGACCATAAAAATAAATGATCTAAATTGTGAAACTGTAGCTAGCCCGCTGTCAAGTTAAACAACGAAGCAATCCAGAGCCTCCAACAGCAATTGTTGTTTCATGACCTAAGCCTTTCAAAAAGCCACTTCTAGTGCATTTGAGTACTAAATGAAGAGAATATTTTAATAAAATAAGTTTCTG
>NW_010585317.1:0-20781 GCF_000705375.1 Tinamus guttatus
TGGCTACAAGCCCAGCTGAGCGGCCGCGTTCAACAGGTTTCCAGGGGGGGCTTCCTGTGAATAGACCTGAGCAGCTGCATCCGTGCTCCTTATCGCTCAGCCTAGGCAGGCAAACATCTTCTTTTCCATGGTCTGGCCTCTTCTTCTCACAGGAGATTTTTATGACTCTGCAGATCACAGAAATTTCCATCTCCAATAGGGTCTCAAACTCAAAAAAAAAAAAAAAAAAAAAAAAGAGAGAGAGACTTTTGTAGGATATTTTGTGGCAGCATAATTTTCTTGCAAGTCAACTGCCTGTTCCGTTGTAAATAGGACTGATTTTACCTGTTGGGCTAAAAGCAGCCTCAAGACCTGGCTTTAGCATGCGTAGCCTTGACCTGCAAATTTACTATCTATCATCATCTGCATTGCGGAGTGTTGTCTTGCCAGTAATATAGGTTTATCATGTTTGCCCTGGGACTAAGGGCTGAAAATGAGCTGTGCTGGTAGCCTGGGCTGTGACATTTGCACGTGTCCTGTCTGTCCTGTTCTAAACAGTAAATAATAAATAGTAGCCTGGACCTATTCCTAGGGACCAACACCTCTCTTCTGGAGAGCTTCATTGTTCTGCCAAAGTCTTTACTTTAATTCCTAGGAAAACTATATGGAGGTGATGTGAAACTGTACTGGGGAGTAGGCACGGGTCATTTAAATAACTGACAGACATAACCCAGAATGGGAGGGCTATTGCTTCTAGAAACAAGAAGAATTAGATCAGCTACAGCCCTTCGAGCCATTTAATTGAGGAGATTTTGCTTTTATGTCTGTCAGCTACCCCTCTTTCCAAGCGTGTTATTTAATCTTGACACCAAGTCCTATCTGCAGTTTTAATTTGTGTATGTGTCTGTTCTCCGTGCAGTGCACTGAGCATCTATGAATATCCAGCCCTTTAGAATGAGCACGTTTACTTTAAGTACCACCACCAGGACAATTTCAAATTTTTGGTAATTTCGCTGTAGTCCCACAGACCCCAACAGAAACCCCTCAGATTTGCCCTCATCTAGTTGAGAACAGAATCTGGCTCAGGGTGTTCAAAAGCCCTTGTTATCAGCAATTGGGAGAAACTGGGTGATAAAGTTAGTTGCCTCAAGCCACACAGGGAAAAAATATCAGGTATAGGAAGAGAAACATAGTCTTCTATTCTCTGCTCTTTCCATAGGACAACTGCACTATATCTTCAGTCTCTGTTGTACTTTTGTTATTATTTGCATATTCTTGATTTAAAAAACGGTGCCTAGCATGCAGCACAGAAGTAACAACATCTTTGGAAACGACTGTTAACAGCTTCAGTGAAGAATAATACCACAACCCTCAGGTTTTATCAAGTGCTGTACTTCCATAACAGGTGTTGTCTGTCAAGCTTCTTTCAGTTTTGAATTCAAAGTATGGATACTCCACCCTTTAGATTCTTATTTCAGCTGGTGGTGAATATAGAGATAAAACTGGAGGTAAATCCTTTGAAAGGAAGCTAAATCTGTTCTCATGAGTTGAAAACTTGCTCCATTCATTGACACAGACTTGGAGCAAATCTGAGAACATCCAGCAATGCAACCAGCATTTGAATCTTACTCCATAGTCCTGCCCTTAAGTATAATATTTTTTTCCTTTTCTTTTGCTGTCTGCTTCTTGTATTTTACATTTCTGGCTGACATTCTAATCAAGAATGTTAACAATAAAAATCCTGTAATGTTAATGATCATCCTTGTAAACAATTACTACAGATTAATTGCAAAAAGAAAAAAAAGAAAGTGCCTGGAAGTTTTTAACAGCAAACGGTCTGACTCTGGGAAAGGAAAGAAAAAGGGTTAAAACAGACTGCTGATGATCTTTCAGAAACCACAGATTTAATTCCCAGCACTTCTGATTTCATTAAGAACTGCAGCCTTTTCCACTGGCTGCACAATTCTTGAGCTTGACAAAAACAGATGGGGAGGATGGTGGAACCGGTCAACTCCAGAAGTAGCACTCTGTCTTCTAAATCAGGAGGTCACACCTTCAAGTCTTGACTGAAGAACTCAATCTTCCCCAGATCCCACAAACCCTGTTATACAGGTACTTGCTTGTATGAGTCCCTGAATGACAGATTAAAAAGCTCTCTTCTGTTGACTTGTCTCAGTGTGTTCCCAGGGAAAGATACGGTGCTCTGGGGGAAAAAAAAGAAAATATGAGAAAGCTCATCAGAATAATGGAGGGTAGCTGCAGCATTCTTCAAGTGCCACATAATAACCCGTGCCTGCAAAAGGCTTACAATTGGCAGTGCATGGTTGGAGGAATATAAAGACTGTTTAACTCTTCTGGCATTAGCAGCATAGCTACCTGTTCCTTGAGGAATCATATTAACTCTTTCCACCTCCTGCACTCAGTTACCATTCTGCAGCAGTGACAGACTAACATTTTGAGGGAGAAAATTAATGTTTCAAGTCTTTGAATTTGTGATCGTGTAAATGGGATGTGTTGTCCATACCACAAAATGCAAACTTTGTTTCTCCTTGTAAGCAACATCCCTTGGGTTTAGGGAGGGCAGTTTTCAGGAGAGAAATACCCTAATTCTCAAGCATGTAAAATCAGTTAAGGCAATTTCTTATTCTGTCCTGGATGGCTCTGTTTTCTATACAAAACAATGGTTCTCTGTAACAAACAATAATTGTTCAGATCAACTTCCTTTAATGTCTGGCTAGTTACAATCTCTGCACTCCAAAGCATTTTTGTTTTGTTTTGACACTCTAGGGTTCAGATTCTTTTAATAATTTTGGCAGAGGAGTGTGCTTATTTTATTCTGCAAGGATTTTGCCTGCGTAGAACTGCAGTAAGCTGCTGTTGCTGTTACTGCAGTACTCAAAATACCTACTCAAGATTTTGAATTGGTTGGAGTAGGACATATAAAAACAGAAATAGAAAGAACATCTGTCTGGAGGACTGTTCAATTAAAAAGGAAAATGAAGTCAGCAAATATGGTTAAATGGAAGTATATTTGTAATATAGACATTGTTTTACTTGCATAAATCAGCATTTGTTGATAGTTCCCTGTTGCATCTTTCTTCCAGTTATCAGGATGGATGAATTATGTTCATTTGGACAATATTGGGCAATTGTGGGAATAGTCTGACAGGGAAGCTACAGAAAAAAATGCAGGAGATGATGATTTCTGTTTTAAAGCAACTTCCCTCACTATTTGTTCTTTCAGATCCTGTGGTTACATGAGATTTGCCAGGGTGGTTTTGTCATATTAGAAATAAGTAAAGCAGATGTTTGCTTTCAAGTTTGTTCTGATAGCTATAAGTCTGGCTGCTCTTTAATCAGAATCATACAAAGACACCAAGGTTATTGTTTCCATCACAAATAGCCATTACAGCCATGATTTCCTCTAATATAGGACCAGTCCCAGCAGAAAAGAGATGACTCCAAGCAGCTCTGGCTAAGTGGTTATGTACTAAGATTTGATAAGCCTTATGAAGACCTAATCATGCTCTGGAGAGAAGCAAGATCCTCTTAAGAGAATATTTTATCCTCTTTTTTGGCTACACAGATCAAACTTAGAAACTAGTTTTTACTATCAAATATGAATGTGGCCTGTTTATATGAGTGCACAGATGTCTGAAAAGTTTTCAGAATCGGAAATGTAGAAATGGATGTCCTGAAAATCATTGTTGTTGTTTTCCTCCAAAACAATGTATTAAAAGAAAAGGAGAAAATCTTTCACCTTTTTCTGGAAAGGCTTGATGAATAATTTTCCATTGCATATCAGAGTCATATACAGGAAGGCTTTACTATGGTTAAGAAAGTGTACTTTGATTTTTAAAGCATACACATCTCCTGTTGTACATAACAATAAAAATAGGGATGAATAACACTTCCATTAAGGTTTCCAATATAATTTATGATGATAAGACTTGCAGTTTGAAGCTGATGGATGAACTTTGTACTGGTGTCTCAGATGATGAAAGCATCATGTTGTGCTTTATGCTGTTTTATTAGTACAAAAAATCCTAAGGACTAAAGAAATCTCCATGAATAGGAGAAAGGAGGAAAATTAATTTGGAGTTGTTTAGACTGTGAGGCTGCATTTATGTAGAGCATAGTCTTTTTGCATGGCATTTCTACACCTGCTCAAGGAAGATGCGTTAAACAGAAGAGCCTTTTCAGAAGCCCTGCACAGTTTCCTAGGACTGCTGTTTCATAGGCTGTTGGGAGAAGAGCCTCACCAGGTTACAAATTGAACAAAGCTGATGCAAGGAGAAAGGAAAGTCAGACCATCCCCATACCACCATATTTTCTGTGCTGGAAGGAGAATTCATACTTCAAAGGGCAAACAACATATCTGCAGGCAAGAGGATCTGCAGGAGAAACAGCTTTCAAGCTCACTGGCACTCCTTGAGAGACATCTCAGTGCTTCCCTTGGCCTCATTGTCTTTGTGGCCTAACTTTCTGATCTAGCTCTTTATGTTGCTTTCCACCAAGAGAAGACTTGTGTCTATGTCCAAAGCCTTGTACAAGGTCCTGATTCCTGAGGCTATGAAAACATGAATGTGCATATCCTGCTATCAGATCGGCGCTTAACCTAGGGGTGGACACAGGGAGGTGGAAGACAATTCTCAGCTTCAGCTTTGCATGTAATCTGAGCTAAGCATTGAGAGACGGATCCAAAATAACATGCTTGCACCCGATATCCAACTAACGTAATTTAGGTTTTTAGAAGTATGCCTTTCCATATAGAAGTGAACATGCTGAACTGTCCAGACACTCTATTGCTCCAATCAGCAAGCCATATAGCTGCATTAATAAAATGCTAAGCTTAAGCCCATAAACCTTACTGAAAAGAAGATGGATGAACTGTGTGTAGCACTTAACAGTCATGATGAAAGAGCCTTCATAAGGGATGCTAGCTCCAAGTTCCACAGTGCAAGTGCAATCTGCTTCGGAGCCAAGGGGGCGATTCACAAAAAGTCTTTTGACAACATAATTTGCTAAGACACTTCAGGTTTTGCTAATGTATAGTCAGCCCTGACATATATAACTCTTCTGCCATCTAAGCTGCGCTAGCTATTGAAACAGCAGAGGCTCAGGAGGAGATCTTATCAGTGTATATAAATACAGGAGAGTGTAAATGAAGACAAGGCCAGACTTCTCAGTAGCTCCCAGTGACAGGGTAAGAGGCAATGGGCACAAAGGCAGGAAATTCTGTCCGAACATTTTTGCATGTGAGGGTGGTTGAACACTGGAACAGGGTGTCCTTAGAGATGCTCAAAACCAACCAGACATGGTCCTGAGCAACCAACTGTAGCTGACACTTGAGGACCAGATGATCTCCAAAGGATCCTGCCATCCTCGGTAACTCTGTGATCCTGTGATTCTATCCAGGACTCACAAAATTGATCTCTGTAACTAAATACTGTGAAGCTACTTGTCTAGCGGGAGAGATGCTTGCCTAGAAGAGTGAGTGCCTAACAAAAGGTTTGGTGCAACTTTCATTCTGGAATCATTCAGGTGAAGTTAGTCACGTAGAGAATAGGAGAGGTAGTTTCTCCCACTTCATGAGGGAATCTTCATATGCTACCCACTTCCCAAAGAGAAGAGGCATGAAGGAGCCTGACAGTTGCTGAACTCCCTAGGTCTTAACAGGAGGGATTTGGACATAAAACAGGTAAGGAATTAGACATACAGTGAATGCTGTGAATTTCCTTTTCATACCCACTGTGGAAGCAGCATTGACTTTTTCCTCAGCTCCGTGAAAATCTCACCAGGAGACAAGCGTCTACCTTGAGGCATCAGAATGCTGAAAATTGCAGCACCCAAGTATTATTCCAGGTCTGATCTCCTTTTTCTTTTGTGGCTTCCATTTCCCCATGCTAAAAAATGTTGCTGACAATCCTTCTCTATCTTGTGCAATTTCACGACCATTAATGAATGCTGGGGAAAGGCTTTGAGACAGATAGTGCTATTTGTATACATTGATAATTACTGTACATATCCTTAATAGCACACTGGTTTAAATGACATGCTGTTTGCAAACCTCTCGCATGTTGTCACAGATCTCTTGGACATCCTATCTATTTAGCATGGGAATACACCCTTCAGCTGACATCTCCCACTTTCTAACCACCAGAGTTCTAGATTTGAAATGGGGATATAGGAACCTTATCCTTCTCTCCCCCATATGTGATTGCTTTGCATTTTAAACCCTGCCATCTATATAACAGAGACTGTCAGTATTCACTGTCTGAGCCCAACTTTCCTTACTCAAGCAAAACTGCCAAGGAAATCAAAGGGAGTATTTTCTATGTCAGAGCTTGCTGTATTTTGCTTTAACAGCTTAATTTCCTTTCCTGAAATCACTCCTTGCATTATTAATATGATGAGTTTTAAGACTGGGTTTATTCTTCAGCCTTTTTGTGGTGTTTTTATTACACTTATTTGTATTATAGTAATGATACCACAATGCAGAATAAGGACTTATTGGGCTGTGAGCTGTATGCACAGACAGCACCCCTGGAACAAGTTGCGTTGCTCAGTTTTTATAATTAAATTAGACTTCTTGGCTTTATATCCTACTAATAAGAATTTTCCCTCAGGTCAGTTTAGCACACACTGTAGAGTTATTTTTCCTCTCTTCTCTAATGTAGGATGAAGTCCACTTCTTAGCATCAGCTAACAAATGTTGCAATATCGCAGGATCCCAGGACATTGGGAGAGCTTTTTAGCTTGACTTCCTTTTTTTTCTGGGGCAAAGTAGAATTTCCAAGGCTTTGCATTTTTTTTTTGTGTCAAAGATATATGCTTTTCTAAAGCACTGGAGGTGCTAACGTTTTCTGGTGAGCGTAGGAGAGGAAAAAAAGAACACTTAGCTTTTCATGAATCCTTATTTATTAATCAAGCTATATCATTCTCAAAAGTCAGTGCTGAATCTAAACAAATAGACTAGTCTTCCTTCTCAACCAATAGTGACTTAAAGGACTACTTCCAAATTGTGGATTGCTGCAAAATGTCTGAATTCTCTGAAGGTGACAGTTTCTGGGTAAAGGGAGTCTAGGGTGCTAGTTTATGCATGATATTTTTGGACATTTATGGTTTGGTAAGATGAATTCCATCCTAAAATTTACATAGGTCCATGAGCTTGAGTATAAAAAGACTAAGGATGGGATCAGTACAATTCCTATAATCTTTTGCATTATTTTTAAAGTGCTTTCTGCCTTTCTGAAAATTTCTGTTAATTGTAAATTGTACTTGTTTAATTATTATTATAGACATATGAATGGGAGATAAGGAATAGCAGAGGGTTGTATACCCCCCAAAAATCTAGTAAAACAGTGAAAATCAAATATTGAAATGTCATTCAATGTTCCTATTAAATGCTGAAGGCTCTATGACATTATTTAGTCATCAATCTGCAGACATCTTGTTTCAAAAATTGTAGAACTCAACTTATGTGAATAAGTAAAACATTTCGAGAATATCTTATCTCTTTGCTAGCTGATGCTACTTCAATGTCTAACATAAAGCTTGATAAGCCAGCATGGACCTGTTTTGTCTGGCCTCTGGTATAACAGAGATAGTAGAATTTATCAAAACTCGTGTTTCTTAAAGAACTGTTTTGCTAGAGCCGTGAAGAGAGAGGCACCAAGAAAGCTCAGAGCAACAAGAAAGCTTATGTTTCAGGAATGCAATTCAGTCCAAAAGCTGAATTTATTTTTAACCAGTCAGTTGTGGAGATGTGCATTTAAACATGAGAGGCAAAACAAGTGTAATGGGCTATTACAAGCAAAATCTTGTGTCATGTAACATAGCAAAATGTTCTGAACACAGGCTATGGCAAATAGCTCCCAAAGACATAGCAAGTGGGTTGTTGATGGTCTACAGGGCCTAGTTAATCATTAAAGTATACAGACTCATCAAGTCAAGTCATCATTTAGTCTACAAGTTAAAAGCCAAAATATTGTCTCAAACTTTTACGAAATGGCTTATCTGAAATTGCACTTTCATGTTATCTATTTTCTATTAAAAAGCATAGAGCAAAACTTTTTTAAAAATAACATTCCTTCAGTCTGTTCTGTTTCTGAATCTAAGCTGCGTTTATAGAATTCTTCATCCTCCAGTTCCTAGTGATGAGCAAGGATGGTTAGAAGAAAACCTTCATAGGACATTCTCTGTAAGATTTCAGTGCCATTCGCTTTCATGGTGTATTGCTATATATATATATATATCCCCCACAGGAAAAAAAAAGCTTAGACTTTTTAGAATATGCTCATTGCCAAGTCTCTAAAGCTTAGTCTCCACTGTTGGTTAATGTATCTGTGTCAGGGAAGGGTAGAAAAAGATCACATCACCTTGCTGACACTACTGTATCAAAAGATTTTTGTAGTGGATGCAGTGATGCCAACAGTGTTTCTGATGCTTTAGCTTATGTCAATGAGAAAGATGATGAAGGAAAAAGAACACAAATAATACTCCCTTTTTCTTTTTGGCATCTAACAAGCCCTCTTGGACAATCTGAGTAGATTATATAGAACACATATAGTTCTTGGAAAAAAAGACTGGTATCTGGTTTACTTTATATATTTGTATCATCAAGATTAGTTCAACTCAATGTCATTCTCTAATTAACTATAAAAAAATTATATGTTCTGTATCTAATGGTCTTATCATAGTGCCTTAATCCTAACCTTCTTCATACAGGTTTATTATCATTGCCCGTGGTAACCGTACCTACGTAATATCTGAAGACCATAGTGTTTATTCATTCATTTCATATTACACCATGAATTCAGTTGAGCTGTTCCTGTTCTGTACCATTTCTTTGCTCAGTCCCAATCCTCATCAACACTTCAAAATCTAAGGATGGAGACTGCTGTGAAGACTTCACAGGGAACAGGTGGAAGGAGGAAATGTTTTTCATGGCCCTGTTCATTCCCTTTGCAATGAAGCCAATAGCGCTGCTTCCTCTGCAAGTGAACACGCAGTCAAATGCCTGATAACAATCCAAGGAAGGTGTGAGAGGAGTCTGACCAGGAAAGAAATAGAGCAAATTCTTCCTATCCTCTCATTTTTTTCATGTTTAATAAAATTATTGTGAGGGAAGATTGATGCTATGGTATTAAATATAGTTTCAAAGCCTTTTCATCTTGCTTTACTACTTTTGCATAGAACTGTGGACTAGATCTTTCCTTTATGATTTTCTTACTTTATTTTAAGTATGTATAAAAGATGGAAGTTCTTTTTCTTTTTAATCACACATTGAGACTAATAGCAGTCTACTACCACTTTTCAACTCCATCATCAGACAAATTTTAGAAATAAGTGAATTAGGCTCCCACTTTAACAATGTTATCAACCAAATATCCCCCCATCCTGCTACAGCCACTGCATTTGTTGGTAAATGTGCTGTTTGACTTCATACCATTATCCAGTGATGATACATAGCATACAGTTGCTTTTTTTTTTTCTTCTTCTTCTTTTTATTTCTTTTTCAATGTCTTTTCATTTGGAAACTGATTTTTGTTTGCTGTCCCAGAAGCACAGTGCTCTGTGGTATTATGACTTACTGTGTTGGAAGTGCTGTCCCATCACAGCCCTAAGCCAATAAGGCAGGTGTAATGTTTTCGAGCTGTGACTAAACTTGGGTAAATGCCCCAAAGAGTTTTATAAAGATTTTCACATACATTTTCACATAATTTCACATTGCCTACTGTGGCTCCCTCCTCAACAAAGTCCTACAGAGAAGCCTTACTAGCGCTTGCAGTCATTTTGAACACAAACTCATTACTCTAAGCATCAAAGTCCTCTACCATCTACTCCACTTTCCAATGTGTCTGTTCCATAACCTCCATTTCTGTTTTCCAGAAATGCCAGCCTTATCACCTAAGTCTCACTCCCAAAGGTGTTTTTGTACTTTCCCTTATTCTTATCTCAGTGAGGTGTTTCAAATATTCCCCAGTCAATATGTGAACTACCTTCCTTCAGAGAAGCTCCTGAAACTACAGTGTTGCACTGCCATGTACAGTGTATAGGGGCTCAGTTTGGCTTCTGGTCACTAAAGAGTGAAACATTTCAGCTTAAAGATGGCAGTTCTTTGAAAAAGAAAACAAAAGCATTATACGTCAAACCTAAGCTTTAAATCAGAAAAATGTCACTGTTACTCAGAGTAGATATTCAAGTCAGGGAGAAATTTGCATCATTTCTCATCAGTGCTTTTAGCTCTTGCCACACTGGCCTGAATAACAGGACATCTCCCATCCTTCTCCATGATATTTGACTCCTACAGAAAAAAATACCTGTTATTCTTGCAAAACAGAATAAATAATAGCTGAAGAGACATATATCACCGGTAAACTGCTATCTATTTATTAACTGATTGTGAATTCTTAAGACATGAATTTTGATATTGCAAGGTAATCACAATATTAAAAAAAAGTTTTTAAAACTGAGAGTAATTTTGTCATACTAAGAATGTAACTTTTTGCAGTAGTGTCATGAATAATCAATGCTTCATGAACTGGTAGTTCTTTACATAGTCCTGAATAGATACATGGTCTGCTATGGTACTTTCTTTTTATTTCACTCTATGTGAGAAATAGATTGTCCTCTTCTACTATACAAAAATGCTGTAATCACAACATGGTGAAAGCATGAATAACAATGATTAATGTGAAGAAGTAGGTGGAGAGGCACTTTTTACTTCAGGGCAACTTGTTCACGTATTCACCCACAAGAAAATGGTGGTCTTGTACCTACTATATATTGCAACTGTCATTTTAGTTTCCATCATGTGCATAAATATGAAAATCATAACTTTTATATTTTTATAGAGTTTTTAGTCTAGTATTTTTAATAATTTTTCTTCTTCCAGGGCAGATATAGACCGAAATTTCATATTAGGCAGAATATGCTTAAAATGAATGATAACAAATTCTTCCAGCAAAATGGGAAAATAAGTTCAGTTATTCCTGATCTCCCTGCTTTTCTGAGACCCAGCTTCTGTAGCATAATGATATTAAATTCAACAGAGAAATGTCAGTGGACAATTTCACCCTCATACTGCAAAGCTTTTAATTACTCAATTTACTGTTATTCTCATCTATGTACTGTATGCTTATCAAAGTACATTTCTTTGCCACAGCTGGAATAATCAAAATTCATTTTGTTGCTTATAATAAATAAATGCTCAATTGTGAGAATGTCCTTAGGGAAAGTTCATTAAAAAAAGAAATGAAAATGCTGAGAAATAAATGGTTACTGTGATTGTACTTGTTTTGATATAATATGCAAAAATTAATTTGGTTCTGTTATGTTTGGGACACACTCACAAATGCAAACACATGTACATATGTACCATAAAAGAGGAAACTTGAAAAGATGTTTTATTAGCAATAGTATTTCATTTTTTTAAAAATTATTTTATTACAAATCTTTATGTTATGACCCCGTTTGATGCATGTGCATTGCTGTTTAGAGAAAATGAAATCTATTATTATTTATATTATTGGTGGCTAGGGGCTCCAGCTGCGAACTATTCGCTTTTGTACTAGGAATTGTGCAAACATAATAGCAGACTGGCATTGTCCTGAAGATTTTCGACCTGAATAGGCAAAACATGGGCAGAAAAGCAAAAGGTTACACAGGTCAGTACCAGAGCTGACAATCAATCATCTCACTTGCATGATGTAATTCTTGGTCTGCTCCCATACCCAGCAGGTTGTGAAATTTTCTGAGTTGCCAAGACATGGACTCATGGACTGAGGGATGAGCATGAACCGGAAAATAGATTTCAATGGGGACATCACCTACATAAATAGTTACGTTTCCTTGTTTTATCACAGTCATGTTTTGGTTGTGTTTTTGCAATTATCAGTACCATTTCTGATGCAAATATAGAGGTCACTGTGGCACGTGAATTGATTCTTTACCAGTGGAGCAGCTATTAGAAGCTAGATGCAGCTTCCATCTGCAGAAAAATCTGAATCCCTAATTGCTGGAACTGCACTGAGTGTTGCAAGCGGTTTGCAATTCTTACCTCATCCCACATATTCTTTTTCTAAGCATCCACCACTACTCACGTTCACAAATGGATACTGTCAGTTCTTATGTTCTAAAACATGAATGCTATTCTCTCTTCCCAGGATAGTTTGTATATTTTATTCACTGTCAATTTAATTTGAAGGTTCCTCTTGGAAAAGCTGGAGCAGAGATTGAATCTGACTCTCTGAAATGGGCAAATCTTCCCAAGATGAAGGAAGACCTGAATTACATATTTTTATTTTCTGTATGATCTCCCCCAAACCAGGTTTTTATATATGATGCCATCTTTTTTTCCAGTAATATTTTAAAAGCAGTGAGCCCTGCTTTCAATTATTGAAGACTGTATTCAGGTGAAAGTACCAAATTTAAGATAGGGAAGGATAAGGCTGAATTCTCTTTTCAGCATTTCTTATTAGTTGGCTGCAAGGGGGATGCCTGCTCAATTCACTGACTTTAGGTAGCTCCATGCTCTGCGTTTTAAAGTCCACACCAAAAAAACTAAAACACCTCTACTGCACAGCACATGGAAAAAAATACAGGCTTTTAAAATAGAGGTAGATAATTTTTAGGCATCTGAGTCACCTAATTATCTCATTTACAGGCTTATTTCTATAATGATGCGCAGGTTAAGCAGTTGCTGTGAACTGCAGATTTACAGATTCAGTACTGAGGGTGAAACTGAAGCATCCACCTCCCTTCCATCATCGTGCCATTATTCTCTACTGCTGACGTCTACATTTATTGACTTTGCTCCTGTTGCTTAGAAGAGAATTGTGTCCAGATCTGCCTTTGAAATGTGTCATCTTCAGAGAGGCTTTTAAATTAAATTGTCCAATCTGCATGGTATAGTCCTGGGGAGCTTTGAAAACAAGAGAGTTTTGCTTGCCGCATCACCAGAGTGAAATTACAGAGCAAAAAGTTGTTTTGAGCAGTGTCTGATGTTCTGCTGTGCCTTGCTTGTTCACTCTTGCTGCCAGGTGAAAGTCCTGGGACTCTATCTTAGTCGTCCTGAATTATGTGCCTTTCATGACCCAACATCTAAGCCCTGGTGGTATGTGACACTGAAAACCTTTCTCTGCACCCCTAAATTTGTCACTTTGCTTAAGTTTCAAATCTGAACATCTAGACTGCTATTCGAAAACAGGCAAATGGTCAAAATGCTAGAGATACTGAGGTCTCAACTACATAGATGTCAGAACAACTAACAATCTGGGTATGACTTGGGATACCCGCCTTCAGATTCGATTTTTTAAGAATTAAAATTATGTTTATTAAGAAAAAGAAAGAATCATTCCCAAGCTTTTCGATTTTATTATTGTTCCATCACATGTAATATTCAGGAGTTCAAGCCTACAGCAAAAGTATTGGCAATCAAATAAAAAAAAATAATCATAAAATAAAAAGGGTAATGATAACATTTATTCTAATAAGCACATGGTTTAAGACAGTAAAATAAAAGGGAATAATTGCCATTCCTCAAGCCCATTACAAGGGGAAGGAAAAAGGGAAGAAAGTGACTGCAAAAAAATAAAAGCCAATTGTATTACTAGAAAATCATAATGTCAGTGCATTAGGAAACACATTTTCTAAAGTTTTAACAAGCTTAGCTTTCAATAAATTTCAAGAAAAAACATACCCTTTATACATGCATTTTTCTGCAGCTTGTCTGCATTTCTGATACATTGTTTAAATGAGATTCGCCCGTGTTAATAAGGCACATCATTTGAACAGAAACCTCACTGTGTGATAACAGGCAACACATAGTGAAAAAATGCCTCAATGTTTTTTTCCTTGCTATATTTGGTTCTATGGGCTAAGTCGATTTGAGTTGGGTTGATTATAATAAGCCAGAAAGTCACTATGAACTAATTATTTTCTGTTCATTTATGTGATTAATGGTGAAAACTTGGATAACATTTACATATCTTGAGTCCCATATAATTAATCATCTTGAACTTTACAAAAAAATAAAAATAAAACCCTCGAGGTGCCCCTGGATTTTCTTCCAAAGCATTGGAGCTTCACTGGCATTAGCTCATGCAACTGACAAAATCAGGGCATATTTTGCAAAGAACTGACATGTTTGTGTAAGCAAGTCCTCAGAGGGCATTGCTGAGTTCTTCAGCCACCAAAAGACTAAGGATTTTAAAAATGTGGTAACAAGTGAGTTATTGGGTGAACTACTCATGATGCCAGGAGAAAAAAAATAAAAAGAGAGAGGAGAAAAATAAATAAAGAAGGGAGCTGTCCTCCAGAGATTACATGTCTTGAAGAAATAGGAAAATGCATGGGGAAGACCGTATTTTGGGGAGTCACTTTTTTGGCAACCAACCTAAGCTACTAATGTACCCAAATCCTGAGGCATATGACAGCATATGAGAAAGCTGAAGCTGAAAGCTGAAGAGTAGAGCGCTCTACATTTTCTCTATTTCATTCTTTTTCTACCCTTCACATGTCATGTGTGTAGACCTGAAATCATGATTTGTGCTATGAAGACTGTCACTGTCAAGTGAAGGAGGTGAATACTGCCTATCAGGAAATGGAAACAATCTCATGAGCATCACTAAACAAATGCCAAACTGCAAACCTTTCTCATGGCTCAGATGTGTGTGCAAGGCCAGTTTTGGAGCAGGATATGTGAGTTCTAAGTCTGGACTTGGGTCCTGCATCATGACAGCTGCAGAAAGAGCAGAATCTTTTGGATGGATGCTGAAGTTCTCATGATTCTTAGGCAGTGCTCAAACCTAAGGAATTAGCTGCTGAAATCATCTACCAGATATTACATAGAAAGTGAATTCTCAGATCATGGTGACCCCCAGAAAATTTAGCATTATCATGTCTTCTCTGTAACCTAAAAAATGAAGATGAGACTATAGGTCCCAATATATTGTCATACAGTTCTTGTGATTCAATTGCCAGCATCCAGATATGCCATTTTCTCCTGACTTCTGTACATTTGCAATTGGCAATACTATACAGTAAAACCTTTTAAATATTGGGCCTTTTTGCTACTCTTACATGTGGCCTGAACCAAGTCCACTAAAAATTAGCTAACCTAGTGGTTAGTGTATGATTTCAGAATCATTTGTTGTTAGACAAATCAATAGAGCATTTGAATTTGTTACTGACTAAGCTTGAAGGCCTTTGCACAAACTTCAAAAAAGCAGAGAATCCCTTGTCCAAAGCCTGGGTAAGTAACTAAATATGGAATATGCTTAATATGAAAATGAATATACAATTATTACTCTGCCCAGGTCAGGCTGAAGTCATAGTCATCATTGTGACGCTCAAGTAAATTGATCCCTTGGTCTCTTACAGGCAAGCAAAATTCATCCTTGGGGAGAAACCTTGGAGTCAATTCTCACTTCCAGGATGGCTTCTGAAGCCAGTTTACATATATTCTTCAAAAGCCTCTTTGAACTTTTACAACTACACACCTTGCAATTAATTACTTAACCTTGGAGTTCTGTTTAAAACTCTTCTGTGATTTTAAATGTTTGAAATGAAGGTGTCTGGAAATGTCTTGGGTAAGCAGCCTTCTGCTGAATGGCATACCTGTATCTGCTACTGCTAATGTCCATTTGTTATTGATTATTATATGCTCTATTATTTAGATGATAAAGTATATATTGGTCCAGACTGGACAGTAATCTCTTGAATAATTTCAACAAAGAAATGGGAAAGTAAAGTTGGTGTGCTGGCTCTTTGACAAATGGCTCCTTTTGTCAGAGTCAGTATCTCCACTAAGAAAGGCAAGAGAAAGAAAATCTGGTGAGAGCTGGCAGATAAGCATGAATTGACAGTAATTACTTGAAGAGGGCCTAGCAGAAATTCTCTGAGATCATACTTCTGCAAGGAATACACTAGAGGATCATCGTATTGCACTGTAATTATTACACTCTTCCCAGTCATTCACTTTACTTCACAACTGAATTATCCACTAGTGAAAAGTGGCATCCTTTTGTTTAAAAAACACAGGGAAGGGAGACTGCCTAAGGGTTGGAGCAGAGGAATTTCTGGATAAAAATATTTTATCCTTGGCTAGAGCATTGACTCCTTACTGTCTTTAGACAGTACAAGATGAACATGTGATTAAATGTAAACATCTAGATAAATTCCCTCTATAGTCAGTGGAAGAAAATAAGAACTTATAAGATAAGCTTCACCTCACCCTAAAAAAGCCATCTGAGGCAAATCAAATAAATCATGTCCTGGTTCCCTTCACTGCCTACACAGTGTAGATCAGATGTTGAAGCTTTGGATGTGATCATAAGTGACTAGGGCCAGCCATTTAGGAAAGTAATGTATTTACATGTGCTTAAGATTATCATTATTAGAAAAAGAAATACTTAGGTATGCAATTGCTGCTAAAGTTCACTTGCCTTCAACAGGAGTTAAGCACATGCATATGCTTAAACAGCTATCCAGACTTGACTTTTATTGTTTTTTATTTGAACTCAAGTTTTAGGCTAAGATTTTCATATTTTTTCAAGCGTAGTCTATCTGCTTAGCAGCCCAGGCCTAACTATGTCCCAGACTCTTGTTAATAACTACTGTAGATAGCCTCCAGTACACATTCAGGCATTCAAGTCTTGTAGGTGCTGGCAGTCTACAGGGTTCTCAGAAAGCTGTGTCTTTCAGTAGTGCCTGTTTTATGTCTATTATTATTAAGTAGGGCTAGATGAATTTGGGGGTAGGGGTAGGAGGACTGGCATGCTAGATGCATAGTAGCAGGGTCAAGACAGTGCAGATGTTTCTTCATAATCTGAGATAGAGCACACTTTGGTGTTGGTATTTTCTGCACTATATCTAATTAAGTTTATTCCTCACTAACCACTTTCTGCTCAACACCATACTTTCTATAGAAAGGGTGGATATTTATTTGCCTTCTCCTTCTTTCCCTCTGCCCTCATGACATGTGCATGCCTTAATAGCTCGTGGCTAAGTGATTACACTACTCTATGCTAAGATATGAGCTGACTCAGATTTGTTTGTTCATAGTTGGAGAAAAGACCTGAGCATGCAGAAATGCTCTAAACTTCACATCATCCCATAAAAAGGAAGTTACTCCTGCTTTCTGCCTTCTGAAGGAAAAGGCTCACACACACCCTTTCCAGGGAACTCTCAGTGATGTGAGTAAAGATAAAAAGGCATAGCCTCTCCACAAACAATAAAAACACATGAAAAAAAAAACCTGTATGACACATAAAATATTCTGGTCTTCAAGTTTCATGAAAATGTGTAGTGAACCCAATCTCCAGTTAGCATTATTTGTTATAACTTCATGGAGGTCAGCAAGGCGATGCTGATTTATGCCAATTGGCAATCTAGAAGGGGGAATTTCTAATGTATATCATACATACTCTTCATTTCTTATTTATTATGGCCATGATATTTATTGGTTTTATAAAATTTCAAAACACCAATGAAAATAGAATTTAAAGAAAGTTTGGGTGCCATCAAATCATTTTTGGCAGCACTGATTTTTCAGTAAGATTGGATTGTACTTTATTGTTTAATTTGGATTTTATTGTAGTTTTAACTGCCTTTTTATTATATGTACACTTATTATTGTGAAGCGCCCTGGGATGACTGTGTCAAGAAAGGTGCCATATAAACAAAAGTGATCTAATGATAAGGCGAACAACAGCCAAATAAGTGAGATATTTCCTAATAAACTTGCATATGGCAGTAGACTATTAATGACATTTTTTAACTTCACATTTTTACTGGCTGAAAGTTAGGGAGATGACAAGTTAGTGTTCCCTATTGGATCTGTGATTGACAACTTTACTTCTATCAATCAGCCTTCTTATGGAAACTGTGTTAGAAAGGTTTAATTGTGGTTGTAATTAATAGGATTTTAATCAGACTGTATAAAAGAAATTGCAGAAGTTTAAAAAAAGCAGCAAAAAGTCCTCTTTTAAATGCCCAAACTTCTGTTAGGCCCTAGTTTTCCTCTCAGTTCCTGCTTTCAAACAATTCTTCCACACCTGACCTGGCTTTCCACCTCCTCACCTTGTCTTGCTTCCTCCTCTCTTTGCCATGTTACACCCATTTAGTTAAAACACTGCATATCATCTTGTAGATAGTACTAAAAGCTGTTTCTTTACTGCTGAGAGACTACTAGTTTGTTCAATAAATACAGGCTGAAATCTTTAGTGAAGTTTAGCATTGGTTTATTTCAGAAGAAATCTATTCCTAGCCGATTTCCAAAGAAAAGTTTAATTAAAAGGAATATATTTGACTTTGTAGCCTTTTGTGTTAGTTCATCTAATTGAATTCAAATGAAACCTGAAGATAAACTATCGTATTTCAAAAGTCAGGAATATGATTCAGGAATATGAATATCAGCATTTGATCCTTGATACTATTATAAGATGGAGTCAGTGTTTGGGACAGGAACAACAACTTGTAGATTACCTCCTTGCAGAAAATATTTCAAACTTAAAAGTTAAATGAGCATAAGAAAATTGTGAAAGGCAGAGTATATATTTACATCAGCCAAAAGTATTCTTTTTTTTTGACTTTCCTGCTAAATAGCATCCAAAGTCAAGAGTTTAAAAATAGAGGTTTTATCCTAGCTGTCCATTTGTTGTGTCCTTTTAGACTTTACTCCTCGTTATAGCACTTTGATATGTTCCCAAATGTGTTTTAAACAGTTGGATTCACCGTTTTTGTGACTTATCCCCTCTAGTCTTGCTTTTTACTCTGAGCTTCAAAATGAGACCACATTCCCTTCTGATTGTTTCTGCCGTTATTACTGTTAACATTTGTTTTCGTCAAAAAAAAAAAGGAATGTCTGAAAAATCACTGTTTAATAAATGTATTGGAGATGAAAACTTCTGTGATCTGTAGAGTCATAACAATCTCCCATGGGAAGCAGAGACCAGACCTTGAGGAAAAACATGTTTGCCTGCCTAGGCTGAGAGATAAGGAGCACGGATGCAGCTGCTCAGCCCAGTTCATAGGCAGCCCCCCGCGGAAACCTGTTGAAGCCAGCCACTTGGCTGGGCTTGTAGCCAACTTAACCACAGACGTCCTCCAAACTAGCTTTGGAGGCCAAACACCCAGAAATGAGGAAGAAGAGGAGGAAGGCAGGACCCTCGAATTGAGGACTGGGACCCCCGACTGGTGTGCGCACCTGCGCACCCAGGGGGAGAGTTGCGCAACTGAAGGAGGAGTTTGTCCGCCTCCTGGCCTGCCTCCTGGGTCAGACTGACCCTACGTGCCAGGATGCACCAACTCTCTCTCTCTGATCTGCCAGCTCGAGAGGATGTTCGGGTCCAGTATCCCACCAGCAGGTATCCACCTCGTGATAGTTATCCATCCTTTGCTTCTTTTATGTGCTTTCACCTGAATAAATGCTCGATGTAGTCACCTCGTTCTGGTGTGATTATTGACGAATCCTGAGCCCATTCGGAACAGCGGCGCAACCAGAGAGACAGCTAATCTTTGAGCCCCATGCTGGGTGCCATTTTCGCACCTCGTGAAGAAACAGACTCAGTCTGGGGTGCAGAGTGAGACAACTTTATTTTCAAACCAACCTCTGAGGCCGGTGACGGGCAGTGTCTCCTCGGCAGATGGGGGAGCTGAGCAGGAGAGGTGGGAGCTGAAGCCACGCGGCCAACACATGACCAGGCAGCTCACTGGGCGGCCTCGCACGTGGTCGGTGCATGATCCCCTGCCTGATTGGCTGGTTGGGTTGCTGGGCTCCGCATTCTGCCCAGGCAGGGCAGGGGCTGCTCCAGGTTTGGAAACTATATAAGCTGTTTTTAACCCTAAATCAAGGTCTTTGGCTCACCATCACAGAGATCCTGGTCCTCCATATGCCCACAGCTGGAGTCACAGGATGGATACAATGTTTGTTATAATCATTACTTACTATTGTAACTTCAATAATTTCTGTATATATTCTTGTAGAAATAGACTCCCTGCCTTTTCTGTAACACCCTCCGTCTAATGTGCACCAATGTGCAATCACTCGCTTAACTGCATCATGCTTAGGCCATGAGATATTAACACCTAAAGGAGTTCATGTGAAGCTTGAGTGACTATAGTCACGGGGTGGATAATGTGGAAGAATTGTTTGAAAGCAGGAACTGAGAGAGAAGTAGGGCCTAACAGAAGTTTTGGTATTAAAGAAGCTCGCTTGGGGTGATACAGTTGCCACTTCCAGGCTGGTTGGTATGCACGGACTCAGCTCCTCCACGGTTCCCTAGGCAACACAATCCGCCCTCTTCCCAGCTGCAAAGGGGAGTAACGGAGGATAGAGGGGAGGGAAGACACCGTGGCCAAACTCTGTTGCACTCCCTGTGCTGGGCTGCTGATAAGCCGCACAGTGGCTGTCTATTGGGAGATATACGATAACAAGTCCGGTGCTCAGCCAGCAAAGGTGGTAAATCACTCCTTTCGGATGAACTTTGCTTGAACTTTGCTCATTATAATGTCAAAAGCACACCTCCATCCCAAAAGTTACCCGCCTCTGAGGTACGACGACTCCTCACTGAGCATGCGCTCTAGATTTTCAATTGACTGTACCTTTAAATGAAAGAGAGAAACTTTTTCACCAATCAATAACAATATTAAGTATGACTCTAGTCACTCAAGCTCCACCTGAATGTAAAGAAAAGTATAAAAGGTGAACTAAGGACGAAAAGGAGGGGGGGAAAAACAATCGTAACTCTTGAGTCAATCGACGGGCTGAACCCCCTTCCCTCCCCTCAGCCTGGA
>NW_010585318.1:6151-19031 GCF_000705375.1 Tinamus guttatus
GGGGCGGCCGGGGCCGGAGGGGGTTCGGAGGCCGGGGCAGATCCCTGCCGTATGGCCGGTGGCTCCCGGAGCGGGACCGCCGGGGCTGGGCTGAGCGGGGAGGAAGCGGGAACGGGAGCAGCGCTGCCGCCCAGATCCAGGTTTTAAAGCCCAAGCAAGCAGGACGGGGATTGTTTCAGGCGATTGGATAAAACAAAAGCATTCCCCGGGTATTACTGAAATAAAAAAAAGAAAAGAAAAATCACAGTGCTCAGCTGCTTCCGTTCCGAGGAAGGAATTCATCGTGTTTTGAGGCTGTCTCCTGCCAGCTTTATGGCCAAAAGGGACCTGAGGAATCATAAGCCGGGAGAAGCCGCCGGCGTGAACTGAGATGCCCTCGTAGTCTCAATTCACAGAGATATCAGAAGTTGCAGTAATAAAAAAGAAAAAAAAAACGCGGAAAATAAACGAGTGCAGAAAGCAGGCGTTTCACATTGCTCCGAGGATAGGGTGTAGGGACCTTGCTGTGAACATAGGGCTCAGGCGGACGGTGCTGGGTCTTGCTCTGACTGTCCGGTCGCTGCTGCCCGGCTGTCACCCGAAGAAGCTTTTCATCCGCAAAGGCCGTTCCCTGCGATGCCGCGGGGCGGCTCGGGACGGCACCCAGGGTGTCCCCTCCTGCTTGCCAGCAGAGGCATTAGGGAGTGGAACAAAAATAATTTGGCCAGTGTGATTCCATCTGCATAAGGAAAGAAAAAAAAAAAGCACTTAAAGATCAAATGAGCAGTCTGGCAGGTTGCTTTCAGTTTACTGCTGCAAAAGTGTATTGTCAGGAAGGCAAATAAGTGGTTATGGTTCACTTAATCCTCACAGTGAAATATAATTCATCTTCCACTAGGCTTTTTCTAATTCCCCTTTCGCCCTGTCAGGGAACATGTCTGTGGCTGGTGATGGATTTGATGACTGTGATGATCGGCTCCATCTCTAATGTACAAGGTAGTTTTATAGCCTGATTTTACCTTGATTTGTGTGCATTTGTGCAGTAGCTTTCACATGAAAGATTCCATCTATGCACATGTGCACTTTGCATCTTTAAGAAAAAAAAAAAAAAAAAACAGTTTTCAGGCTGTGGATTTGAATGTGGATTTTGTGGATTTGAAATGTGCAAGTGGATATCCCAAGTTCAGGCTGACATTTGACAAAACAAGCAACTGAAAATGCAGTCACATGCATGGATGTTATCCAGCACCTCTGACCTTTTCCTGGGTTAGATTTCTAACCCGTGTTGGCCCTTCATATTTATGGTCACCACTCACAATTTTAAATTCTTCACGAGTTAGAAGTGAGCTATGTGAAAAGGAGATTTTCCCCAGGCTTGTTCTTATGGTGGCAGAGTTACAGCTTGTAGCTGTTTTCTCTATAAGTATAAATAGGCATGTAAACCCTTTTGCAAAGGCAAATAGAGCTACTTTGCTGTATAATATCAATCTTCTAAATATATTTGCCACTTTTCTTGAAGCTCTTCAAAAATATTAAAATGATGGATTTTACGTTGGAGTTCAGCGCCACCTTGTGGCGTGAATGCCCATGTTCCTCATGAGTCAGAAACATGAAACCTGTCTAGGGGGTCAAGGGGAAAAGCTGTAAGTATCTTACAGGTGATGATGGATGTTGTTTAAATACTTTTTTTTTTTAATGCTATTTAATCTGGATTTTGGAGAGATGCACATCGCACTCGTTCCAGAGCGCCCAGCTGTTTTGCCCACCCGGCCACTGTTGGCATCACATGCAGGAACTGAGCAGCGAGCGCCCACTCACGCTCTCAAGCTCTCTTAGACTCCAAAATAGGGAGGCCTCATCTAAACCACACACTGGGGATCATCTCTGGTCCCAGCTTCCCAACTAGGCTCAGAAAATTAATAGCAAAGCTTCAGCGGGCCTGAGTCCAACCCGTGCCAGGAGTCTTGGCAGTGCAGATGTAGTGCCAGGACCCAGCTATGGCCTAGGGGATACTGGGATATGGCCTAAGGGATAAAATAACTAATTTGCTATTTTAGGCGGGTCTGCAGTTACTCTGAAGCCCATAGACCTGATATTTCATCTCTCCCTTTTCAAGAAAGACTTCAGCAAAGTCCATGCAGGGCCTTGACCTAGCAATTGGAAATGTCTCCACTGGCTTTGCACAGGGCGGCCCAGTCCTGTGACTCACTCATACCGAATCCCACTCACTCCACTGTCCCAGGACACACTCCAGAAGTGGTTCCTACTGGCAGCATCAAAGGCACTACAGTTACCATGCATTTAAACCTGAATGTGTAATGCACGTGGTGCTTGGTGTTGACCTGGGCTTCAGACATATTGGAAGTTTGCCACATGCTGCCTTTCTCCTGCAGTGGATTTAGCCCATAAATATTATCTGAAAGCCGCAACATGAATCCCCACAGACTGATTTTTTTACTGAAGTTACAGGAAGCCATAATGTGGTATCTGCACTGAGCCAGCTAACTCCAAGTAAGGAGACCTCTAGTTCATATTATCTTTTTGGTTATCTATGCTTCTCCTTTCTGGAATATCCTTTCTTCAGATCATACTCAAAGGCATGAGGTGAGCCAATCTGAGGGACAGTGAAAATCAAGAGAGGAACTGTGCAGGGGAATCCTTTTCTCCTCCTGCTTAGACCAATGCTTCAAGGAAAACGAAAATCTGGTCAGAATCCCAGTCTGTGAGTGCAGCAGAAAGGGAAGCTGCTGCAAGGCGAGCACAGCAAATACTGCGGGGTGGAAGTGCTTAAACTTCTTTCTCATAGTAGTAACTAGGAGCAGACGTGGAAAATCTGGAAAGAAAAAAATGAAACTAGGCTCTGGGTTGAGGAATCCTTCTCTTCTCTCTAGGGGATTTTGTATGTGCCTGATGCTGTATGCAGTGTGGTCTGGAAGGGACATGGGAGAATAGCCAGCTCACATATTTTAGGGCCAAATTTGAGCCTATGTTGTGATTTTTACATACCCTGCTCAAATTTACATGCTATGCTAAATTATACTTCTTAAGCAAGCTGGAACTTCACTTCCAGTAATCCCCAAATGTAAACTCTCTGACCAGAGAATATATTAGTTATGCTGCACCACATGTACCTGCACGATTGATGAGGGAGGCAAGTATGAAGCAGGAGTAAGGAGGCATTGCTTCTTCGCTTTCACTGCTTGCGCTCGTGGTCTTGAGATAAAATCTCAGCCTTTTGTTTTTCACATGATTTAATCCAACTGGCATTTTTTGCTCAAGAAGACAATTCCAGTGCAATTACTGGAGATGGTTTCCAGATCATATGCCCCCCTGCTCTTTTTCCTAAGCAGATTTTGTAAAGGGCACGTCTGTAACTCAGATAATTTGTGCTCAAGCATAAATCTGTACCAAGAGCATGAAAGCCCAGCAGGGAGTGTAATCTCTGCCTATTCTGTCAGTAAGTAGAGGAGTGAGTACGCGGCCCGCTGCGGCACCGCGTGCTGAGGGCGCCGTGTGTGCCAGCCCTGGCAAACCGAGTCCCTCGTGCTGACTGGTGCTGCAGCGCTAGCAACAGGCATCCTGCAGCTCTCCCCGGGCCTCGTGCAGGCAAAGCCTCTTAGTGAAGTAAGGAAAGCAGGAGGCAGCTAAGCATGAGCAGTTCACAGGCTGGTGCTGGAAAAGCTCTGAGTGGCTGCGGGAGGACGGGCAGACGCGATAAGTGCCCTGCTCTCCAGGCTGAGAAGAACTTCTGGCACGTAGAGGAATCAGAGCACTTGCTGCACACCATGGCAGGCTCATTGCTTTCCAGCGCCCCTAAATAAAAAAGTAGAATTTAATTCTCAGATCCTCTTGTCATCAGTGCTCTGGCCTAATCTACCTAGAAACTGCAATGCCAAGGTTCAAAAAAGCGAGGGGAAAGGCCCGTGTAGTTTTGAAGCAGAGGTTCAGGCTAAGTACAGCACCAGTGAAAGCACATGCCGAACAAGACGTACCTTTATGATCTTAGGGGACTCACTGGCATTACTCTGCCTGAGAATAAGTGAAGCAAGGCAGAATCTAATGGCTTACTTTCTCAAGTTATTATAAAATTTGGGCTTCAGTGGTCAGAATATCAGAGGTATACTTGAGTAGTTTTCTGGAAATTTGGTGTGGCAAAGGAAAATTAGACCACCATAGAAAACTAAAGTGCCCTCAGGCCTCCAACTCACTCAAAATAAAGAAAAAGTAAGATATTACGTTCTCCATCTTTGGGCTAAAACCTTAATCTCCAATGAAGAACTCTTCAGTGCTGTATTAAAAAAATTGATAGACTGTGTGTAGACTTGTGTAGTCATAACTACAGGCCAGCAGTGAAGTATCTACGTCATCATTTATGCCTTTTCAATCACTTCTCTCTGCAGAGATACCAAATTAAGCTACCTCGGCTCCCTTTTTGCATAGTTTTTAGAGCATGTGAACACTTTGAAGTCTTTGTCTATCAGGGAAACTGAGACAGAGGAAAAGGAATGACTTGTCCAGTGCCAGCAGGATAACAGGGAATTCGATCTTCACCTCTGAAGTCCAAGATGGTTCGCACTACTCTTTAACTTGAACACTGGACAGTTCTTTTCCTATAGATTGTTGGCTTGATAGATTTCATTTCACTTCTACAAAGGTGATGAAACACTGAAGTAGGTTTCCCAGAGACATTCCCAGATTCATTTCTCTAAGATGCCTCAGCAGATCTGGAAAGGAGTATCCTGCAGGTCTGCCTGGCAGGACTTCAATCTACATCTGCTTTACTCTCTAGTCCTCAGCCCTCTGCACAAAACCAGTTTGCCACACCGCGTGCTGAAGTACTCAGGATGAAACTTTAGGTCTTTTTTTTAATAGCAGTGGGGATTTTCTAAAGCAAATGTGCTGTGATTCATCGATGGGTTGTGTAACTTGCACTTTATTGTCAGCAAAGTGGGTTTCTTTTAAGAGGCATGATCTCATCCAGTTCTCTTTGCTGATTGGTTGGCTAAATTTAGAAACATCAGCCTATGCCTTTAAATGCAATGTTCCTCATAATGGTCTTTGTAAAGTGGTGGTGAGTCTCTATATAGGCCAATTGTGACCTATGGAAACTGAAGTGGTAACAAGATTGGAAGAACCCAGTCGAATACTGAAAATCAAGAAAGGAAGGTTGGTGCTGGAAATTACTGACTTTAAATCAAACTTTTATTTTATATAAAATAACAATGAACATATGAACAGAGAGATCATTTTCTTAATCTGACATGAAAACAGATCTACGAACTAAAGCAGCATGGATTTACAAAGGATAGCTGTTGCCTGGTAGACCAGGGTGGGAAAAATGTAGGCAATAAAACCTATTTATTTGGATAGTTGTTCCATACAGTGTTTTATATTCCATCTCCCTTACAAAATTAACTCATTCAATCTAGAAAATGAAATCTGTTGTGAACTGAACACTGACCATAGTGCATGAGATGATAAAATAGAAGCATAGGACACTGCAGGAATCTTGGTTACATCCAGACTTGTTTTTATCTTGAATTTTTGAAGCATAAAAATAATCAAGAGCAAGCTAGTCACAGTTTCAGAACATTCTGATCACATTCAGAACATTTCAGGAACTGAAGGGCAAAAAAAGGGGAAGACAGGTAATGCAGAAGTATGGAGAGAAAAGATGAAAGAACCGTAATAACTCCAATATGAAGTAACGAGAAGAAAATAATTATTCCATTCTCTTCTCTTCTTCACAAAAACCAAAACCAAACAACCGAACAAAAAAGGCAATATATTGATTCGTTTTGTACTTCAAGCTGGTTCTCAAGGCTTGGCTGCTCTGAGGGGAAAGCTGGCTGTTGCTGGAGGTGACTGCCGTGGTAAGATGTGCCTCTTCTTTGCTCCGCACCACAAACAGCTTCCAAAATGCTGTGAGCCAGCTGTGTTTGACACTCACACACTGACGCACAGGTAGAGCGGAAGGACATGAAGCTAAATCTCTTTGACGTTGCAGGGACAGATGAAGCCAGTTCCAAAATCTCTGCTCGTTTTCCTATGAGAATACAGACATTTTAATGTGCTCTTCTGTGGACAGGCTAGACTCACTGCAAGACATCCTTGATATTTGGGTTCAGAAATCCAACTCTTCTGCTCCACAGAACTTATTATTCTGGTGGCTACGAGGACAGAGCTAAGGGATGATGACTGTGTCAAGAAGCAACTGGCCATCTCAGGCGGAGAGCCAGGAAAAGCTCTGGCTGCCAGCATGGGGCATAGGCTTCCCTGGAGTGCTCTGCCAAGACAAAAGAAGGTGTTGATACAGCCCTGCAGGTTATTAGCCAATGTGTGTTACATGAGCAGAGGGAGTAGAAAGAGGCATCATAGGTTCTGCCAAATTTTGTAAGAAAGAGGAGTGAATATTATTTTGCTGTTGAATTTCATGCTGTGGAAAGTTGGTAGATTTCTTCTGTTCTGTGGATATTTCCGGCGCTAGTCTTGAAGAGACAGAAGGGAAAAAATCCCATATCTGGCTGACAGAAAATCTGAAAATCCATCTTGACAGATAGAAATGGCCAAACTATGTTCTTCTAGTGAGGTCCTTCAATCAAGAGATATTCGTGTACATGGACTAGAGCAGAAACTAGAGCAGCACTGCTGGGACGCTCACAAGAACACGGAGCTGAGTGAGGCTAAGCTCAACTCTCTGCTAGCGAAGCTCACGGGGAAGCAGCTGTGGTGATGAGATTTCCTCATGCTCTGACTACTTTGATATACTTCCTTCAGGGATGTCTTGGGAAAAGGAGTCTCCGTGCAGGTATGCAGTAATCCGCTGTGGGTTTGTGACTGGCAGAACAGGTCTGACTTTCTCCAAGACTCATTCCCAGAACCGGCCTGGACTTGGAGCCATAGGTTCATTAGGGATGTGCTTACAGAGTGCAATAAAGGCTGTGTTGTCTCCACCTCTTCTTCCAGCACAGGGGGATAAACTGAGTTAAAACAGCCTAGCTCTGAGTTAGGATAATCTACTTTTGATAGAAACTATTTTGATTTCCTACCTACAAGATGAGAGAAGTTTTGAGGACTGGTAAAAAAGACTTCAAATTGTAAGCCTCTTTGTCCTTGTGCTCTAAATGTATCTTAAATCTTTCTCTCTCTTCACAGCCCTTGTGGACAAAAGAGTTGGACTAAAGGGAATGCCAACAACTCCACTCAGCTTTGCAGATCGTCAACAATCTGGAAATAGCCTGAAACAGGCTGTGGACCTAAGCAGGGAATCTCAGAAAGGCGCAGAGACCGACCGAAAGGGGAAGGCTTGGGGTGCCTCTCTGCACTGCTCCGTCTCGGAAGCTGCAGCCCGACACAGCGCGACAGCCCTGAACTAGGAGAACGCTGCAGACCAGCACTTCCTTTGCTGACTTTCTCAGCAGTGGTTTCATCATGCTGGCAGCTTGGTTACAGTTTCCCAGGAAGAAATAAAATGAGAGTAAATGCAAATTTCTAACCTGATTATGCTGCCCACAGCTGTACACTTAGCAAGCTAGCTTTCCCAGATGAGAGACCTAGTAAAATGCACTTTTAAGATATTTTCTTGCTCATTCTTCCCACCGGTATGTGCCTGTTGATGGTATCATGGGTAGAAATGCTAGGGTCGGCCAAGTATTCATCATTGAATAGGTTGTTGTTTTCCTTCTGTATTAGTTTTCAATAGCAGCTTTGAAATCCATAGTTTTACTATGGCATAACAACTGACGTTTCAAGGGTGACACTTTACAGTTTTAAAAGTCTCTTTCTTCCAAGAATCTCAGAGCACTTTTCATCATGAATTAGCAACCCACCTCTTGGTAATAAGTAGATGTTTTTTTCCATTTTCAAAAATGAGAAATTGAGACTGCATGAAGATTAACTGAGCTGCTTAAAGTAATTGTAAACCATTTACTTCCCGGAGCTTCCTTTTCTTGACCATTTTTCGTTGCCCTTTCCTTTTTCCCTCCGGGACCATTCTCAACCTTAATTTCCTTTCCCCTCTGTTTATAATAATGCTCTCAATGCAACCCGATAATGTTCCCAAATTTAGAAAAGAAATCTTTTTCTCCACTTGCAACTCGGATGTGAGTTTATGCTGTGCATAAGTGCTCTCCTGATTCAGGTAATAACATACATTAGCGCATTTCAAAGAGCTGTATTTATGTAGATGGCTTTAAATTGTTATTTCCATTTTATATATTTGTGTGTAGGTGGGGAGGATTAGACTGCAGATAAGTTAAAGAACACAGGTGTCCCAGGTGCCTCTGATGTGGAATATTGAAAAGGAGAGATACAGTTTTACAGAGATGCCAAGCACTTACTGCTCCCACTGCTTTGAAAGCGGAGACCACTTTGAGCTTACACTGAGTGTTTCTCAGCAGAACACTGGCCAGCACATTGTCTAGCGTCTGCTTTTAATCTAAATCAACAAGTATTTTCCTTCAGAAGGGTGCTTTGCTCAAGATAAAGGTAACTGCTTTCACTGTCAGTATATATCTCAAAATAAAACTGTTCCTATATTGACCTTACTACCTATTTCTTAAGATTAACCTTTTATTTATTTATTTATTTATAATGTGAAATAAAATGCTGGCAATCTGTTTCTGCAATATACACCTCAGTAACTGGAAAAGGGAAGTCTATGGAAGTTTTTTGGACATCATTTATGCTAAAACTGTCCAAATTCTGGTTTTGACATTTTTTCAAAAATTCAAATGCTTTTTCATTTTACCTGTCGCAGAGCACTTTTGGTTATCAGCTGGCTCTTCAAGAAATCCTTTGGACAGCCATCCACATTTTAGGACATGGTTCCCATGAGAAATCCACACTGCATTGTTTCCCGTTTTCCTCTTGCATTTGCATTGAGATTCAGAAAGGAGGAGATATAGACAATAGACAGAGCATGAGCCTAACACATATATATCTGGTTTTCCTGCTCTGCAAGTCTCCCTTATGAATGTAAAGAAGAGACTGTGCCTGTTCACTCTGCAAAGTCTCTGGAAGGAAACGGTCCATGTCCCTGTGGCAGCATGGAGCAGAGCTTACAGGGAGCATCTGAGGGAGATGGGATTGTTGGGTCTATATGGAGACTCAGGGGAGACCTTATTGCTCTCCACAACTATCCAAAGGGAGGTTGTAGTGAGTTGGGTTCGATCTCTTCTCCAGAATAGCTACTAATATAACAAAAAGAAATGGCCTCAAATTGCACCAGGGCAGGTTCAGGTTAGACATTAGGAAGAATTTCCACACAGAACGAGTGGTGAAGCATTGGAATAGGCTGCCCAAGGAAGAGATGGAGTCATTGTCCCTGGCAGTGTTCAAGATGAGGCACTTAGGGACATGGTACGACATGGTTTAACAGGCATGGTGTTGAAGGGTTTACAGTTGGACTCGATGATCTTGAAGGTCTTTTCCAACTATACGATTCTGTGATTCCCGTTTCAGATCACAGAATCACAGAATCACAGAATGGTAGAGGTTGGAAGGGACCTCCAAAGATCATTCAGCAAAACCCTCCTGCTCCAGCAGGGACACCTAGAGCACGTGGCACAGGGTGGCATCCAGGCGGGTTTGGAAGATCTCCAGAGAAGGAGACTCCACAGAGCCCCTCTGGGCAGCCTGTTCCAGGGCTCTGTCAGCCTCACGGGAAAGAAGTTCTTCCTCATGTGGAGATGGAACTTTGTTTGTTTTAATTTATACCCATTACCCCTTGTCCTGTCACTGGCCACCACCAAGAAGAGTTTGGCCCCATCCTCCTTACATTCTCCCCTCAGGTATTTGTACATATTGGTCAGATCTCCTCTCAGCCTCCTCTTCTTCAGACTAAACAGTCCCAGCTTGCTTAGTCTTTCCTCATACGATAGATGCTCCAGTCCCTTAATCATCTTCGTGGCTCTATGCCAGACCCTCTCTGAAGCTCAATGTCCTTGTCCTGGGGAGCCCAGATCTGCACCCAGTACTCCAGGTGTGGCCTCACCAGAGCTGAGTAGAGGGGCAGGATCCCCTCCCTCGCCCTGCTGGCAACGCTCCTCCTGATGCAGCCAGGATCCCATTGGCCTTCTGGGCCACGAGGGCACATTGCTGCCTCATGGTTAACTTGTTGTCAACCAGGACTCCCAAGTCCCTCTGCATGGAGCTGCTTTCCAGCAGGTCAACCCCTAATCTGTACTGGTGCCTGGGGTTATTCCTCCCCATGTGCAGGACCCTGCACTTGTCCTTGTCTCAAAGACATCAGAGATGTCAGTTGATGTCGCTGAGCCTCTGCAGGCAGCGGTGCAAACAGACCCTCCGCTGCTCCTGCTTCCTCCCCCCAGGGCTGCTGCGACAGGCTGGATTCAGACACGTAGAGGGCTCAGGTATTAGCCACAGGAGAGCTAGAAAATCTGTATGAGACTGGCACTGGGCATGTGCCTGTCTGTACATGCCTATACCTTAAAATCAGGAACAAAAATCAACAGTGATGAATCCATGTGGAATGAAACTTCCAGCAATCAAAGTGAAGGCTGAACTTGAGCCAAAAGCCCTGTCTACTGAGGCAATTCTTCCTTCTAGGGCTGAGGAGGAGAGGAGAGGGGAGGAGAAGAGAAGGGGAAAACATAGACTGTTTTATTTATATGTATATATATATATACACACATATATATATATATATATAAAATTCTGTGGACTTAAATGAATATAAAATATGACATTTTTTGTTCAGGAGAATTAAAAGTAAAGGAAAGAAAAAGCCCTTTGGAAGAGAAGACCAAAATTAACAGAACGTTCACATATCATTCAACTGATATGTGAAATAATACACTATTTTTTCCCCCTCACAAGAGTTTAAGACAGATGTCCAATTGAAACAGTAGGGGACATTTGTACTAAATTAGGTGTATATGATCATATGCATAGCAATTAAATGAGAGCTTTTTTGCAGTTTCAATGAAGCAATTATGCAAATAAATGCTGTTATAACTTTCAGTTAAATAAAGAGAAAAAGAAGAGAAGAAAGAAAGAAGGAAAGAAGTGAAATAAAAAAGAAAGAAGAGGGAGAAAGAAAGAGAAAGGGAGAAAGGAAAGAAGCAAGAAAATATCCATACATAGCAATAACCAGACGTTATATGAGAATAATTTTACGATTTTAGTGCAAGGATGATTTATGTATTTCATGCAGTAGTGTTGTAGTAGCTAGAAAGGGAGTGTAGGAGTTGTCATCAAGACAAGGTTTGTAAATAAGCTGACTTTGCTGGAAAAAAGCAGACTGGCTTTTGGACATTCATGTCTTCAAGCTGCCCTTTCAGATCTGATATCTCTACCTGTTTTTTCCTGTAAAACTCTATATTGCAAAACTCTATATTGTGGCCATGGAGCCACAACAAAACTGGAATGCGCTTTGTACAGAATTTAGGGGGGAACATATAAACTGCAGTAGCATTTATGAAATGACACATTATAGTGCTTTAGCAAAAACATATCACAACAGCACACCATGCAGGGCTTTGGGAAGAAGAGAAGTATAAAATATTCATCGTCCTTTTTGGAGTGGAATGGAGGAAAGGCAATATGTCTTGCTTAGCAACACCATCCTTTGCTTTGTATTCGCCTCCTGTGTCAATATTAGCTCTTTGTCACTGCCGGTCTACCCGTCTACCTACTAATTCGCCTATTTACTCAAGACTATCATCAGCCAGGAAACATGCTAGATTTTATGAAAATAAATTCTCTTAGTATTTTGTCTCAAGTTTCTTCATAATATCTTGCCACTTAATCACATTCATTTACCAAAATGTACTGCATCTGATTTAAATAATTTGTCAGCTTAGAGTGTATCTCAGCAATCACGCACAGAATGACAACTGATACAAGAGCCTATAATTTATTACAGTATTTTGATCGAAATAAGGGACTGGATCATGTTATTCCTCCATAGCACCTCATAATAGGGTGTGAAAGAACAGATAGACTAGAATTTTATTTGCCAGTCTAAATATTACGTGTCCTAAAGCCTTGAAACATGTGCATCACTGAAACTACCTTGAGTCTAAATTTTACGTGTCCTAAAGCCTTGAAAGCTTCTGTATCCAGTTTCATTAATGCTAGTGGACATGTGCATCACTGAAACTACCTTGATACTGCTGATGTATTTATACCTCTAGCTCACACCTAGGATCTGATGGCCTTTTCAGCTGTTTTCCAGCCTTGTGAAGCCACAAGTCTTCACAGAAGATACTTCCAGGCTTTGCTGCCTTTGTACTCACACACTGTCCATCAGTGACTGTTGCTTGCTATCACTTATCCCTGGAAGGAAATGAAATGTGACTGTGTTTTAGGCCTTTGGCAGGGAAAGTCTAAATAAATATTAATCAGTAGCCAGATGCAGAAGAGAGAGTTAATTAAAAAAAAAATCTTTTGGGAGGCTTTCTGTCTACCATTAAATAGCTGTGTGCAGGATAACTTCAAACTGATGTTCAGCTGAAAGTACTGCTCTGAGAACAGGTCCAGGTACATTTTCAGTGACCTGCTGTAAGCATGGTATGGGCTGCCTCAGTAATAAACTGCCAGCAGAGAGCCATGCTCTGAAACATAAGGTAGGCAGCTCACACTTCTCGTTCCCTTCATCCCTGTCTTGTGAGAAAGGGCCCCCTCATGCTTTCTGAGCAATTGGAACTTCAGTGTCCTAAGACTTGGTTGTCATCTGCTGTGGCTATGAGGACAGCTCGATTCTCTCCGTCCCTGCGCCAGCGCTTCTGCCTCAAGCAGGCCCACAACACCAGGCAAAAGCCCAAGCGCAGGGGAGGCTGAGGGCTGATGAGCGAGTGGCATCCAGCGTCTCAAAAACAAATTCCTAATTTTCTGCTCCTGCAACCCAGTCAGCTGGATCCCCACCACAAGACAGACA
>NW_010585318.1:19086-48971 GCF_000705375.1 Tinamus guttatus
TCTGTGAAGATTTCCAGGGTGATCAAGAGATGAGATGGCAAATTCAGGGTCTTCCTTTGGTTACGTGTTTGCAGAGCACATAGCACGAGGGGAGAGCTCCCAGCAGAGGCAGAGTTTCAGTTCCTTCCTGCTGCATTCAGCCTGCTGTCCTAACTCAGTTACAAATTAATGTTAACAGTAAATGTTATTTATTTCTAATTAACTACGATGGCACCATGTAACAGTTCTCAAGAAAGATCATATTGGCGTGTGTCTGGATGCAACACCACCCTCCCTAATTCACACTGAAAGCTGATTTCTTTCGTGCTCATAGCAAATCGCTTCAGACTCACTGCTAGTACCTACGGAGAAAATTTGTTTGCCTTCTGGAAAATCAATAGGTTCTTGGCAAACTGGATTTGGTGCTGTTAATTAACTTGACTGCACCATCTGCCTGCACAACAAGGCACACCAGGAGAACCACTCCACCTCTCCTAAGAGGGCTCTGCCATAGAGAACACGCAGCTTGGTGGTTACAAAGCACCAACACAATCAGGCTGGCACTGCTTGCTGTAGCTGAAATGCCTCCTGGCCTAGCTGAGACTGCACGAGGATCTGGACATGTTTGGAGACTGCAAGTTCAGAGCTCACTGAGGTCTCTGCTGTGGGCCCTCCTGGGCTTCTTCTGCTCCATGGGCTGCAACAGAGCTTCTGCCTGGCACTGAAAGAGCAGTTGAGAGCAGAGTAGTCAAAAATGCTGGAAAATCCAGCTGCCTCGGACATCAGTGCTGGTGTTGTAGCTCCTCAGCACCTTGCCAACACCAGAGGATCCCAAGGCAGAGCTCCCCACTACAGATTATCTCTGTAGAGGCTCCAGCACCATCCCCAGCAGTCCCCACATAGCTAAGCTGCTCTGCTCTCCACTGCGGAAAGAAAATCCCAGGCTGAAGATGGCCTGGGACATCCTAAAATTGCCCTCCCTAGCCTACAGGTCCTGCCACTGCTGCAGCAAGGGCTGAAGAGCAGCTAAGAGACAGGATCTTTCTCTCCTCCCTCCTAACTGTGCTAACTATGCAGCAGACCAAAGCAAACAGCTGAGAAAGGACCTTCCCTGCAGGACAGGGAGAGGCTGAACCATGTGGGAGCTGAGCCCTGGGGAGTGCTCAGAAGGGCATGTGGACGGGTAACAGGCTATAGCCCCATGCATGAGCACAGGAGCGCTGGCCAGGTCTGCCGGGGGCACGGCTGTGGTACAAGTGCTTGCTGCTGCCTGCTTGGGCACGTTGGAGCGCACACTGCAGGCCAGCGAGGCCTGCTGTGCCGGTGCGTGCTGAGGAGCAGCAGCTCCAGGGCTGGAGCTGGCTCCTGCCTCCGTGGGAGGGGTGAGGGCAGGACCCTCCACAAGCGCCTGGTAACTCACATGGCTTCCACATCTCTTCCATCAGGCTGCTGGCTCTCCCTGTTGCCACCTGGCAGCTTTCATGACCTTCAGAAAGCCACGTTGACTACAGTGAGTTGATTGGGAACAGCCAGGAACAAATAGCAGTGTCTGGTTTATTCCTGTTTGGTATTAATCAGCACTTTTCTGAATCACAGACATGGCTTTGTCTGTGGGATATCAACTATGAGATTCAGAGCAGCAAAATTAATTCGGCTTGGGAGCTTTGGATGACTCAGACTGTTATGAAAACACTCTAGGGCAGAAATGAGATGTAGGGCAAATTCACCCCTGGGGTAACTCTCAGTGGGTTGTAACAGAGGATAAATTGAATCTGTAGAACTGAAGGATATTTTATTTACTCTTTCTAAGTAGCATTTTAAATTGAATATTCAAATAGACAGTCAAGAGACTCTTAATGGATTGCATTTATTGAAAGTGATTTTGATTTAAATTCCTCAGCATTGCAGTCCCAGGCATATATTTTTATTCAAGTTAATTCTCTGCTGAATTTTCCTATTGCACTAATGTATGAAAATCTGAACTTACTGAATAACACACAAGATGACACACCACTGATATTAGGTTACTTGCAACCCACCTAGTGATCTTGCTAAATGTCTGGAATTCTCAATGCCAAAGCAGAATACAGTAAGTGAATTTAGAGAATTTTGTAACGGCAAAAGTTTTTCTTGTGCATCACTGATCTCCCAAAGATATGTCTAAGTTTTAGCAGCCCTTAGGATTTGTTTAACTCTACTGCCAAATGTCTTCCTGGAAGAAAAAAATACATCTTGGTAGTTGGAAAAATATTGAAGCAAAGGATCTGAAATGTTGAGCCATGTGGACTATTGCATTAGCTCTTTCAGTGCAGCTATATTTCATTCCACTCAATAAACATTTCATAATAATTTCTGGTATAGGGCAGGGAGGCTGTAACAAAGCCAAGTTCAGCCCTCAACTCCATTCTCTTCTTTCTGCATGTTTTGAAAAGCCCCTTTTAGCAGGACTTAAGTGTCCCAATGTCTGAATGACCCAAGTTAAGTGTTAGATGTATGGGAGAATGGACTAAAAGGGGACTTGGGGTGGCTGTGCTGAGCTGGCCCAGCCAGCCAGGAGGGCAGAGGTCTGGGGGCTCAACCCAACAGCTAGGCACATCCATGGGGCCATTTCTGGGTCTTTACCCCATCTGATCCGTGGGTATCTTTCCCTCACTTTGCCTTTTCAGGGCAGTGGGCTGGTGTGGGGCCAAGGTCCAAGAGATGAGGTCGTCTTCTCTCTCTGTTAGCACCATTCCTCAGCAGGGGATTTTGGAGGGCAGAGCGAAGCGCCCTGCGGAAGCCCAGGAGAACAAGGTGCAGAGCAGCAGTTGAGGCTCTCAGTGCTCCCACGCCCTCGCTGAGCCCTTTCCCGGTGTTCCTGAGGAGGAAGCGAGGTGGGTGGCAGGGCCTCCTGGGCAGCTCTGGAGCCGAGGGGCTCGGCCCTCACTCCCCAGGCGCAGGGGATGTCCCGGTGGCAGGTTACTCTGAGGAGGGGAAGGCGGCCGCAACACGGAGCGCTGCCACGTCGCGCGGGGAGCCGGCCGTACCTTCACCCCCAGGAAAGCCGTGCCGACGGCCACGACGTGCAGGGAAGCCAAGCAGCCGTACGTCATACGAGAAACCCCGTCAGCAAAACCTGGGGAGTGATCTGGGAAAATTCCTTCTGAAAGAAAAGCCTCGTGCTGAAGGACACATCTGGATCCCATTTGCTGTCCATAGACTCTGGCAATATATCAGACTTCTGGAAAGCTCCCCTAACCCACCCAGCCTGTGAGAGACAAGGAACTGGATTTGGCCTGGATTTTTATAGACTAAACTCTGGAAAAGGACCAGTGGCTGAAGTTCACTTGGGGGGAAGAGTTCAGAGAGACTCGCACGTCCTCCAAAGGAGCTGCACTGGCTATAAGGAGAGGCTGACTAGTGAGTGAAAGACAATTTGACCAGGTCTGCCCCGAAAACTGGTGTAAGTGAGGGGTGGTTTCATTTGTTACTAAAATTATGCTGATTTTTTAACGGGTTAGCCCTGCTTGCAGCAGTCATGGTTACACCTGTTCCTCCTCAATCAGCCTGGGATAACGCCAGCACATGGCTATACCGGGGAAACCAGACTGAGCAGCAAGGTGCTGCTATACACACTTTCAAGGTCAGGCTCTTGCAGGAACCAGCTGATTTAAGATGTTCCCACTGCTCAGTTGAGAAGGACTAATTGAGCTGTGAGTTGTCTGTCACAGCGCAAAACACAGGGACGACTCAGAAGGTGCCCACCATCTACTGGGGACAGTGACATCCCGCTGAGGAGTGGCAGAACAATTCAGGTCACCTAAGCACATCCCTGGCGCCCGCGCGCACCCCAGCAGCCTCTGCAGTCTGCCAAAGAGCTTGGTAGCAAACAACAGGCCCACAGGGCCCAGAGGGAGTGCAGGTCTACCTGACCTCCTTACAAAGGACCTCTTGAGTACTGCAGCAATGGTAGAAGAGTAAAATTTCTTCCCATGACTCAGACAATCACTTCAGCTCCCATTCAGAATAATCTGCTTCCCCTCTCACTGCTTTTGAGACTGCAGACACAACTGTATTTCTTCTGCACAGCTCAGGAGTTGTACAGTGAAATTATGTTTAGGTCACCGCTGGCAAATGACTTATTTTCTTGGGACGAGAGAGCTTCTGTATTTATGTAGCACCCAGCAAAATGCAGGCCCTAAATCATGGCTATGGCTTCTCTATGTAATGGAGCTACCGACCATAAATAAATGCTATCATTCTTCTGTTACAGCACTGGGCAACAGAAAAATATGCTGTTTTAATTGAACCTTAGGCATCGTCCCATGTATTTATCTCTTTTCATTCATAGTGGACAGTCAGATTCAGTCTGTGCTCAGTTGCACACCTTGAGTTTTACTCTGTGAGTTTCCTGCAAGCACTGAGCTCCACCAGGCACGACGCCGCACACACGTGCTCTGAGAGGTGTCTCTTGCTTCCCAAAGAGCTTTGGTCTCGAGACAGGACAAAGAGATGGGATTTTGAAGTGCGTTACAGAAGGGAGTACCTCTGGGGCATCCAGCTCAACACCATTTATCTGGATTTCCAGCATGGCAGGGGAAAGGCTACGTTTGGAACACAACCACAAATAATTCAGTTTTCAGGAATATGTCTGACTTCACAAGGGCTTGTGCTGATTTAAGCCTGATAAGCTCTCTTCCTTTTTAATTGCTACTCCTTTTAAGCAGAAAAGTCATTGGGCTAACACCTCGGTAATGGCTATTCGAGAAATTCCTTTCCGTGGCTAGCAGCAATAGTTAGTGCAATAGTCACAGCCCAATGGGAGTCTCCCCTCTGCCTGTTCGCCAGGCCTTCCTGGGGGGTCTCCTGCACTCGACCAAGGTTGGTGCTGGTAGGGCCTCAGGAGGCAGCAGAGCTCAGCCCACACCAAGCCACTGCTAAGGAGGGGAGGACTCGTTCCCTCTTCATCTCCCTCTGCTTCTGGCTCTTCTTCCCCTCTCGCCATCCCACTTTCGGACATGTGACTTCACCCTCTCCTTTGCACCTGAGTTGACATTTGTCCGATCACAAGCAAAGCTGAGTGATCTCTTTAACCTGCTCCTAAAATGAGTCCTTCTTCCATTTCAATGAGTTGAATGGCACCATGGCATCACCTGAGCACTGGAATGGGCTCTGGGTAAGCAGGGGATGCATGCTGGCTGCGGGGGCCTGGTGGAGCTGGGGCAGCAAGCCTTGGAGATACAGCAAGTTGCCAAGTTGGCTAAAGCTGTACCAAAACACACCTTCTTTAGCAGGACCAGTAATTCCCCACATGGCCTCTTCTACATGGGTGAGCATAGCTTGGCTCTTTGTCCTCGGAAGCAGCCTGCCACCGCGCAGCTTCCCCAGCTCCTGCGCCCCCGCACTGGCCCATCCAAGCCCTTTTCTGGCCCTCCTCCAGAAAAGGAACCCCCAGTAGGGCAGCGGGAGGCAGCGGCACGGAGGAGGCCTTCGCCTAGTCGGATGGCTGCCACTGCCATCTACCGGAACAGATTTTCTCTGCACAATGTTCTCCACAGCCTTTAGCTGTGCACACCTGTGCTTTCGTGCTCTCCTGCGCTGCCTCAAAGCAGTGCCTTTTGCTGCCTGAGCTAGTTTTCAGTTTAGTTTTAGCCCACGGGAACTTCCCGCCTGCCTGCTTCCTATGTGCCACACGTCTTCCATGGATATTCCCACAGCTCCGCGACTGCCCCGCCCCTGCCCTCAGCCCCACATTCACTTCTCCTGAAAAAAAGTATTTTGGTGTTGCCTCTGGCATCTTTTGCATTGCAAATCTGATGAAATATATATTAGCTCCAAGTGTATTAAACAAGTGGAAAAACAGGCTGGGATATGTTGGGCACGTTGGTGGCTTGGCCCTCAGGGTAGGAGGTGGAAGAGTTGGTGCTGGGGGTGACCTGGGATGGGAACAACCCATCGGGAACTTGAGGAGGCTGGGAGGGAAATTTCTAGGAGCCACTTCTGCCTAGGCAGTGTCTTGGACTCCAGGCAGCACCGAGGGGATGAAAAGCCACCCTTGCTACCCCAGCTGTGGTCATGCTTGCACCCCGCACACCGACAGTCTCATGCCACACGCGAACCTCAGCAGGGTCATTGCAAGGGGCCTGCCAGGGCACCGGGCTGGAGAGACGTTTCCCAGCGTGGCCCAGCGTGTTGACACGCAGCCGCCCTCCTCTGCAACGCCCGACCGTGCTGGTTCAGCTCCCGGCTGCTCGGGTGGCGCGAGGGCCCGGCGTCCCCGCAGGAAGGCGGCAGCGGTGACTCGGCTGCGCAGGGCTTACAGGAGCCCCCTCCAGCCAGAGCCCACACGTGCGCTTCCTGCAGGCGCCCACACTTAATGCTGATCGGAGGCAAGAAGGACTGCCTGGTGCAGGGAAAAAAAAGCTCCATTACTGGAAGCCTTTTACTTCTTGTTTCTTCTGTAGTGAGATTATTTCCTTTCACTTCACAAACATGAATGGCTTAAGCTTCACAATAGCCCTGCAAGCTTCATATGTTTCATTATCTTCATCTTAAGCAGTCTGCCACTGGCAGAGAACTGGTAAGGTATCACAGAATCACAGAATGGTTCAGGTTGGAAGGGACCTCTAAAGATCATCTAGTCCAACCCCCCTGCACACGCAGGGTCACCTAGAACACGTGGCACAGGACTGCGTCCAAGCGGGTTTGGAAGATCTCCAGAGAAGGAGACTCCACAACCTCTCTGGGCAGCCTGTTCCAGGGCTCTGTCACCCTCACAGGAAAGAAGTTCTTCCTCACATGGAGATTAAACTTCCTGTGTTTCAACATACACCCATTACCCCTCATCCTGTCAATGGCCACCACGGAGAAGAGCCTGGCCCCATCCTCCCTACACTCCCACCCAAGGAGAAATCTCTCAATTATAACAATTGCTAAGAAATTGGGCTTATGAACAAAGTTAATTAAATCACCAGAGAAGGTTTTCTGTACCACGCACACACTTACCCAGCCTTGACTTTCCCTAGCTGTAGGTTATCTCCAGTACTTCTGAGGAAGCTAGGAAGACTTCAGAATACATTTAGCTTTGTGCATCAAGCAAAACTCCTATCTGATGGTTACATGTTGTCACCTGAGCCTCTCAGGCATGAGATTCAGTTATATGCAGGGTCCTGAGTTGGAATGCAAGTCTTCAAGTTGTGTTGAGGACAATGCTGACATGCTTGTTTTCCATAGGGCCCATGAAGGAAGGGAGACAGGACCCAGGGATTCCTACAGCGCTCAGAGACAGATGCAACTGATGTGGCTACAACATGGAGCTCAGTGACAACTGTAGAGTTCTGCCTGCCACTACGTTTGTCACTGTGCTGTAGGAATGAGCAGTTAGGCTGAGCCTCTTCCTGACACTTCCACTGCTAAGATCTGATGAAGGAAAGAGAAGTTTTGATTTACAGATGCTGAGGCTGAAATAGATAAGCAATTACTTTGGAAAATGACTGTGTACATATATAAGCACCCACACATGCACTTAAATCTTTCATCCACAGAGAGATGAGCCTGGTGTTGACTGTTTATATAGCAAAATTTCTATGGTGTTATTTTTCTTGGATGGAAAATAGAAACAACTATCCCAAAAGAAACCTCACTTCATTTTAAGGTCCATGTCTTCATTCATTGCTATTGTTTGTACTTCATAGATGCACAGAGAGGATGTGCTGCAGAATAAGATTTTTGACATGGACCTTGGCAAAAACACATTTTCCACACTTTGAGAAAGCCACTTAATCCATCCTTAAATTTGCTCAGTGTCTGTAGTATACTATATATCTACAATATCAAACAGTGGCAATAACTCGTCTCACAAGAATTCTATGTAGACAGTATCCAGCCGTGATTGTATTTAGGTGTGCAATGATAGATGGCTAAGGCCACAAATATTGTCCATGTCTACCCTTCAAGAGGCTACAGCAGAGCACGTAAGTTAAGGCCTTCCTCAGGCCTTTCAGGACAAGATAAATCTTCTACATTCCTTCCCTTGAGTTGAAGGGAGAGAAGACAAAGTGGCACCAGACAGCTATATCACATTGACAGCCAGCTATATCACATTGTCCTAGGATCCATGAGGGAAAATTGTGTCTTCATTCATCTCTGATGTTGACTCATGCAAACACTAGTGGATGGAAATCCTCCTAGATGGCATTTAAACTAAATGAATCCCTTGATTTAGAAGATGAGTGACAACTTCCAGATCCTATTAACATACTTTAAATTCGGATGAAAAAAACCCCACTGTTCTCACATATCTCTAGCAGCTGGTATGACTGTTCAGGGGAATAGGAGAGGCAGTACAGAGTGAGCCTGTAATCAGAAATGCAGATCTTTGAGATTCACAGAGGGAATCCTAGAGGATCAAGTGACCTTGTTCCAGGAATGCAGTGTTAGGTGCAGATCCATAGATTAAATGCTGTGAGACAGCAAGTTGACCTCAGCAGCAATTTGGCACTTCAAGATACTTCGAGACATTTCAGAGATTAACAGCAGATCTGTATGACAGGCCAAGCCTCCATCCCAGACTAATCTGTGCAAATGGTGGAAAAAAAGACAGCATATATTTCATTTTACCTATAACAAGAGAAAGAAGGTCGTGATTCGTAATAAAGGTAAATGATGGTGACTGCAGTGTGCCAGATTTGGGTGAGAGCATAGGCTAGGAATTTTTTTGTGCTGTAATGTTAGTGTCATAGGAATTGGTTGGGAGGGTTGTGTTTTGAAAACCTACGAAGACCGAATTCTCACCATCTCTCTGAATATGGCTCTAGGGCCACACTTTCTTGCTGAATTTCAGCCTGAGCATCTTAAGCCATAACTTGTGGCTGTTACCCCTATTTGCCATTATCAAGAAGAGCCTGGCTTTGTCATCTTCACAACCCCCTCTTGAACAGCAGAGCCCAGTACTGCCTGCAGTGTTTCCCATGTGTCCTCATCAATGTTCAGTATCAAGATCTTGATCTGCCACACTTATCCTAATGCAGCCCAGTATGTGGTTTCTTTAACAACAAGAATATGTTGCTGGCCCATATACTGTAGAATTTTTCCTTTTCTCACTCAGTCACAAGACAAATTGTATGTTTTCAAAGCAGTTGTAGGAGAGGCATTGGGTGATTGCCAGTGTTTGAGTGATGTAGCCTGTGTCCTTACCATGAATGGGTGGATCCCAGATGACAAATGCATTCTTAAATGAGTAAACTAATAGATCTTTAAAGTATTTCCAATCTCAGAGACATTTTAACCGGAGATGTAGGAGGATTTGGGCTAAAGCGCAGTGGGAGCACATCTGAGTCAGAGACAGAACTGTGGTGACTGTGTATCTGAGACTGCAAGGAGCAACCCATGGTCCCAGACCACGGGCGGACACCTGGGTGGAAAGGCTGGCTTTGTTGTGAAAATGGCTTTTTGTGTATGTTTTATTTATCTGATCAGCTCTACGATCGGAGCGGGCAGAGCTAAGTGGAAGTAACTAAGAGGCATTGCCAGGAATGGCTTAAGACCACAGACTGCTATAGGAATAGCATTTCATTGATAACTCTTTTATTTCCTGTTGTCTTGAAAAATAAGTGCTAAGGTTTTTGAGGGCATTTTTTCCCAGGACAGAAAATGAAGAAGTATATATTCTGATTGAGCCAGCACGGAAAGTGCCAAGGCAGAGCTGAAAAGCATAGCACCAAAGAAAGACCCAAAAAACGTGTGAGGAATCAAGACTCCAGTCCCCGTTAGACATTTTGGGTTCACTATCACTCTACTAATTCTCTTCATCGAAAATTTTCACAGCTTGAAAATCAAGATGTTGGAAAAAATCAGCAGGGGCAGCCAGCTGTACCCCAAGAGGATGTTATCTCAGTTTTTATTCCTAGCAGTTGGAGCAACTTCCAGAAACAACTGGAGATGTAAAGTAATTCTCTGCAAAAAGCGGGGGTGGTACTTGAAGCGAACCAGGGGGAAGTAGAAAATGATACCACTCAAAGTGAACAGGAAGATGTAGAGGAACTCCATCTGGGGTTGATCAATGATGGGAGCTAACACCAAGTACACAGCTGCCACCAACACGATTAAAGGGATGATAATTGGGACCTGTGAAAGAAAACATCAGTGTAAGTAATCATGTAGATCCCGGGCCCCTGAGGACCTGGACAATCCTGGAATTTGGGCAGAAGCTTCACAGCTAGTATGTCCTTTCTTTGTGAGGACAGGTTCATTTCTAGATGAAGTCCTGCTGTGGCCTGAGATATTATCCAGGAATCCAGATAATCCAGAAATCTAGATTCCCATCTCCAAGAGCTACCTGCCACCTGTCCCAACCACTGGTGTTCCCTGTCCTCCCAGCCCTGAGGATACAAGCTGCTGGTTTTGGTGTCAGGCCCTCTCTTGCTTGCCCTACTGCCTCCTGTCCAGAGCTGAGCTGTGGACAAAGCCCACAGCTTCATGCACACACCGCACACAGATGATTCTTATCAGCCTGGGGCAAGACGGGGCATTCAGGTGTTCACAGATGGGTGACCTGAGTTTAGTTCGGGAAGTCTGTCCATAAAGCGTTTAAAATTGAAGCCATTCCTGTTCAAACACTGGAGAAGGCACAAGAGGAAACATTGCGCAACAAGGTAAAAAAAAATGTTCCAGCTGGGGTATTTCATTGTTTACTTATGAAAGTAAAGAATATTTTGGCCTCCTGCCCAAAAAAAAAGGGCAAAAACAAGGTCACTGAAATGCACCAAAATAACTGTTGTTCATGCCTAGCAGTGAAGCATGGAGAAGACCAGCCATTGTGCTTTGGTGGGATGCTCCATTTTGCTTCCTCCCCACACACAAAAATGGCAATAAAAATGATTGCTTTCAAACCAACGGAAATCTTTCCCTTTAGAAATAAGCCTGCAACACACAGACTCTGCAGGACAACTCAGCCATAGGTTGTCAAATGATCTGGGGCCTTCAGATAAGAGCTGTTGTCCTTGAGAAAGGAGTCGGTCCTTCAAAATAAACACTGTATAAGGTAGATATCCTAGGGCCTGGGGGGCTGTGGAGCTTTACACAGTGTATGAAACCTTACTACAGAAACAGAACTGCCATCTGAATCCCATTTGCCCATGAAGTTGGCTAAACATCTCCATCCAACACCCAGTGTCAGGGTAGAGCCACAGAAGCTACTGGCTCAAGTGCTAACAGGGCATTGCCCTTCTGCTTCACGGCCAGGCCCTGCAGGACATTCACCATTGCTTTACACAGCCTAACAGTGCCAACCCTTCATCTCCTGGAGGAGCTCCACGAAAACCAGGGGATCATTCAGCCTGTCTAGAGGAAAAGCCCCTGTCCTGCATTCATGGTCCCACAAGCTCCCCTTTTCTTTCAGAAGCATTTCCCTCACTAACTGAGGGAGCCCTGCAGCCCAGCTCTTCATGGCACTGGGGGAAAGGGCAGGTAACTCAGAATTTGCTTCCATCAGGCAGGTTTGTGGGGAGCTTACTTGTCTATCAGCCATGCCAAAGCACTTGGGGCATCCATCTAGCTTTTGGTTTCTGCAAGGTTCTTATGTCTGGGATAAGGTGAGGAACATGACTGAGCTCTGAGAGCATAAACAGGCAGTAACTTTATTTGCCAGAATCATCTCCAGCATCATTTTCCTCTAAAAATTCTAAGAAAAAGAGGATATGGTGAATATATTTTCTGCAGTGAGGGGGCAGTGCATTATCAGCTTATCAAGCTTGAGATGCAACCTGAACTTTTGCCTGCACTTCCAATCTATCTTGCCCTTCTCTGACTTTGCTAGGACAAAACAGGAGCTTAGAAAAGGAAGGATAACCACAAAACATCTGCTAGCACCAACCACAGTGCTCTTTCTTCATAATGTGCTCTTAGTCACTTGGGCAGTAAAGGAAAAGGATTGTGGGGGGTTAATTTTATTATTACTTCACCTTGTAAGCTCTCGGCAGTTCTGGTTTCTTGATTTTTAAATACAGAAGACCCAAAATAGTCATGCCATAGAAAAACCATGCAATAAAACTGCAAAAAAAAATCATTAAGTTTAGGTTGAGATTATGCAGCAATATCAGTCCTGCCTTGCAGATCCTACATGTACCTATCCCTGACTAACTTTAGTAATACTTACATTATTTCCTTTTCAAGCACAAATGATCAGAACTTTAAAACGATTGAATATAAGGATGAATCATGTCCAGTCAAATCTATATTTACAGAAATAATCATGTATTGCTAGCATGCTAATACTTAAACTCAGTCCTTTCTTCCCCTCAAACACAATATTAGGTAGAAATTAATAGTCTAGGCTCAAAAAATATTAAAAAAAATCACTTCAAAAATGATTTTGAAAATCAGGATCACAGAGGATGTAAACAGAAATGTTACATATACCTGAAAAAGTTCACGATGGTTGTGAAGGTTCCTGACAGGATCATTATTAAAGACATAGCGGATGTAAATATCAGCGCAGGGGCGGGTGTGAGGCATCGCACATGAGCCATCGACAGAATGTCTGGCTGAAAGCCAAAGCAAAACAACATACTATCATATCACGTACACAGAGATACTAATTCATCCCCCACGGCTGCCAGTGGGAGGTCTGCCTGTAGCCAGATACATTCTGAATCATCAAGCACCATAATATAACATTAAAACAGTTAATCTCCAAGAAATGTAAACATGGAGCCCCTCTCAAGGATATTTTTATTGTGTCTCACTGATTTCATATTAAGCCTGCTTAGTTTAGGCAAACAAGATGAAATTTTCAAACTACCAGTGTGACAGATTAAGGCTGAGAATCAGATCAGAGCTTTTCTGGCCATCATCAGTAAGCAAATTTGGCCCTGTGCATGGTGCCACGCTCTGCCCTCTGCTACGTCTCTCTGGGGCTTGACTGCTCTTGAGCTTACTGCGAAATGAGAAATGCAGGACTCCTCCTTCAACATTTTTGCAACCAACCACAAAGCAAACCATGATTTGTTCCAGAACACTGAGAGAATTATTGCCTGTTCAGTGGGAAATTTTAATGAGAAAGGTTTGTGTTTTTTTCATTTCCAACCAAAATATCACGCAGGCCTTTCTGCTACAGCACTCATGTCTGAGAAATGCAGTAGGAATTCAGCTCTTACTCAGGCTGGAACAGTTAAATTCAGATTCTCTGTCTAGTGCTGAGAACAGGGCTTTCTGGCATAAGGCAGACACTGCCTGTCACCAGCAAGAGAAACCATGAAGCCAGTAACCATAACCCAACTCATCTGGGCCACATACACATAACAGATTTTCTCCTGTATAAAAAAAGAATGCAGTGATGTGGAGTGGTATCTTTTGTACCTGAGAGGAGAAAAGCCTGAAGATGCAGGGAGGAAGGCCCAAACAAGTAAAAAGGTTCATGAGAAACTCAACATTCCTTCTCAAAGCAGAGGAAGTCAAATGCTGCTCAGCTCAAGCACTGAGAGGAAATGGAGCCAATGTGCAGACATCTTCACTTGCAGAGACGACATGGCAAACAAAGCCATGGTCAGGACTGCTAGGATTTCTCCTAGTATTCCCAGAGCACAGCCAGGTTTCCACTCACTGTTAGGTGTGTCAGCTGGGTCCCTCCTGTGCCAGATGCTCTAATATAGCAGAATTTTGATTTTTTTGACTTCAAAGCTGCTCACAAAATTCAGGTTAGATGTAAATCAGGCATCTGGCCATAGAAGCTTTCTGGTATCATGTGGCTAAAGAAGGAAGTCAAGAGTGGCTGTACACATTACATTAGAAAAAGCAAGGGAAGAAAGTCTTCGAGCAAGAAATAAACCACTGAAGACCTGCTGCTCTTCCAGATGAATATATACCATGTTTTACTTTCTGCTTTAGCATCACAAGAAAGTATACTCGCTCAAAGCAACCCCTTTTTGCCCTTACCATATGGCCTTCCCTTGCAGCAGTGTAGCACACGCGACCTCCACTAAAGAACGTCCCATTTGAGGAACCGAATGTAGACAGCACCACGAACAAGGAGATCAGCCATGACCAGCTGCCCAGGACTTTGTCCCTGAGACAGAAAGTAATTCATATCATCATGTATCATCCTAATTGTAAATGAATCAAATACTGATGTTAGAACCAGTTAGGATTCCTCCCTTCACTAGTCTCAATGAAAGGTATTTCCAAAGTCTTTCTCTCATAGTTTAAAGCTTTCTTTGTTCTGTCCAGAAGAGGCAGCTCTTCTTCCTGCCTGGTGTGCATGTACACTTGTCCACATTCCAGTGGTGTACAAAACTGTCCCAACAGGCAAAAAGACGCATTTCTTTTGTACAGACATGCTGTAGTGTGAATCCCAGAGGTATTGCTATTACAGAATCACAGAATGGTTGAGGTTGGAAGGGACCTCTAGAGATCATCAAGTCCAACCCCCCTGCTCAAGCAGGGACACCTACAGCACGTGGCACAGGGTGGCATCCAGGCGGGTTTGGAAGATCTCCAGAGGAGGAGACTCCACAGCCTCTCTGGGCAGCCTGTGCCAGGGCTCTGTCACTCTCACAGTAAAGAAGTTCTTCCTCACATGGAGATGGAACTGCCTGTGTTTCAATTTACACCCGTTACCCCTCGTCCTGTCACTGGCCACCACCAAGAGGAGCCTGGTCCCATCCTACCTACAATCACCCCTCAGATACTTGAACATATTGATCAGATCTCCTCTCAGCCTTCTCTTCTCCAGACTCAACAGGCCCAGCTAGCTTTGTCTTTCCTCGTATGACAAATGCTCCAGTCCCTTAATCATCTTTGTTGCTCTCCGCTGGTCCCTCTCTAGAAGCAAAATGTCCTTCTGAGGCATTGACAATGTCCTTGTCTGGGGAGCCCAGAACTGCACCCAATACTCCAGGTGCGGCCTCACCAGAGCTGAGCAGAGGGGCAGGATCCCCTCCCTCGCCCTGCTGGCAACGCTCCTCCTGATGCAGCCAGGATCCCATTGACCTTCTTGGCCACGAGGGCACATTGCTGCCTCATGGGTAACTTCTTGACAATCAGGACTCCCAAATTGCTCTCCATGGAGCTGCTTTCCAGCAGGTCAAGCCCTAATCTGTACTGGTGTCTGGGGTTATTCCCCCCCATGTGCAGGACCCTGCACTTGTCCTTATTACAGCAAACAACATTAGAAGGGAAATTGAAGAACAATGGTTGCAAATTTAGTTTGAGGCAAATATTTAGAGAATATGATAATTTTCTGACCTAAAAGTGAAATTTGTCTTTTGGAATGAAGCATCATGAAGTTAAGAATACTAACTGAGCAATAAAATGCAGGTGTTCTGGAGGAATTATTACAAATACATACACACACACAGAGCTCATCTAATTGGCTCAAAACACCAAATTGAAGTATCACTCTTTTTTAAGAATAGTTTATATTCCCATCTAAATTTTGTGGCCATAAGCCATATGTACTCTTTTTCAGTACCACCTATCACAGTTGTTCAAAAATCAAGTTAGGCCTTCCAAAACCACGACAGTAGTAAATGTTCAACAATAGTTTCAAAAACGTAGTCTAATAATTTAGCATCTGGGTTCTGCGCCCTTAGGGTTCAACTGTGGGACATCTTCCCATCCCCAGCTCTTGATTTCCACCCTAGCTGCATTGTCAATGTTTATGGGGAGATGCTCCACTGTGCATTTTATTCCCTCTTTACAGCCTGTCTCCACCAGGAAAAACGTGGGCTAGAAGGGAGCCACACGTTCCCAGTGTGAATGACACGTCCATAGGCAGATGGGTCAGGTCTGCCTGGCCTTTGGTGAGGAAAAGCTGCACCCTGCCCCAGGCTCATGGAAACTGGACTGGCAGCTTCCCTGTAACATGTAAACACCCAACATGTTTTTTTGGCCTGACCAATGCAGGGCTGCCATTCCCATTGAGAACAGCACTGAAATCTTTGAATCCCAAGAGGGAACCAATTTTTCTCGGGCCATTTTGGCTGTCATCACAAGCAGAGCTCACCCCCAAGTGACAGCCACTGCTCCTGAAGACAGCAGTTCAGATGGAGTCATGGCTGCAAAGTAGCTCACATTCACTAGCAAATACAGGCATGTCACCAAAGGAATGGCAATCATCACAGCTCTTGGAAGGGTCACCTAGAAAACAGATGACAAGCAGGTTAGCTGCAGCATATTTACCCTTGCACATTTTTTTTGGTTTTGTCTTTGCTGATACCTACATCTCTCATTCAAAGTCATTCATCTACCAAGCTTTCCCTCAGAACACATTCACAATAGATGTAGACCCATATTCCCAAGGCAGTTTTTACACCAACTTTCAAAAACATAACATGACCCTAGGTTATTTGTTGACATTTAGGTTAGTATTTAACTGTGTACTTTTGTTTAAGTCTGTAAAATCTTGTGTGCTGCACTGGTAGAAAGTGTAGTCTATACCCCCTACACTCATACAGAACTTTTTAACATGGGGTTGTTCAGTGATGTTTTGCCCAATCTGTGAGAAGTAGAAATGTAGCATGGAGAGGGCCAACGTGAGATGCAAGTGAGCTATTTTAGTACCTGCAACACACATATCGCAATGTCTAAAAAGTAGATTTTAAAGATAAGGGTATTTCAGAATTAAACTGCCCCTCCTCTTCCTTGCAATGAGGAGAGAGAGATGTTTTTGAAGCAAATATTACAGATTAAATTTCTCGAGAAATATGTGCTGTTACAAACCTTTACTGATTACAAGGGAAGTAAGGTGGCTGTGGTTTTCGGCATAACTCTAGGTACCTAGAGTAAGACCCTGTGAATATTAAGACCAGATTTAATCCCCAAAACATCCAAACACCTAATAACTTTTCCCAATCAATGAGCTGTTTTAGGGATTTCTTGTACACAAGCTGCTCTTTTGCTTAAAGACACATTTTTTGTGTGTGTTTCCACAGCCCTTTTGGACATATCCAAAGGTCCCAGAATACAAAGCGAAACAGGAAGAAAGCTCAGTATCCCTTATCTGGTGCTTTAATTCCTTCATTATGCTTCTTAACACAATAATAGATAGAAACAAACCTTTTAGCAGAGATGTTAATTAAGTATAATCCAGCTCACTCACTCACCTCAGGTTTCTTCAGTTCCTCAGTTACATAGTTCAGGTTGTTCCACCCATCATAGGACCATAGTCCCTGATAAAATGCCACTCCAATAGGCGCAATACCTGCAGTCGTGTTTTGAAACCCATTTTGAAAACTCTGAGTGTGTCCCTTGGCAAGCAGCACCAATCCTCCCACCGCAATCACAAGCAATGCCAAGAGTTTGGCAGCTGTAAAAATGTTCATAATAGATGTCACCAATTTCACGTTGAGACAGTTGATGATAGTTAGAAGCAGGATGCAGGCAGCAGCTGTACATTTGACGACAGTCTGAGGAGATGAACATCCAGGGTAGAACGGTGCTACAGCGTATTCAGCAAAGCTCAGGCACACAGCTGCCACGCTACCTGGTCTCACCAGGATAACAGAAGTGTAGGCAAAAAGGAAAGCAGGAAGGGGACCAAAAATCCTCAAGATGTAAATGTATTCTCCTCCAGATTCTTTAATTATTGTTCCAAGCTCAGCATAAGACAAGGCTCCAAACATGGCCAGGACCCCGCACAAAGCCCAGATAAGGAGACTGCTGGCTGGGCTGCCCATATGATACAGCACCCACTCGGGGGACATAAAGATCCCTGAGCCTACCATGGTGCCTGCAATTAATGACACCCCACTGATGAGACCAACCTCCTGCTTCAGCCTTAAATTCTCCCTCCCTTCACTCAGATCAGTAGAGGAATCTGCTGTCTTCCTTTTCCTCATTATGGAGGAGGAAGCATCCATTAGGAGATGCTGCTTCAGAGAAAAGAGGCCTGGAATAGCACTGTGCTGGAGATGCTGCTTCAGAGAAAATAGGACAGGAATAGAACTGTGTCTTTTGAGGAAGGGCTATCTCAGACTTTTTGCATTGAGTTAATCATTACTAAAGTCAATTAAGCTGAACACTGTCAAGAAATAAAACATAAACTTACTTGTCTTGTTTCGCATTCTTTTTTATTACCCATTTATCTTGCTCATTTATGATGGTTCAGATCCTGCCAAATCTGATTACCGTGGAATGCCACTGCAAATAATGGTAATCAATAGCATTCAGCAGCAACTCTGCACCTTTCAGAACTGTGACTCAGTACACCGCTCTTTAAATGAGTCTTCATGTGACATTGGAAAAAATAAATCAGATAAGCAAAATCCACATAAATCTGTACTTTATTCTTTGATTAAAAGTCGGTGCTCAGGCATGGGCTGTAGAGCTGACATATCTCCATTCCCCGATAAAAAGCTATCAGAGGAGCTTGTCACCCGATTTGCCATTACTTTGCCCAACAAGGCACATTTCCAGTGTCTTAATAAAGGACATTGTCCTGTCATTCAGAGGGACAGGTTGGAGAGTTGGGCAGAGAGGAACCTCATGAGGTTCAACAAGGACAAGTGCAGGGTCCTGCACCTGGAGAGGAATAACCCCAGGCACCAGTACAGACTAGGGCTTGACCTACTGGAAAGCAGCTTCATGCAGAGGGATTTGGGAGTCCTGGTTGACAGCAAGTTAACCATGAGGCAGCACTGTGCCCTCGTGGCCAAGAAGGCCAATGGGATCCTGGCTGCATCAGGAGGAGCGTCGCCAGCAGGTCGAGGGAGGGGATCCTGCCCCTCTACTCAGCTCTGCTGAGGCCGCACCTGGAGTACTGGGTGCAGTTCTGGGCTCCCCAGACAAGGACATTGTCAATGCCTCAGAAGGACATTTTGCTTCTAGAGAGGGTCCAGCGGAGAGCCACAAAGATGATTAAGGGACTGGAGCATCTATCATATGATGAAAGACTAAGCAAGCTGGGCCTGTTTAGTCTGGAGAAGACTGAGGAGATCTGACCAATATGTAAAGAATATGTAAAGAAATATGTAAAGAAGATGGTGGTGGGCATCTTCTTGGTGGTGGCCAGTTACAGGACAAGGGATAATGGGTACAAATTGAAACACAGAAGTTCCACCTCCCTGTGAGGAAGAACTTCTTTCCTATGAGGGTGACAGAGCCCTGGCACAGACTGCCCAGAGAGGTTGTGGAGTCTCCTTCTCTGGAGATGTTCCAAACCCGCCTGGATGCCACCCTGTGCCACGTGCTCTAGGTGTCCCTGCTGGAGCAGGGGGGTTGGACTAGATGATCTCTAGAGGTCCCTTCCAATCTCAACCGTTCTGTGATTCTGTGATTCAAAAATGCCCTATCCAAGCAGTTCAGAGACCGAATGTAAAACAGTAGAGAGCAATTCTGGTTCCTTCAACATTTACAAAGCACAGGAGGAAAAGAGTGAAGTGAGGCTATAATAAGTTGTAGGCCCACTTGTGTTAACGTGCATGAGGTATGCACATGCTCACCAGACCATAAATTTGAGTAGACTTAGGCACTACACATAATACATTAATTTCAGTGCAGATCCAAGAAAAATGTAGGGCACAAGTTGTTGGAAATGCCACTGATTCCCATTTAATTAAAATATGTAAACTTTCACACTTGGGGGGGCGGGTCTGCTAGAAATCAGAAGCTTGTTACAGTGCATGGGGTGTATTTTGTGATCTGTGACATGCACTAAGTATTGAGAAGTGAATGTCCGTATGAGCTGCTTGGAACTTAAAGTAAACCTAATTCCATTCAAACAGTAAAGAAGGAAATGTGCTGTCCCTGCTGATCTCTTCCAGACTTCTGTTGCCTCTTCCAGACAACAGGGGTGAGACCTTCCTCAGACTTTCATAGAAAGAGCAGATTTTGAATCTTTAAAACTGTGTGTGGTCCTCAGTCATTTGAAATAAATTAAATAAATACAATACAATACAATACAATAAGCAAACTGATGTATTCTTAGTGTTTGTCTAAAAACTCCCTCCTTCTTAAATCATTTAGAAGATATATCTTATCTTTCCTTTTTTTTTTCTTTAGTTTTGGAGTAATAGTAACTGTCGGACTCTTCATAAAATTTATGTGTCCATAAGGAAATGAAGGTACACTAGTCAAAGAACTTCACATTTTAAAGTAGAATTGACTTCTATAATATATTCTATATAGAATTCTATGAAAAGTAGAATAAATGTTAGGCTATGAAAAGGTGTTTAATTTCTGCAAAGACAAAAAAAGAACATAAATCGCATTAACAAGTGGATGTTCTTTAAAGTAAAAATCTTACCATTAGACAGATAGAAAATAATGAGAAAAGCCTCTCTTCTTTTCAAGGAATAGTACTCCTTTCTAAGGGATATAGAAGCTACTCTTAATACCAAGTTATTAGTATTCACTCGGGAGAAATGGATCCCAGTTGAGCTCGCATAATTTCAAGTCACTTAAATATTCACCGTGGATCAAGCTGTAACTTTTAACGAGAAGGAAAGGTTACTGCATCTGTATCAAGCTGTGTTTCAGTCTCCTGAGTAAAGTTGTGAGTTCTGACAATAAACATATGCACCTTTTACTGCAAGGATGAAAGTTAATGTGTTTTAAGTTAATGGTTTCTAAAGAGTTAGAAAAGTTAGAGGGAGGCATCTCAGTAATGTGAAGTATTTTGTTACTAAGTAATGGTACTCTTCTCTTCGGGTGGTTTTAGCTCTTTTTTTGGTGGTGTTTGTTTGTTTGTTTGGCTATTTGTTGCCTATTCTTTTAAAACCTGTTATAAAGTGATGGGCAGTAACGGAATCCTTCAGAGCTCTAAAGGTCTGATTTATTTCTGTGCTATAGACACTCTACTTCTGTGTGCATACATTTTGTATTTTATGTATAGCGATCCTAACTGTATGTTCACAAAATATGGGTAAATCCATGCTAGGGAAAAAGCTAATGTGACTCCAGATATTTGAGTGTTTTTCTAAGAGGTTTACATGTATATTTTGGTAACTTTTCTCCTGTTGTAACGATGGAACTTCTTTTTAAAGTGTAAATTCTTTTCCCTCTTTATATTGAAGAAATGAGAGACTGAAATAACAAGTTCTCGGATACTGTCTTTTTGAACCATTCTAGTTTTTTTCTAGAAAAAACCCAAACTTTTAATCTTTTATTGTACTTCAAATTTGATCATTTCAAAAGATTTCTAAAAAAACCTCAGATAACAAGGATTAATTAACTAGTATGTCAATACCTCAGTCAGGTCCAAAAGGGAGCACTATTTTCAAATCCATGGTAATTGGTATTTCTCTCTAATTGCTTTATCTAAAGTAGTAATGAAGTGAATGATGATAACAACTTGAAGCTCTTCCTGTTGAAGATGGTCTTGTTTCTTTATATCTTTTTTTTTTCTGTTGACTCAGTCCTTTTTTTTTCACTGCTCTCGGCAGGAAGGAATGGCCATAAGATATTTTCGTCTAATAAATTTTCACAATTAACAATGCATTTGTCAAAACTGGCTATATAAAACTGTATCTCATTGTTCCACTTTTTAAAAATGTGCAAAACCAGGAAGAGAAATAAACTATTACTTTCTCCATCCAGGGAGCAGCAAACCTTATTGTTCAAGCTGTCATGTAATAAATCCACTACCTTTACAATTCTCACTTTCCATTTACCTTTGACATTGTAATGGATGGTTGCCATCTACTGGTCTCTAAACAATAAGACAGTTTCGTCCAGCAAAGTTTGGCTCAGTCTACATTTGGTTTAGATGTCTGGCATGCCTGATTAAAAGGAAATCCTACAATGACTATTAGTTCTTAAACATTAAGTAACACAAACCCATAGAATACACTGGAATCGTGAATGAAAATTCTCCTGAAAACCTTTTAGGCTATTTACATCATGACAATAGCTACAAGCACTAGAGAACAGCTAATTTAAGGCAAAGGCCCATGCCAGTAGTAGGAACTGGGCAAAACATGTGAGCAAATACTTTGAAATATTTAAGTCCCAGGAGTGATATCTAGAACATTGTTATAGATGTGGCTTTCCTGTAACATGCCTGGAAGAGAGTTACAAATCTCAGAATGAGGTAAAAATAACCCCCTAATATGAAGCCATGGCCAAAGACATACTCTGTAATTTTCTTCTGAGATAGGCACCACCATTTATACTTGGAGGAAAAAAAAAAAAAAGGCACAGATCAAGATTCTCTTTTTTAAAAAAAAGAAAAAAAGAAAGAAAAAAAGAAAAAAGTACAGTTGGTATGAGATAAGCCAGAAGTATGAGAGCTCATCCAGGACATAAGATGTAGCTCTGATGGCCTCTTCTGCTTGAGAACATGGAATCCAAATACCCAAGGAGAATGTCCTCATCACCAAAATGCAGGTTTGGGGCTATAATTGCAGGTAGATCTTAGTATCTGCATCTAGGATACAAATAGAGCTGTTTGAAAACAGAGAGGAAATAAAGGCTAGAAAAGCAGAGCTCCTGAAAGAATTCAGAAACAGGTCTTGAACGCAGAAGACAAATGGCAAAGCTTGGGGTGTCCGACACATCTGGAGCTTATGTGGGCTCCCCAGATCTGCTTGTGGTGCTGGTGGCCTCTCGGTGCCTGGGGACTGGTAGCGCTCGGTTAGCCCTGCAACAGGTCAGGGCCCCTGGCCTCTCCTGAGGGCAAACAGCTTCTGAAAATGCAAGCATGGGCTGCTGCAAGCAAGAAGCCTGCTTGGGCTCTCTGAGTAGGATGGGAAAATCTTTTCTGAGGAAGAGGCATGACAGCCGTAGGCTTCTCAACTGGAGCAATCACTAAAACTGAGCTTGTTTAACTTAACCTTAAACTACCTCTCCCTGTCACGTTACAGGAGCACATGTGAGCTCAAGGCGTTAGGAGGGAATTTAAACCCAAAAACTTATCATAAGCTGAGTTAGTGCTTCCTGTCTGGGTCTGCAGGCAGCCTGCAGCAGGGGCCTTAAAAGGCTGAGCTTAAGCTTCCTCGTGCTGCTCAGCGTGCAGCATATCCTGGTTCTGCAACTATTTAACTTTGTGAGGGGCTATGAAAATCACATGGAAAACCACAGTCAAGAAGATAAATAGGCGTGAAGCTCTTCATAAAAGTTTTGTGGATCGCCGCTGCCCTCTAGGTTGCAGGACTAAGGGTGGGACTGAGTAAGTTTATAGGCCTGTATTACACTCAAGGCCTATGGGGCAGATGACTCTTCCGCAGCTCTTCCCCACAACAGGGTGGATGTGCTTCAGTGGGCAGTAAGGACCACCGTGAGGTCCAGCTTTGTCCCCTCGTGCCCAGACAGTTGGGCTGTGGGGTGGGCATGGCTGTAATACGGGCTCTGGGCCATGCTGAAGTCGGTCTCTTAGGATAAGTTTGCCAAGGACAAGGGCCTCGTCCTGTTTCGATGCCAATTACTTCCTGGCTTCCCAAATTGCCAGGAAAAGGATTTAATTACAATATCCTATTTAATGTTAACACCCTATTTAATTATAATCCACTTTGTCAAATCTCGAGGGGAAAAAAGTTTGCATGGAAAAGTTGTATAGGTTATAATACTCTTATAACATATTTGAATGATGTTCTAGAAAGACTTACAATAAATATGTATTTTGTGTTTAGTATTTCATCTTTTACAAAATTACTGAGAGAAAATGTAGTGATCCTGTGAAGATACTGACCTGTGGAAATTCTAATTACTCCCACTTGTATGTTTTGTTAAAGTTATAAATAGATATGAATAAAAGGAAAAATGAAATGGATCACACATATCTTCTTGAGCCTTCCACTGTAAGTATGTGTGGTGAGGATGAAAAAATCCTATCAGATTTTAATTTCATTTGGCAATTTTTGTATGAGACTCCCTGAAGAAAAGGACTGTGCTTCAAGTCTTGGGGGATTCTTTCTGGTCCTACATAAGAACTTCTGAATTGCCCTTTTCTGTGATGCCGTCAGCTCATAAATTCATGGCATAACGATGATGCCCAAGGATTGCTCTGAAGTAGCATGTACCCTTGAAGGCAAACTACATGAGTATGGGATGTTGTCTTCTAATTCTTAGTCCTTGGCCTAAACGAATGGAAAGGTGCTCTTACTTATACATATAAAACTCCTGTTTTGCAGTCCACTGACAGGATATGTTGTGAGGAAAGAAGAAAAAGTTTTCCAGCTCAACTGGATTTCCGCCTGGATCCAGCTCAAGCAGTAGGCAAAGCAGCCACGGGCGGCAGGGTACAATCTGGTGCTACTGGTCTGTGCCAGGGGAATGGGAATTGATCATTCCAGTCTGAACAGCTAATCCCTGCTTCCCATTGGCAAAGCTCTCTGCCTCTGTTGTTACAGGAAAGGTAAAGGCAGAGCTGAGTAGGTGGTTTCCACCCCCAGCAGCTACTGCAGGGAAAGAAAGTTCTGCTCTTGCTTCTAGTCCTGCCTTTTCCCTTTCTGCTCCAGACACAGGTTTGTGCTGTGGGTCCCCACCCTGTGCTGGGAAGATGTGGATGCAGGAACAGCTGCTGGGCCCAGATAGGAGATTAGCTGAAGGCAGGGAGGGAGAGTCAATTGAAAACAAAACAACAACAACAACAAACACTTCTGTTTTACAATATTAAAAAAGACATTGTTTCATCATATTAATGTCTTTTTTTTTGTTATGCTTTGTGTTTAACTAACTGCCTGGAAAGAAGGATGCATTGGAAACAGAAGATGCACTTTAGAAGTTTGTAAAACCTGCAAATGTAAATAAAGGTAAGCCCATGTATTATGCATGAACATGTTGTCACTATTTATGTAATGCTTTGCGCAATACATGCATAGCACAGACACCTACTTTTCAATATTAACATTTTGTTTACGCTCAGGAAACAAGCAAGGATTTTCCTGGAAGAATCCATCTCTGTCATATATTCGCTGTGCTACCTCACTGCTCTGAAGGCGTGTTTGGCACAGGAGATGGCCTGGGTCCTTTATGTGCAAACTGGACCAGTGAGTTTGTCTTCACAGCGTAATGGCAAGCCAGAAGGGATGCCTGAACGAGCTCTGAGACTATGTTAATACGGCTGTGCTGTGTTCTGGCCTACAAATGATGTGCAGGTAGACACAGCGCGTTGCCTGCGGTCATCCCCCTTGACACAGGGCTGAGTGGGAGTTCATGCCTTAGCTACAAGAACAGGAAACTCCGGCGATGCTCAAGTATGGTAAAGATGAAAGAAAAAATTAGTCTGGTGATTTCACAAGGAAAATGAAGATGATCACAGATGTCCTGTGTTACCATAGGCAATTTCCAGTTGGTGCTGAGCTTCTTCCAGTGGATCCGCACCCACTGCAGTGCACAGGATCAGTGCAGTATCTGGCAATACCTGCAAGGGGGTGTTGATGAACCTGAGATGAGGGAAATGATGAAAGTACAATGCTGCAGGCCCATTCCTGACTGACATTGGCCTTTAGTCTAATTGTTTCTAATTTGTGAAGATTTATATAAAACTTCTAGTTTCCGCAAGTTAAGTTAGTGGGACTGCAAGAAAATTAAGACTTATGCAGGTGCTTTTAGCATCCTTAGAATGGTTTCCCTTAGAAGATAAAGAAAATCTCTTTCCTACTGTCCCGTGTTCTGATACGGCTGAACTCTCATCTTGCCCCTCTAAATGTGCAAAACAAAATATTGTCTCTTATTCAGAGCTCTTGTTATCATGCCATTATTTCATTTTCCTGAGACATTTCTTTGAACTTTTTTTCCTTCTATTAAGAATTACAGTGTTTACTCATTATTGTTTTAGATATGAGAATCAATTTGATGTAAATCTTTGAGGTTTCGTCCTTTCTCTGTACTGAGTGTAGTATGTGATCCTCAGTTCTAAACGTGACAGCCTGTGCTCAACGTGAAGAGTTCCTGGAACATAATTCTCTAATGGAAAGAAAAACATAGTCCTTTGGACACATCTAGGCATTTTTTTTAAAGATAAGCAATGATAGCCACTCAGCTTTGAAGGAGATGAATATGAATCTAAAAAAACAGCTGGCGCTATCGCTGCCTCTCCACAGCTAGTCACATTCATGCACATCAAGTCATGTCATTAGCTCCTCTTGTTCTGTTACAATGCGTATCTCTGGCTGTTGTGACTCCCAGGATATGTTTATGGAGCGTGTTTATACCTCAGCCAATTATGGGGAGGTGAGTGGCTCAGGGACAAAAGCCAACGTGCTGCTGAAACGAGTGCTCAGCTCATACCTCTTGGTGATTCTAGCACAGCCCTACTCTGCGAAGCGCTTCCGCAAAAGACACTTCTTTCTTCCAGCGTGTTGATGGAGATACATGCAGCAGGGCTGTGCACTTGATTCACTGGTTTCTCCTTTCGTGCATTTTCTTTAAATGTCTTGCAGAGCAGCATCTTTGGAAAAGCTGGCAACGCTCACAGAGGCAGTGACCGTGTAACTGAATGCCAAGTCAGCCTCCTTACATTTTAAAAAGGCAGTAATGAATAAATCCACAAACTGGATCAGCGACAAAAATTGTTATAATTCAGCTGTAAATTTTCTGTAGGTTCTCAACGGAACCATTCTTATTCGTACTAGCTTGGTATTTTATGCCAGTTGCTAGCTAGACAAAAAAAAAATCCAAAATGAAAGGATGATCTTCTCCAAATATACTTTTAGTTGCACAGACAGGTAGGTAAATAAATGGAAATGAGCCATAAACATAATTTCGAGAAGTACAGTAGGCTGGGCTTTCAGCACACTCGGAGCCTGGCTGTTTTCAAGTTATTTTGTAGGAACCATAATAAAGGAAGAACTTTTTGGTTTTTTTGTGTGTGTGTTGTTAAATGAGGAATTTGAAGGAGGCTAAAGTTATGATAGTAATACAGAAGTAATGATATGTATGACAGTAATTCAGATATGATACAGTTTAGTAGTAATTCAGAAAAGTTCTTCCCACACACAGAAGAAAAAAATACTTAAATATGAGTAGTTTAAAACATTTAAATTGGGCAACAGATGAAGCTGCATACAGTGGGCAAAATATTCCTGTATCAGGAGAGAGAAGATTAAGATGGCTATGAGGCTACTTAGGAATTAAGGCAGCAGCATCTGCCCGATGAGATACAGCAGAAGGAGCTAAGGACAGGTTCTGTGGTCAAAAGCAACCGGCCAGAAGAGGCCAGATAATCCTCAGCGAACACAGTGAATGTGGCAGAGCGATTGTGGTTGGAGAAGCACTCTCCATGAAGGAGCTGCAATATGGGAGCACTTCTCTCGATCCCCAGGGAGAGGTTAGCAAAAGGGAACATTTGGCTCACTGGACCAAAGCACTTTCAGTGTCTTATCTCAGTAAACACTCCTATATATTACGTTTACTACAAGCCTAACTCTCAAACTGCCAACTGATGCTATGCATTTGTCACCAGGTCTTGTTAATGCCATTCTTAATTTTTTAATTATTTGTGCATCTGCTCGCAAAATGGAATACAGAATTGTGTATCATGTGCCTAATTCTGTAGGGCAATGTCAGGGAAAATCACTGATTTTGGAACAGGATTCACTCCCGGGAACGCACAAAGTATACTGCCACCTAAACCAGCATGGCTACAGGGTTAGGGATTTGCTCCGAGTATGTGTCACCATTCCAGCGGGTTACTCGGGAATGCAGGCAGATAGCTCCAGTTGCTCCAGATGTCTGTGAAGGTGGTAGGTAGTTAGCTGGAGCTGTTACCTCAGAGAGCTGAGCAAGGCTCACCCTTTTACACCTGCTTCTCTCATTCAGGAGGGCAGCAGCTGAGATGGCAAGTGGAGCATCTTGAAGTCTTCTCTGCACAGCAGCCCAGCTGCAGCAGAAGGCAGCCCAGAACCATCTGCCTTCCCTGATGAAGCTGGACCTCTGAACAGTGATCTCACAAATCAAATCCGGGTGATCCCCCGTCCTAGAAGGAGATAAAGAGAGTTGCACACTTTGTTTTAAAAGCGTGCAACCTTTGGTAGTGACCTGAGTCGTTGCTGGAAATGCTTTGAGAAGGTCTCCTGTATCAAGCTGCTTCATTTACATGGAGGAATGTCTCAGTTTTTAATTAATTCATGGTTAGGTCGCAGTTTTTAATTAATTCATGGTTAGTTGCTACCATCTTACAGCGGAGGCCTGTCAAAACTGCAAGAGGGATGGGGACCTCCTGGCACAGCAGGAAACTACCTTGTGCGAGCAGGAAACATGCTCATGGGGGGAGTTTTAGGTGCTGAAGTTTGTGGCGTTAGAGTGTGTAGACACGTAGGATTAGATACCGGCTGGTAGGGGTGGTTAGGGCTGCAGCTTTTTATTTCAGTAGGTGATTTTCAATTAAATAACTTGACCACAGTCACACGGGACAACTGAGAAAGAAGGCAACAGCATCCAGGCCTGCCATATACTTTGGCTACTATCCTAATCTTTGGATCATACCTATAGTTAATAGGTGTTTTGTTTTGGTTTTTTTTGACACTGCTTTTTCACAGAACAAGTACATCAAAACTGGGTTAACAGAGCTTACACAAAACGTTTGGAGTGTGACTAAAGTATGGCACTGTTGATTGCTAATACAATAAAGTTAAATAGTTAAAAAACACATTTTCTGATGGAATGATACCAAGTTAAACTATTGTAAGTACTTTTAAAGTTTCCACTCAGGAGCAAAGTAAGACAAAAGGGTTTTTTTCAAACTTTTAGTATGAGCCAAAAACTTGAGTGCTACTGTTAAATTGGTATATATATATGTGGTGTTACTTTCTTTTAGAAAAATATTTCAGTCATACAGTAACCAAGTAATCTTGTTTTTTCAGACCAAATCCGGAATGGATTGCACTTATAAATTGTTCTGTTCCTTTCCCTTTTTCTTCATCCATGTGGATTTTTCAGTACAGAGAAGCAGACTGAGCGAGAGGCCCTTCAAGTGTATTCTGATCAAATACATACTGAATTCTTTCCGAACACTTCAGTGCTTCACGTAAGCACACTTTGACACTGATCAGAATTATCTGGGACAAATTTAGTCTTCAAAAAAGGGGTTTGAGCTGGAAAACTGGTGCAACACAGGCCAGCCTAGCTGCTGATTGCCAGAACTGCTCTCTAAATGTTGAGGACAGCAAGAGAACAGTTTTTTGGCACCTTCTTTGGCCCATCTGCATGAAAGGAAGGCAGTGACTTGGAGGCCTTTTATCATGCAGTTAGGAACTAAACTTGCTTTTCAGCCTCCCTGGGGACAGCCCAAAGGTGGCAGAGGGACAGGGCACGCAGATCACAGGGATTAGCCACATGGGCAGCAGCAGACTGCAGATGTCTGGGGACTTAGCTAACTGCTAGCAGGCAAAATAAATCATTTTAATTTCTTGGGAAAAAAACTTTATCAGGAGCTGGAAACTTGTGTTTTTAATTATGTCTGTAAAATCAAAATTGATTTTTTTTTTCACTAAGATATCTCAGTATTTATTATGGTATTCTTATACTCTCAGGTTATTTAATCTTGTTCTATTGTATCCAGAATTAGAGATTTAGGCTGAAAATGCAGGCCACCTTTCTTGTAGGGGAAAATTGCACAGTACTGTCTCCAACTGTTGTCTAACTGCTCGTGAAGCTTTGTCTGAAGGTTTGAACTATGGATCCCAGCTGCGTGTTGTCTATCCCGAAATGGAGCATTCTCCAACAGGCCTCATTTCAACAGTAATAAGAAGGCAAAGCAGGCATTATGAAGATGGTATTTTGAAGTGTCACGGAGAGGCTGGGCTCTCCTTCCTTTCAGGGATGGCTAAATGAGCGCAATTTATGCTCGCACTCAGTGAGGCTATTAGAAAGCATCGCTAACAGTGTTTACTAGTGTTCAGTAATGAACTAACAAGAATCGGCCGCCTGTGTTTGAGCCCCTACACTTAACTCTCTCAAGGGAAGGAAATAAACCGAGTCTCTCCCAAACCATCACGCGGCAAACCGCGGGCACATGAGTTAATCAGTAACCGCAGCGACCAAGGCGGCTGCCC
>NW_010585318.1:49997-92014 GCF_000705375.1 Tinamus guttatus
CGAGGCCACGTTGGGCACGAGGGGCTCTGGTCGAGAGGTGACCGAAAGCGGGGGGACCTCGTGTGTGTTTATCTTATTTCATTTGTGTTCTATTTTATTTTAAGGCTCGAGGGTGGGACGGGGAGGCCCGGCGCCTTTCCGAGGGCTGGCAGCGCACAATGAAGTGCTGGGGTTGAATTTCCCCCCCAACGGCGCCTGCCCGGACAAAGATAACAGAAAAGCTAGCTCGGTGTTTATAAGTGTGTGATCCCTGCAGGGCAGGTGGTGCCGTTCTTAACTTTTTAATCTCCTTGATAGACATTTTGCAGTTTCTTCTTTGTTTTGGGCTTTGTTCTGTGTATTTCATAACCCCAGAGCCTTGATTTCTTGAAAGAAAGCGACGTGCTCGGGACACTTTCTGTGTTCTTGTGGCTCGGCGTTCGAAGCAAGATGGCTTAACCCCGAAGCACGTAGCGTGTTTTGTCCGTGATGCGATAAGGAAGGTTTTATCAGCTGACTTTGGGATGCTGCTTCCGACGGTGAAGCCGCACATAGGCTATGTAGGTCAGAGCCACTGAGCTTCAGGAAAACTTCTTATACTGCCTAATTGTTTGTTATTTGTATGCCACATTAGGAAAATATTTTTAGATTTTTAGTTTCGCTTTTATTGATGGTCTTTGTTGCCTCTCCGCTGGAAGGTCAGGTTTTTTTAGTTACTATGAGTTGAGGGTATAGGTCTTGGGCTATATGCAATGTGAATGCATTTGAAATATAATTACTCCTCCATGTTACCATTTTTACACAAAAGACCTACTATTTTGAAGCCTTTGTTATATTTAGCCATGTCTGGGTTTAAAAGCAAATGTTGCCAGTAGTTGCAGTTTTGTTGAGAGGCTGAGGGAATGATTTCATACCCTTCTTTGGTCTGCAGCTCCATTTGTGCTGGTGCGAGTATAAATATGTTGGGTAGGTGAGAAAAGCAAACTAGAATAAATAGGAGGATGATAATTCTGTGATGGTGTAGTCTGGGTTGTGTGCATGTGTAGCAGCAACACTAAATCACCTGACAGTTGTCTGAATTGTTTAGAAAGTTGAAAAGTTGGAATTTGCCCTTACGGAACTGTTGGCAAGTTAATGTGAGAAACCAAATGATTATGTAGATTTTTTGCAGTTATGTGGATATTGCATATAGAAAAGTATTTGAATATTATTTTTCTGCATTAATAGAGACTTTTTTCTACAATATTGTTGTATAGCATTTTTATTTTTTTTCCACATATGTTAGGGATATTGGTGCAATGATGAGATAATTATAATTACTGAAAAGCGAGAAACAATGTATTTTTCAGTTAATAGTGGAAGAGGTGGTTGGCAGAAAATTTCGGGCTTCCCTATCTTTCAAACAATAAGTCAGATTATGTTGCATTGTGTATAGAAAACCTAATGACATAGAAGTGTTGTGTGGGTCTTCATGATTTGCTGTTTGGAGAGTATCTTTGCACTGTTTTCATTGGGCTATACATTATGGATGCTTGGTGCAAATAAGTTAACAGATCATCAGCTTATTGAATACTATATGCTAGATTTGTTATTTTTTTAACAACTTCTTGCAGATTATTTTTAGATCTTTTTATTCTTGATTTAATGATTTCTGTGTGTGTTTTGAATAATTTGCATGTTTATAGTTTTTAGAAAAACTTTCTTGATAATTTCATCCTTTTTGTTTGTATAGTGTTTCTAACCTCCCCCTCACCAAATGATTAGATCAAGTTCTTATATACAGAGGCAAGTAATCCAGTAAATGGTTCAACTTTGTGCCTTCATTTTTGTTTTTCTTTTTTTAAATGTGGAGTTATATTTAAAAGTCACTATCTGTTAGAATAAAAAATCTGCCTTGGGTGTTAAATGCTTCATTTGTTGGAGTCTCCTGTGAAGCAAGCTTTAATATATTGTATTCTCTTAAAACAGCTTCTATTAGAAATACCACAGAGGAAACTGCATAAAGCTGTAGAGTAGGCATGCTTTGTAGTTACTGTTATGTGTAGAGGAATGTGAAAGCTATCAATCATCTTTCTGTTCAATACATTTATTTTAAAATGCTTACCTCATCTAATGTGAATTTTCCCTACCCATAACATAGCTGTTGTCTTGATTCTTCCACACAATGAGACCGTTCCAGTATTGTCACAAAGCCAGTGCCCAGGCTCTTGTCACAGAAATGGGACAAGAAGTCTTTCGCTTAAAAGCTTATTTTCTCCTCCTGTAACAACAAATGCCACTTGTGAAGTGCTTCTGAGAATGAAGTCTGAGGCATTTTACAGTCATGGAGTAGAAAATAGTTTTGAGTAACATTAGATCATTTAAATAGGCTCAATTTAACTACTTTTTCAAGAAAGCTGTATAAAATGTGTTTTGTAATGATGGTTTTGTGCTTCTGAAACTTTATAGCAAGATTTAGTTCAACTCCCCTCAGAATACCTTCTGTGGCCTTTAGAAGAGCGAGCAAAAACTTTTCAAGCTTGTATGTAAAATATTTAGTTTATAAATCAAAACCTGTGAAATATCTTTATTATATCGATGTCTAAATATCTATGTCATCTGTGAAATATCTTTAAAGAGTGTACTTTGGTTAACTCGTTCTCACACACACATCCCCTTCGCCCTGCCCCAACCATGGCTATTTGAGAACCATTATGTATGTAGAGAAGGAACATATTTGCAGAACTTATGAGCAATCATCTTAAGATCTGAAAGAAAAATGTAAAGCTAAAATGTAGCAGGAGTGTACTAATCTGTATTTGAAATTTTTGTTAGTACACACCAATTCCAATGGTTAAACCCCAGGTTAAAATTTGGAATGGCAATATGATCCTCTATCCTTTATAGGCTGTAGTAATATCATATGTGCAGCTTTTTTTACAGATTTTTTTTTTTTTAACAATGTATATATCTGCATACTGGCACAATTAATCTGATGTACCTTTTCTAAGTTTCAGTAATTATTTTTCACTAGTAGTCATAATTCTCAGATAGGTTGCCTTCTGCTTCATCAGTACTACTGAGGTGTTGGCAAAACTCTTGATTACAGGCAACAGCTCTGATTGTGTTTCTCTCCACTATACAGAAAGCTCTGTGCTCTCCATATGTAAATGTAATGGAGAAATAAAAGTTGCCCGAGATCTCTGTGCTTTGAGTTCATCCATCCACTGTACTTTAGGGAAGAATTTTAATACTGATGTATTGTACTAGTTGTATATGTTTTTCTGCTTTATTATGCAGTTGTTCTAAAATTTTACATGACGTCTGCTTGCAAATCTTTTTAAATGAGAAATTAATTTGCACAACTGGATTGGTGTAGTTAGTTCCAGGAGTCTTTAAATGTGCGTACTTTATTGTTTAAATATAAAGGCAGGCTTAGTGGAGGTGACTTTCTGTAGCTCATGTTAAAAGAATCTTAGTGTTTTGATTGATAATTTTTAAGCAGGTTCCTGTTAATCTCCATTGCTACGTTTTGTTTAAAGATTAATTCTGCGACTGTCATGTAGTCTAAAGCAGTAGTAAATCTAGTATATTAGGACCGTAAGGCATATATCCCATAACAATACAAATTAAACAAATAGCTTTAGATTTTACATATTACTCACAAAATTAAGATTGTTCTGGATTGTGAAAAAGAGTCCTCCTGCCTCATTCGATGCTCACGTACCTTCCCCCCTGTTGATTGAGCATGGGGTCATTCGGGCTAGATGTGAAGTGTGTGTGTGTTAAGGAACAGAGGACTGTAGCTTCCTTTTCTCTACCTTTTCAGATCTAAACATTTTGTTCTGGTTAAATATCTTTGCATGTATTAGTTTTTATTGTTTAGATTTAGTTTTCTTGTTTAGCATGAAAAGTGAAGACATGTCTTGAAGTTGAAAATTAAAGTATCTCTGGTGTTCTTTTTTCCCCTGAAAATGATTCATAAATATTGTAGAGGATATTAAAGGGGTTATATTTGTAGTCCTCATATCTCAAATGTTCCCTGAGGCCATATGTTGGCAGTATGTTAGTTATGGTAGATGAGAATACATGTAGAGAACATTCAGCGTGTGTATAAGTATTCAGGAGTAGGTATTTTAGGTATTTTTTTTTTTCCTACAAGGAAGTTGTCAGTATTGGAGAGAGTGGTGTGTGGTGCTTTTCTTTTTTTTCTTCTTCTTCTCCTCCTTCCTCTGGCCATTTATACTTGTTTCAAGCCAGGAGTTAAACGCTCAAAAATGAGTTGGCAAACTTCGTTTTAATCTAAGCATGAAATCTTTGTTTCTTGAAAACCCTCAAACTCACTGTCATGTGGGTTAGAGATGTTTAATGTCAACTGCTTTGTTGGAATCTTGTGTATCTTAATAGCTTGGAAAGGAAAACTGGAGTTATTCATGTAAGAATGAGTTCAAATACAGAAGCAAATTCTCCATGGTATTTTATTTTGTAGCTTACATATGTACAGAATCAGATATAGCAGTATGACAGTATTTGACAGATGTTTTTATGCATCATGCTGAGTAATAATGAAAAAGAAACCACTGCCATTATGATCTGAAATCATATTTTTACTGAGTTTAGCTAGAAAATATGCAGGGAAGCATTCATAATATATGGAACTACACCATATAAATATGTTGCTGTGTAAAGCTCTGGTGATTTATATGCTTCTCTAGAGGGTTAGTTTGATAACAGTATTTAAAATTTAAATAAACATTTTAGCAATGAATATAGTTCTTACATAGCTCGGATTGGATTTTTTTGTTTTGTTTTTATTTATTTTTGAAACCCTTATTATGAGAACTGCCTGCTTAAAGATATGTGGGAAAGCTTTTTATGTTATCAAGAATTTTTCCTTTTAGGTTTCTGCGTGGAATGAGCATTCCATGTGTCCTAGGCATGAACGAAGTGGCATGGCAGGAGACCAGAGGAATGATGCATGCGAACATAAGTCAGGAAGCCAGTGGGGTTGGAGTGGGGGTTGCCCCAGTTGGTGCAACATCAGGGCCCAATTCAGGTGGAAACAATCCTCACAGCATCCCTGCAGCTGCAGTGTCAGGTGCTTCCAGTGTCCAGGTATCCCTGAGTGGACGTTCCCAGGATGATGCCACAGTTGGATATTTCTTCCAGAGGCAGGCTGGTGAGCAGCTGAGTGGCTACTCCAGCAAACACCGCTGGCCCACAGGAGATAGCATTCATGTAGATCATTCGGTAGGTAGCTTGTTTGTTTTTCACTGAAACAATTCTTACATTTTCTTGAGTCTACATCTTTCAGAAAGATATGTCTGAGTTACTCTTTCAGAGCCTCTGATCCACAATCTAAGCATTCAGCTAAGTTGGATAAAGCAGTTGTAAATTAAACTGCGTACCATAATTTATTATGTTCAGTTTTAAACTTAATGGTTTTTATAAGCATTTCATATTTCTGGAAGGTACCTCGTTTTTGTTGGAATACCGTCAAATTATTATGTTTGAGTTTATGCAGTCAACTGTTTTAATTTGGAAAAGGGCTAGCTTCTGGTAGACTTCTTGAGGAATTAAGTGAATTTTGCACACAATCTTACTAGTTACACTTCCAGTAAAAGGTTTGTGTTAGACAGAAGTAGTATAGTCTAGCGTAGATCAAAACTTAACTTGCTGCTTTTGTAGATTCCTACCTAGAAAAATTCCGGTTCTGTGGTTTTACCCTCAAAACCTTTAATTGGGACAGTTTGCTATTTTTCTTTTAAAAAAATGAATTTTTGAAAATGATGTTTTTTCCCAGGAGTTTTGTGATGTGGCATACTTAGATTCATCATGAGCTCTTCTACCAAGCACAAGGAGTTACAGATGTTTCAGAAATGTAGTTAGTGGAGAAGCAAATGTGAATAAAGGTCATCTGGCTAATCTTAAAAGCAGGAAAACCTATTGACTGTTGTTTTGATTTATTTATTTTTATTTCTTTGGGCTTTTTTTATGTTCTACCCTTTCTTCTTCCTGCTCTGTTGAACTACAGGAAAAAAAATCTTTTTCTTTATGTGCTGCTTACTACTACATCATGTTTATTCTGTAATATAGTTCTGTAAATACTATTTTTTTTTTTTGCAATATTCTCCTTGTCCACTTGGGCACACACTTCATGGGTATTTGAAAATGCCTTTTTTTTTTTCCTCTGGACATTCAGTCTGTAAAACACAGGCAACTAGATGCTTATGTGCTGATTTTCCATTACAATTTCACAAGACTGATAAATTGTGTATATAAAATTATTCACAGACAAGTAACTGATGAGTAACAGTTGCATCTCTCTTCTGCCACCTGCTTTCCATCTCCAGTGGGAGTCAGTCACATCTTAATCAGTAGTCTTGTTTATATCCTTCAAAATATTTCTGCTTTTCTCCAGCAGGTAAATGTTATGAACCTAATATGTTTTTTATAGTAGCTTGAGTGGGGGATAGAGCAACCTTATTTTTTTTTGGATATATTTATTATGTTTTTAAGACTCAAGGAAGGAGGAACTTGCTTTATTTTGCTGGTCGCTCTCAAATGCAGTGTAATCAATATACTTTTATGTTCTTCATTTTTCACTGCTCTCCTGTTCTTCATTAGCTACTTCTACTAGCATTAGCTAATTCTGTTGAACTAATAGAATTTAAGTGTACATCAAGAGACTTCTTTTTCTGTTCTGTGATTTGAATGATCTCTGTGGGGTATTATTTCAGAGAATTTTGTTAAGGCGGAAATTATTTTATCCTTTTTTTTAAAGCAAAGACATTTCTTGAATTAGTATCAGGTTGAGGGACATTCACACAGCTATTTTTTTCAGTCTGTAGAAGGAAATAAAGTAACTACCATTCTCTAGTCATTGAATAGCTGGTCTCTGTATAGATGTCATATGTATAAAAGGTAGAATATTTTGATGCATTTAGAGAGAGATTACAAAAAGTACCTAAGCATATCTGAAACCTGTGAGTTTGTGATAAATTTTTAGTATGTCATAGCAAAATATGTGACAATGCCAAAACAACAAACAGTTTAGATTAAAAAAAAAAAAAGGCAGGATTAAAGTATTTCTTAGAACAGTGGAACTTTAGTTCCACTCATTCCAGTAGGTCTTTTAAATTCTATAGAAAGTAAAATGCAAAATGGAAAATTACAAGATTCTTCAAGCAAATAATCACATATACTTTTTTTTTTTTTTTCAATGTGTTAGAGCTGCTAGGAAAGTTGCGTAGTTGGCTCTAAATCAGACTAAAAAGCTGGCAAATAAACTTGATTCACTCAAGAAACGAAATCCTCAGAAGACAAGGGAAAAGCATACTATTGGTCTTCTGAAATCTAATTGCAATATCTTTGAAAAAAAACCAACAGCAAAACATGTCTTAAGCATAAGATAAGACAATATCTTTAGTAAATGATATTTTATTTAGTAGGATATTTAATTTTTGCTGTGATTTAGGGACTGAAGAAATGTTTTCCTTCATCAGTGGTCCTTATAAGGGCTTGTTGGTAAATGAACTGTGGAATCATCAGTTAAGTGTCAATAGTTAGAAAGCAATTCATATTTATAAATTGTGGCATTAAAGGCCAGTCTAGCATCAGGATTATCCTCGTGAATTATTCTACAGTACCATGATAGTGCTGATGCCTAATGTATGCTGACCTAGAAACAGTGAAGATGCAGTGGATTCAGATACCACTGATATTTAAGGGAAGAGAAAGGAACTTCAAAGACACAACATTTGAATGGAATTCTAATCAATGGAGATGGAAAAGTCCTTCTGATAAATGCATGCTTGTGTGACTTGGTGTCTAAATTTAACTAGCCACTCTGACACAAAACTAACATTGTTTATGGCTTACAGAATATACAAGGGTAACAGCCGCAGTCATAGAAATATATGTGGTGGTGTTAATGTTTATGTTCTGTGATCTAAGGTAGCTTCAGATACAGCAGCAGAAAATTACAGTGTTAGACAAGTTACTTGCATGGCAAAATTTTGTTTGAAAAGAATTGCCTTTGCTTCTACAGAATAACAGGTAGTAAGGGAGGTGCAGAGCATAGAGAAACATGAATTTGCATGGGAAACACTGTCCAAAAATATTTGGATGTTGAATTAACCGAAAGGTAACATGTATGTAACTGGTAAAAAGATTATGCCCACACAAATTCATGATACAAAGATGTCAAAGCCCAAGTTAGACTCTGAGTCAAGAAACCTCCGTTGTCACCCAGGATATTAAAGCAGCAGGCAGTCCTGTTTCTTAATCTAGAATTAACCATCTCAAGGCCTTGTCCATCTTCCTTTTAAATATTTAATATTGGAAACAGCTATGAAGAATACTGGACTAAGTAGAAAAAGTCACTCTTGGGTTTGACTTTTCCCTCTGCCCCACCTCACTGTCTCACGACCGCAAATACTATAGTCTGTGGTGGCACAGCAGTCTGCGGAAGACAACCATCCACTGTGGCATCACCCTCACATTGACGTCCTCATGTAGCTGCAGATGAGTTGGGGATCTTTTCATCATTATTTTGGTCAATTCTGTGTGAAGAAGCACATAAAACTTCAGTAAACAGCAGTCAACCTGTATTTTTTGGAGAGGAGATGAGGTTTTGACAAGTTCAAGATAAATATATCTTATTTATATCTATAATCTTATATCTATTATCTGAGGTTTTACAGTACGTAAAAATGCTCTTAGCATATGCTGTCGGAGCTGCAGCGGTTTGATGTTGCACCTGGTATTTGCCTTGTCCTCTTTCCTGACTTCTGCCTTCTATCGGAGTAAAGGGGTTTTAGCAGTTCAGCACTTCAATGTATTGGTTTTGAATTTGAGTGAAAATGTTCATTGCTTCTGCTCTGTGCCCTCCTCCAATAGAGGAAAAGGAGAAGAACTGCAAATGAAATTATTCAAGTCCTGCACATAAGTCTGCCAGAGCTTCTTTGTCAAGCAAGAAGCAAGAATTCACAAACTTGAGCAGAAGAATGCCAGAAAAATGCTGCATTTTTGGCAGCCTTTTGACAATTTCTTAAGGGTAGTGGTGGTATAAATGAAATAGTATAATTGTACAGAGCTTCAGTTAAGCTTCAATTGCTGTAACTCATCTATTTAAGAATTTACAAACTTCTGGAGAAGTTTTACAAATAGTTCCAGAAACAAAAGTCTTTGCGGGAATGGAGAGGACAAAATAAAGAGTCTTCCTGTGTTTGAAGAACTCTTCTGCATTTCTGTGGTGTGGAGAAGAAACTCTGTATCAGTTTTTTGCAAGTACTCAGCATGACTCCCATGAGAATCTATTAAAATTGATTTAGCTACAAGAAAATTCATGGATTTTATTAAACTAATAAAATGTGCAAATGTTTGACGTTTTTGCCTCCAGGATAAAATGGACAATTTCTAGTTTGTCTTGCTTTTAAACAATAAAGTTGTTTTAGTTTGACATTGTTCAAATAAGATGTGCTAATATATTGGTGAATTGAATTTGGGAAGTAATTTTCCCATATGAGACCTCATCGTCATGTAGCCATTCCTTGGAACAATGAAGACAAGCTCATCGTTCAAGATGGGAACAACATAATCTGTTTCCTGACCTTACAGTGGGAGTTGCGTTTCAATCATTAGTTTTTCCTTTAATAGATTCCACTTTAAATCATCACTAGAAATCTAAGCAAGCTTGTAGTCCTTGTCTTGTGGGTTGTTTTTATCATCTTTCAACCTGCATCTACTTGAAACAATTTTGAAAACTTAAATTGTGAAATGCATCTATTTTACAGATTTTTATTTTCAAAATAACTTTCTTAAATGAATATTTTCAGATTTTAAGCCATACTAGATCACAAAACGCATCAAAACTTTTTATTAGCAGTATATTAAACCTCAAATTCTGAGTAAATTCAGGTAAAAAGCTCATTTATGATTTCCTCTCCTTGTAAATTTAATATCAGGTTGAAACTCTCCTGGAGATCATTTATTTCTGAGTTAGTAGTCACCAGGTTCTAAAATAGCTGTTGCAAGTGTTGTTCTTTAAGTTTGTAGTTTTAATTCACCATTTTCTTCATTTCATTATAATAGCACTTAGCTCTCCTTGAGTAGAAAACTGGATTATGAATTTATACTTCAAACAGTTTTTCAATTTTGCAAGTAAATAAAACGTTTCAAACTTCACTAACTAGGAAAAGAAGTACTAGTCTGTGTGGGTATTTCTTTTAAATTGGGGGGAGGTGAAAAGGGTGTTTGATTCATGGTTTGGGATATGTTGTATGCCCTTTCATAACTTGTGTTGTAAGCTTTTGGTGAGATGTTTCATTTTTCATTGTGGTGCTGCTGTATAAGTGTGCAACAAGGGACTTGTTTTAGTGGATTTTAAGGTGGTGGCTTTCTGTGTATAAATGGCATGTGCTGCAAGCTGCCTACTTAGGGTGCTGCCTTACCCAGCTCTTTGTGGCTGCCCAGCTCCTAGGAGAGGAGGCATTCGACTGGGAACGCTGATAGCGGGAAAGAAGCAATTGCTGTTTCTTTCCTTTCTTTGATTTGGAATCTATGGCATACTGCAAGGCATACCTTTTTCATATATTTTGGAAGAAGGCAAACGTTGAGAATTCATCTGTGATAGCTTTCAAATCAAACCCCTAGCCAGAGGGAGGAAAATTAGTGTTGTATTTTGCAAGCATTTGGGTTTTTTTTTAGCAATTTCAATCACATAGTGCATGGGATAGACATTGTGTGCTAACTGCTGTCAGGACAAGGGAAGTAATTGGCAGCTGCATTTCTGGCTTGCACGAACAAGTCTTATACCCGTGTAATTTCTGTTCTTCAAACCCTGTTTCTCCTTAATCACCCTTCGCAATCGTGTTGATGTTTTCAATGTATCTACGTGCTTGGTGCCCTTTTTGCCACCGTTTCAAACCTCAGCTGATTGTTTTGGCTCCTGAGATACTTGGCCAATTGCACACAGGTTGCAGACTGCCTCAGATGCTATCAGCTTGCTAACTGCTACCTCCTTTCTTCGGATTAAGGTATTAATTGTCTCTGTTAAGCTATGTAGCAGCTAGTGCTGCTTTTGCAGGTTGCCTTTGGTTTCTTAAGATTTCTTTTGGTTTCTTCTTATTCAGTTAGTCTTAAAAGTTTGTTCTGCCCTGCTGCCTCCGAATACCTGGCTGTGGTGCACTGCTGAGTGTCTTAATGCTACTTTATTTATTTATTTATTTATTTTACCAGTTTGGTTACTCATTGTTGTGTGCACCTTTGTCATTTGTCTTGCACTTAGCCTGAGCGCTCTTTGAAGCAGAGTCCTTTATGCTTTAGTAGCTCAGTAATTCGCATAGTGGCCTCTGATTTGATATTGCAGCAAGCGAAATGGCACGCAGTCAGCTCCTATGTTTGATTTACCTAAGACAAATAATCCATTGTACCTGTGCAGCAACAGCTCAGTGCAGAATCAGTAAATGCCAGTGAAAAAATTATTGATACTAGCGTAAATCTAATAAAGCTGCTTCTAGAGATAACGTGAGCTGGAAGCAGCCTGCCCGTGCTCGTGCATGCCGGAGCCTGGCACAGCGGGGACCACAGAGGTGAGCTGGCTGCTCACTTGGCCACTTGAGGTTTCTTTGCGTTTATTCCCCTATGTCACAGGTTTTAGGAGGGCTTGCGACTAAGGCCTCATTCCAAACCAGATTACTATGGGTTTTTTTCCAAAAGCCATGGAGCTTTTGGCGTTCTAGGAGAATTTTGCATGGATACCCAAGAAAAGGTGGTGAGTGACAGTTAGCTCTGGAAAAACTCTCAGCGTGTAGGTATTAACATTCAGGTATTTGAACTTACACCTTTTTTTTTATTTTCTTGCATTCTGTTGTTCAAAATATCAACTAAAAATGTTAAATTTGGGTCAGTATTATTTTGCATAATCTGTGTTTTTGCCTATGGATGTAGAATATAGTTTTTTGTTCTTTAGCATAACTAAAAATAGCATTTAGGAAATTTATGATACTGCTTCATTATATGGGTAAACTGCATTTAGATTTCTGAACTATACTGTTTGGTACAGTTTATGCTAAAGACAGCTTGACCTTATATCTTAAACATGAAGATAATGAGCTTTGAGGAAGTTTCTTTCCTTTTAGTTAAGACAATGTAGAGCAAAGATAAGAGCAAAGAAAAGTAGATGAGTATGTGAAGGGAAGCAGGGAGTGCATAATAAGTTAAATGGATTGAGGGAATATTTTATTTCAGAGGAAAATGAGTAGCTTGGAGTTTGGGCTTCAAGTCAGAATTTACACACAAAATCACCTTCTTTCATTTATTATATGGCATTTCAAACATTGGTATCCTCGTCCACAGTTACTGCATTTACTTACCAAAGTTCTGCAATTTATATATACTGATAGCTGCCTCTTAAATTTTTTGGCTTGCTCAGTGAAAAGTTAGAGAATTTGGCTTCAAACCCATTGTTGCTAGATATATTATTAACATCACTCATTGAACTCATTTCGTTACATACCTTTAATTACTTTCATTTGAATTGTAAATAGCCTACTTTTATTTCAGTAGGTTAATTGTCACCGGTCTTATTTTTAGACCATAATATTTTCTAAATTCTTTCGAAGGACTCTACTGGTCAATGTTTAATGAGATATTAATGTCTAAGACTAAACTGCTGCTCCTAATGAATTAGGAATGAGACTTACTGAATTAGAAGTAGTCTTTGTGGTGTTTTTTGCTGGTTGATTTTTCAGCTTTTAGGCAATTGTAGAAATGCGTGGCTAGTTTAAACAAGCACATTGTCCAAAGAGTGCATCCTTAGACAGCTGAAATTGTTGATAACAGCAATTACTTTAAGTGTCCATTCCCCTGTTGCAGGCAGATAAAGTGGCAAACACTCTTCTGCACGGGAGTAGTTCTTGAACACATTAGGAAGCTGCTTGTTTTGGTGTTCTCTGGCTGTCCTCGAGGATATGCACAGAATGTAAAGACTTGGAAGAGGAATCAAGGTAGATTTGGGGAGGAAGGGAACTCAGCATATATTTCAAATTTCTGTTTTTTCCACTGTCATTTCGTGTTTATCATGGGGAACAGTTGGGTATTCTGTCAACAACTCTCTTTAAAACAACTGCTATTCATGCTTTCATAGTGGAGAGAGGGATCTTAATTTCTGAAACTCTTTTCTGCTAGGCATGAGTGAAATCACCGCTTAAGGACAGGGCAGTTCCATTTCTTCATCTCTGCTTGTAGCAACCACTTTGAGCAGATCAGGCTGTGTTAATGTGCACTGGTTTCTTCTTGCCTTTTGAGAAGACTTTTTATAGCTATTTCAAAAGGGTATAGTGCTGTGAAGGAGATGGTCATGATGCCAGAAGCTACCAAAGAGGAGAAGTGAGAGCTGAACTCAAGTGTTTATATCTAGAATTCTTAAACTGTGTCCTTGAAAAATGTACATTATGGTGAGCCTATCTGCCATAGTAAAGATGATGAGAATAAAAGCTCTGAAAGAATGACAGTGTTTTATGTTCAAAATTGGTGAGGGCAGTGGATAACCTTTCTGATAAATGATATTGGTATAACAGTAACACAAATAACATTTTACTGTATTCTGTAAGTTCTACCAGACTGATTTTGTCATTTCCTCAGCTCTACTTTTAATAGGCTAGATCAAAACAAAAACCCCAATTTTGTTCTTGGTTCTAAATTCTAGTGGTTTATAAACCAGTTATACTTTATGGGATTCTTTATAATCATATTCTATTTATTTATTTTCTAAATAAAAGTAGTCAATTATTTCAAGCTTGTTTATTTTCCTTTTTTTTTCCTAGTTCTTTGGTATTTAAATTATGTTCAGTTTCTGATGGCTAAAGAAAACACATTAGCAAAAAAATTTTTTAAAGTTGATTATGATGTATAGAGGTAATTTCTGTAGAGTTTAACTTGGTTCTAAGCAGTATGTTTTGATTATTCTTTTACTTTATGAACTGTAGTATTGAATTTTATAAAAGTCTGTTAACTCTAATAGAATGAATTAGACATTCCATTAATTACTGCTGTCTCTGATGGAATATACTGTTATTAGTTATGTATTCTCCCATGTTAGTATGCGAATATATGGTGTCTTATCATTCAGTTTTCATTCAGAAACGGCAGCTTCTGAGCATTTTATAGTATATTGCCTAGAGAACAGTCTAGTTAATTTTTCAGCTTAATTTTTGAATAATTTGAGCTAATTATGAAGAAACCGTGGCTGATGACTCAAAATTGTAATGCAGTGGTTTAATGTTGTCTTTCCCTGTAGAAGTTGCTGTTAGTGTTTAAGCTCACTGGCGAATCCAGTGATGGTTAGGAGCAATGGTTGGTCTCGTGAGTTCCCTGTTAACTGCTCCTATGGCACTGGCAGTAGTTACTGCTTACTGTGCTCTAGAAAGATGATGCTGACTAAATGAGTGAGGAAGATGCAGATCTGTAAAATCAGAAAATTAGTTTTGTCGTGTGTGTGTTTAAATATATTAAGCAATCAGCATCAAAAAATAAACTTGTTTAGGCAGAACTGATTCCTTTTTCTTCAATTTTGTTTTCACACGTCTGAATGTTTTTAATATGTTTGTGCAGTTACAGTGGAGATAAGAGCCTCACCAAACTAGAAGAGGTTATACCTAAACTATTCCACATTGAACATTAAACCCACACATATTTTTGTGTGAAAGACTATTTGCAGTTTGATTTTCAAGCAGTAAGAGTCCAGTCAGCCCTTTTTTAAGGGGGGGGAAAAACATGTTTTCTTGTAGCTCATTTTAAACGCTAAAACCACACTTTGGCTTTCTTAAATCACATTTGTTTTACAGCTGTAAAAGGTCATCTGAAATGCAAATATCTTCTTAGATGCTTGAAGTGAAAAAAAATCAGAGAGCAAAATACTTGCTTTCTGATGTGGAAATAAAGTTCTCTGTTTCGTATACTTATTTGATTATTTGTCTTTCTGACATGTATTTGCATGTTGGTTCTTTATAGTCAGAAGTAAGTTCTCTTTAAAGGATTAAAAAGCAGATTAATATGAATTGCTGCTAATATATTTATGTGTAGTGTAATTTTATGTCCATGTATAAATATTATTTTCATTAATTAAAAGTTTTTAAAGTTAATTTCCAGTTTACAAAAGCTTTTTTGACAAGCTTTTGTGGGAGTTCTTTCATAAGTTTTTGAGCAAAATTAATCTTTCTGAACTCTTTCTAGCAGTAGTCTCTCCCCTTTCAGGTTTCCATTTTCCAGAGTTCAGTGACATCTGTCATTCCTGACTTGCTGTTCTGTGCTTTCTTTACACGCTCTTTTGAATGCATAATTGCTAACATGGTAAAAAGATTTGGTTGAGAAACCTGCTAAGTTATTTAGTATAAATTGTATGCCTACTTATGTTGGAATGTGTCTCTGCAGCTGCTCGAATGGAGCAAACAGTGTAGTTATTATAAATAGCTATAAAATCTGGTTTCAGTACAGACGGTTTATTATTAATTTATGTGTGAGGCTGTAGCTCTGCCCACATTTCACTGTAGGGATTAAAATACCAAGCTTGGAGACACCTGACAGGAGCTTTGAAAAACTTGTCCTAAACAGTTTTGCCATTCTTGGAGCAGAGCTTGAGCTTGTTGGGTGGGAAAGCAGGCCTGAAAGCCTGTGTAAGGAAGAGATAAGTTTGTTGTATGATAAGAGTATACGTTTGTGGGAAATGATACAATTAAGCTTTTCTTAGCGTGTATTCCTTTCACAGGCAGGAATGGAAGCAAGATTGCTCAGCCTTACTAGGCCTCAAGAGTAATCGCCTGACTGCAATAGGTAACATGATGCGTTTCATTTCCTCCACTTCTCTTCATAGGGGCTGGTATTCTGCTATACTTGCTCTGTAAGGTCTAATAGGAGAGGCCTTTGCGAGTAGATATGTAATTTCCAACCCCGGCCAGTGAGGTGTTATTCAGCATAATAAAATACATACGTGTGTGTACACACGTGTGTGTCTGTATATATATTTTTTTCTGCTTAAAGAATCTAAAAAATTCATTACTTCAGGATGCATGCTCTCAGATTACTGAAGTACTTATTCAAAACACTGGAATATACACAAATCTGAATAAATTGTTTTATGTTGAGTTACAGTGTCAGCTTTTATCACCCCTCACCTTTGTGACCGACTTCTTTCAGCAGGTTGGCCAGCGCTTTTGCTGAGGGTTTGTCTCTTGTCGCATGCTACCAAAGTGCTACTTTGAAGTCCATTAGTTTCCTCTTCATATTGCTGCATGAAACTGCAGAGACAGTTCACGAGGAAATCAAGTGTGAGCGGGTTAAACACACTGAATTTGCTCTTGTTAGAGTATTTAGATGCATCACATGTAGTACAAAAGTGCAACCCCAGACCTGAGAGTTGTAGTTTAGCAACCTTAACCATAGGGATCAGTGAATTGCTTATTGGGGTGTCAAAAGTTTGAATTATTTTACAATATTAATTCTTAACTTGTAGAAAATTGCTAAATACCTAATGGGAAGACGCACTTCTAGGATTTCAACTATAGAAATGTGTATTGAACTAAAGATTCTTTGCAGGAGTGTTCTGTCAGAAATGCCTGATGTCATGTTTGTTCAGACTGTTTCTTAAAGTGGCTTTGTAGCTCATTTTGAGTAGCAAAGTTAGCAGTTAAGTTTCTTTTCTTTTGCTCAAAAAGTGCTATCTATTCGCAGAAGGCAGCCTGCTCTCTGTGCTCAGAATTACTCAGAAGCAGCAACTTTTATTAGGCTGCTATAGGGTAGAAAGTTAGATTTTTGAAGACTTGACTTCTGAAAGAGATATGAAAAGATTCACTGAGCTAAAGGTGATTTTAGTCAGGCCAGTGTATTGTTTTGTTCAAAATGTTGCACAAAATACTTAGTGTTTTTTGTCTAATTTATGTGCAAAAATAGTTATGGTTATAGTAGTTGCCGGTTCAGCTGCTGAACAGCTTTTATTACTAGGAGTCACTATCAACTGCTCATTAAATCAGAAAAAAAGAAATTTTAGGAAATTTGGCAAAATACTCTGGAGTAGCAATCTCCCTATTCAACCCAGAACTGTAACATTTGCTAATACAAGATTTTTGATTTGCATTTTACACTTGCTGTATAATTTTTTTCTCTATATGCTGTTTTGTTATAAATCTCTGATAGATCTATGCTTCTAACTTTTAATTTGTATTAAAATATTTTTCTTTATTCATTTCAAGCTGGCTACCCATCTGAAGTGCTAAATGAGTTTTTTGTATATGTAGTCAAATCTCTGACATGACTATATAATATTTAGTATTTAATGGAGGGCTGGCAGGATTACTGTGTTGCACTTAAATATAACCATTTTTGGACTCTTAAAATCCATTTAACTTGCTAATAATATTACATATCTGCCATAAGTGTATGCCATACATGAGAAAATAAATGCTTCAGAAGAACTACCCTATAGAAAACTAAGTCTAAAAGCTTATTTGAATAAAGTCATTCAGCGCAATTCAGAAGCAAGCCTCAAGCATTTGAAGGGAGCCCAGCAGCCTCCCCTGGTTTCAGCTGCAGTATCGTGGGCGCTGGGTGAGAACCGGGAGTTTTGCTTTGAGTTTTTGTCTTCCTTCAACGTCAAACTGCGTCATTTCTCCCTTCCCGGCACCCGAACAGTCTCTGCCAGAGCACTTTGGCTGTTCACCTGGGAGGGGAGAGGTGGCGTTTGGCATTTCCACATGTAGAAAATGTCTTTCTTACTGTCTGGTCACTTGGTTTGCCCACTCCTGATGTAGAAAAGTCGTCATATCTTGTTCTTTCTGTTTTGTTCTCCCCACCCAGTTCTTTCAAAGCAGGGGCTAATTTTTGCTTGCAGGAAAATATTTAGGAGCTGGATTAGAGGAGGATTCGGGGTGCTGGTGAGAACACCTCTCCCTAGGTCTGTGTTTAGGTGCCTGGATTCCAGAAAAGCAGTATTTCTTGCTGGTAATCGTAGACGCCTCTCCAGCCCACAGTCTGCCTCTTGAATCCTATCCCCAGTCACGTAAGGACGCGGGTTCTCATTAGCAGTTTATCCTTCAGCTGTAGCTGGCGTGGGTGCTCTACCCCTGCTCTGGAGTGGTTCTCACTTACTGTGTTTCCTGTGCCAGGTCTGCGGCCGTGCGGTAGTGACGTGTTCATGATTTCGGTTCTTGATGGGCGTGAAAATCTCAACATGCATAAAAAGGAGGAAAAAAACTTAATGAACCAAAGGTTAAACCTTTTACCCCACATTTACCAAGTTGGTGACAAGGAGAGTGGTAAAACCTGTCAGGAAGAAGGATGTAAGAACCATCCTCTTCACCAGCAGCTAACTGAATTTTCTTACCTCTAGCATGAACTGACTTTATTGCTTGAGTATTGTGGCATTCAGGATTGAGGGGTACGTCTGGTGTCAGTAGTGTGAGATTCAGAATAGGAATGAAAAAAAAAAAAACTCTTAGCAGGTGTTTTGGCAGAGTAAAGGTTTTTGCAGAGACCTTTAAGTTTATAAAACTAAGTCTTACACTTCTTGCCATGACCAAAAAAAAAAAAAAGCTAATATGCTGATAGGCTCATCAGTTTCTGTGAAAGGAGGAAAAGTTTACATATAGGTGCATAAGCTGTTCCTTTTTTCCCTTTGCAGTACTGGTAATTTTGATTTATAATTTTAATTTCTAGGGAATTGTTGTACTAGATTTTTTTGGTTTGTACTACTAGTTTTGGTACTGCATAATTTTGTATAATTGTGCATAATTTTGGAAGCCCTTGGAAGGATTTGATGTGTATTAGAAATTCTGTGAAATTGCCAGCATCTATTCATTGGGAATATTTATTAATGTAAACTTCTGAAAATGAGAATTAAAACTAACAACTGATCCCAAAAGCAGTTGGTTGATGAATGGAGAAGAGTGGCCTTCAGAGAGATTTGCAGGCAGAAAAAAATGAGAAGATAAAAATAATCACAACCAGGAAAAACTTATATGAAGCCTTGTAAATATGGAGGAATTAGTTTAATTTAAAAAGCAAAATAAATTCAAGGACTCTTTAATATCTACATTTCAAAGAAAATATTTCTTATTTCAGGTGCTCAGGAATGAATGAAAGTTCATCTTAACAGTTTTGAATGTTCTGAATTGGTCGAAGTAAACTTTTTTTCCCTGAGAAACAAACATGCCTATTAAAATACGTATGAATTAGATGAATATGGGCATTGAATTAGAGAAAAGAAAATCAGAACTTTCTGGTAGCGCTGATTTGAAGAGGAGAGAGGGGTTTGGTTTTGTACGTGGTAGAGTCACTCGGCTGGACTGGTCCTTCTGGGGGTGACCTGCCCTTGCGGAGGGCAGGGTGGTGCTGAGGAATGTGGATGTTTACACATGTCCTGGCTGCTTGGGAAGGCTGTGGTTTGATTTTTTCATTTGTTTTTGTTTGTTTGTTTGTTTTTTCAGTCTGTAAACTGCTCTGTGACAGATGCAGTGGTGAAACGGCACTGCCTTGTGGCTGCTGCTTTTGAGAGTAATGCAGATGAAGACCCCCTTGCTATTGCTAGAGAAATTGCGCTTTAGTGTTTTTCTTTTTTTCCTTGTTTTCCCCTCCTACTAGTAATAGAAAACTACATCTTGAATATCATAGTTGTAAGAAAAGCAAAATGAAGGGAGCAAAATAAAAATTCAGTATACTAAAAGTTTATTTACAATTTCAGAAAACTTTTTTTTGAGTGACTTCACAGAGCAGGGGGTAATTATGCTCCTACCTTGTTTTCACATTGCTTTTTTCTTTTTTTTTTTTTTCCCTTCTCCCCCAGGGATTTTGAAAAGCGGCTATGCTTTTGCAATTAAATGTAATTTGAAAAATGAACAATTGATATAAGATCTTGTAGCCCTTCATCCCTCCCCCCCCCAAAAAAAAAAAAAAGTATAGCACTTTGCCAACTTATACACGTTTGATTTTTATCAAAAAGTTGTTTGAGTAGCATATAGTTTGGCAAACATTAGTTACAAATTGAGTTTAGGCATTTTTGTTAGACTAAACCCATTTTTTTTTCCTGAGATAAAAGTGTATTTCACTAATCTTAATCATAACTGAAACTAAAGTGCATGATGAGGTTGGAGGGACTTATAGAATGATAATCAGATCTGTCATCCATCTGTACAGTAAGTTCTGTTACTAGAAATTGTAATTATCTGAGTTCAGAACGCCTTCAAAATTTAAATTTCCTGTTTTTCTTTCCAAAAATTCCTATCCTCCTACAGTTAATTTACCCATATGCATGCACAAAGATCTGATTATCTCTGAGCTAATAAGAAAAGCTTATTTTACATAGATTGCTGATCTTCTGCTCTTTGAAACATGCCTTCAGCATTTTTAAAAATGCATGACAATCTGTTTTTTTCCCTTAATAATAAAATCACTCTAATTGGCTTAAATATTGACATGTCTCGAAAAAAGGTAAATGTAGTGGAAAAAAAATCTGTGCGAAACTAAATTTGCTTTATATGTAAGTGAATTGAATTGTTTTAAAATTCTATCTTAACTAAAATATTTACCTCTGAGAGAATATTACGCCTTTGAGCTGTGAAATTTTTTCAAAAGTACACTGACACTCAGCATCAAAATGTAAGGGATTTATAGTGATTTAGGGGCAATACTTTTTTGAGAAGAAAAACGTGTGACTTTAGGAGGGTAATTTGAAGCTTCATGTTTCTTTAAATTTCAAGTGTTATGCTTTTTAGTTGTTGAGTTGTTGCAGCTAAATGTTGAGAGGATAGAGGAGGAACAACTCTAGATTTCTCACTTTTTTTTTTTTTTTTTGTAAGTTTGTCCATGATCTTGAAAATTCCTTCTAGAAACTATTTCCCTGTGAGAAGACACAACCTCATGGGCTGTGTGTGTGCCCCAAAGGGATATTGTCCCAGTAGCAGGTCTTGCTGTAGTCATCCCTTTTGCCCTTTACAAAAAAGGCACCCAGAGCAGAAGAGCTGTTTTTGGAAGGGAAGATGTGATGCTGCATTCAGTTACTGGTAGCTTTTGTCAGCTCTCTCATGAGCTTTTTACATTTGCTGCTAAGTGTACTCAGTAACATTGTGTGCAAGAGGTCATTGCTTCTCTGATGTACATTGTACACACAAATCTTTAATTTTCCTTGTTTGCATTTGTTGCCAATATAATACTGGCTGTTGTTTCCATGGTGATTGCCCACTCTGATTCATATAGTTACAGTTTTAAAATTTTCTTTGGAATTGTCTTGCATGTTGCTGTGTTAGCATGGTTCATTCACCCTGGCCACCGGCTGTACCCGTTCATGAAATCCAAGCTCACATTCAGCCTAGGTTGGGTAAAAAATTTTGTGTGCTCGGAACTGTTACATAATAGTCTAGAAGATTTTACCAGATTTTTTACTTGCTGAACTTCAGAAAATGTATTTGCCTGTATAACAGATTGCTAATTTTTTTCTTGCAGGTTCGTTCTGTGGATGAGATGAATCATGAGTTTCAAGCTCTTGCCCTAGAATCTCGGGGAATGGGAGAGGTAATTATTTATAGAGTGCAGAGAATCCAGTTGGTTTGGAAAATTTGATACAATTTAAATCATAAGTGATATGACAATTATTTAATAAAGAGCTTTTATTGAGTCCCAATTCGTTTTGTTTTCAGACAACTGAAGGTTTCTGTTCAAGGTGCAGATTAAGTGACTAGCCTGCAGGAGTGCTAGGATGACTTGTGACCCGAGCTCCTGTGGTGGCGATGTCGGGCTTTTCGCAGGGCATTAGATAAAACTTTTTGTTGATTGAATCAGTAACAGTATTTTGACTTCATTTTCTTAAAATAAGTGTATGATTGTGATCTTTAGGGAGCGCATAATTTGTTGATGGAAAGCAAATTCATATTTTAGTTGTTGAACATATCTAGATTGACATGTGTTACTTAAGGTATTCTCATATTGTCTAAAATTTCACAAAGTATTTAACCAGTCGGTTGGCGTTACAGCAAATTTTGCTCTGCCAAGGGTTCCATATCAACTTCGAGCTATCTCTCCTTTGAAATAGCAATAACAGAGGTAGCCCCATGATATGTAGCCACACTGGCTATGCTTTCCTCTCTCCAAAAATAAAAGGAGAATTCCTTTTGGAAGGCAAAGGTGCTATAAGATATTTGTAATAGTACCACCAGTGTGAGTAGGGAAGATTCAGTTGGGAGTTTTTTTCTCTTGCTGTCTGCAAAGTACTTTGAAAGATTGGTGGAGTGGAGGTAAAGATTTGCACAAATGCCCAATGATTAAATTGTGCAAATGGTTTTGAGTTACCTCAGACTGAAAGAGACATTTCTGAACTGATTCTAATTTTGTTTGTGTGTTTTCATGGTATTTTACAGATCTGTGAAGATGTTTAAAATAAACCAAGCTCTAGTTCATAGGATGGAATCAGAACTTGAATGTGACTTACTGTGGGCCTGCATTAACTAGGTTGCCTTTCATTTCAACAGTGTCTCCCTAGTATCTTGTTTTAATACAGATTCAGATCACTGCATTGATTTACTCATTTTTCTTAATGTATTGCAAGATAATAATGAAGTTATGGAACAGAGTCCATGGCAGTTATGACCTTTCTAGTTATATTATAGCCCTTCACAATATTAAAGGAAATAGCCTCGTAAATACCAACATAAGAATGTACAACTACTAGTTCTTTTCTTGAGTGCTGTCTCCTGCCCAGTTTGCAAGGGAGGTGATTTCAAATGATACACTTTTAGCTGTTGGTTGTTTTCTTCCTCAAGCTCTGTCTAGAGAAGCTTTGAACCGAACTTGCTTTCTTGTTCATAATTCTAATCCGTCTTGGTGTCTGCCTTTGTTTTCATTGGGATTCCATACTTCCAGAGATTACAAGGTCATTAAGTCTTATTTTTTTCACTTTAATAATAAAGCTAAGACTGTATCTGACTACTTAAGTCAGTGCTACTGACTTAAGCCATGTGCTACTGTGAAGGAAAATAGTATGGAATCTATTTCCTGGTATCATAAAGGCACTGGAAATAATGGAAGTAGTAATAGAAGTCCTGTCCTTCTGAGCTGTGTTCAGATTGACCTTGGTATAAATCAGTATTGTGCGTATGAATTTGTAATATGAGCCACACTTACTCTTTTTCTTCATCTGTTTGTCTTGCAGTTTTTTCTTAATAAATTCTGCAAAGAGATTAAAGTTTTATTAGCAAGAGATCTGCTGCGTTGCAAGCATCTTTGTCAAGAGTCTAAAACTCTAGCCGTTACACGGGTTAAACACAGATGATGCTCCCAGCTCGAGCGTCCCAGGCCGTCGTGGCCGGGAAGGTCAGGATGGTGCAGACCGAGGCTGCCCTTCTCCAGGCCGCTGCTGTCACTCAGAGCCAGCGGCGGGGGCTTCGGCACCTCCCGGGTGACCTGCAGCACGCGTGAAAACAACTAAGTGCCAAGCAGAATATGAAATTCAGTCTTTTAATAACGCCTACTCTTACAGAAACCTTAAGAGGAGGGTCGGAGCCTCTGCAAATTTCACTTTAGGGACAGCGTATCCATTTCTGGTGTTTTCAGAATTTCATAGGAATCTCTTATGAATAAAAAAAAAAAAAAAGGAAAGAAAAAAACCCCTAATACAAAACCCAGTAATTAAGGTTATACTGTTAATTATTGGAAAGCCAATTAAGAGAGAGCTTTAGCATAATTGTTTATTATCTGTCCTTAGGAGAAGACTTTGTTCTAGCAGAGCTGAATGGGAATTGGTTCTCACGCTGAAGATGCACTTTTAGTGGATCTTCTGTTGGAAGAGTGCAGCAGGAGAGATGGCAGTTTGTTCCATTATTTTGAATCAAGATGGGATGCATTTTTGTAATATTTCCACTGCAAATTATTGGATTAAATGCAGGAAATGGTGAACACAGGTTGCATTTCTAAAGATGACACAATATGATTGGTTATTTTTTAACCAATCTCTTTATGTATTTGAGGGACTTGAGTATGTGAAACTTAACCCCAGACTCCTTTCTCTGTGAAGCTGTCTCATCTTAAATTGCATACAGTTTAAATTGGGCCTCTTGAGGTACAGATGATCTGTTATATTGTATTAAAGATACTTTCTGCATACCTTTGTGCATAGTGTATAATGCAGATAGCTAAATATATGTTTGCAATTTGAGGGTAGAGCACTTTGCAAAACAAAGGATTTTCATTATACTTTTGCTTGGGAGAAATAAGGCATCTTTCTAGCAGCGACAATCTGCTGATAAACATCCTGCAAATGAGCTTGAGAATAAAAAGCAATATTGAGGTGTGTTCTAATTAAGTTTGCTTGTTGTCCTTACAACTGTATTATCTGAACACTGGTCAGATAATGGAACTTAAAAGTTGTGGTCCGGTTTTAGGTAAACATAGTGGAAGGTACATGTTAATTTTATGACCAAAGATACTTCTTCATCTCTCTTGCTCTGACCTTCCCATTCGCATTTCTCATAGCTTTAATCTTGGCTGGAAACGTCTTTAAACTTGGATAGAGCATGTTTAAAATAAAATATGATTCTTCTTCCCTTTCTTAGAAGTGCAGTTTCACAGATGTCAGGAAATGCTTGCTTCCCCCCTCTGCCCCACACTGTCCACTAGCCTGCAAAATTAAAATAAGTAGTAATCCAAACTCCTTACAGTGTAAGGCCAGAAAGATTTACTAGATTGTCTTGGCTGATCTGGTATTTATAACCTATTGCATTTTGGTTGAATTAATTGCAGCTTATGTGTCCATGAGTATATTTTTAAATTCTTATGACTAGCTGCATGCCCTTTTAAAACTTCTAAAATACTTAGAGTGACCTGGTGTTCCCTGAATGTGTTTGACACCTGGAGGTGATTCTTACATGTGCACTAGGAAGGTGGATGTTTCTATCAGCACATGTCATTACCCTGTAATACTGTTGCAAGCATAGTACTCTTAAATAATTTTGAGCTAAAAGAGAAATAAAAGCAGCGAAGTAGAACAGTAACAATAAGAATGCTGACTATAGTGGTTTGTGTAGTACTTAGGCAAAGTCTTTTGTTCTCAAGTACAGTACAAGTAGGAATTCTGATACTGGTATTTTTAATACAAAACAAAGGAACAAAGACATTATATAGAATTAATTAATTGGTACGTGAAGCTCCAATGTAAAAGTCACTGATGTGTAATGAACATGTCCGTGATGATCTCCTTCTGATTATAAACATGGTATTTTTTTTAAAGCCAAGGTTTTGAGCCAAAATATAAAAGGAAGGCAGTTTCACATTTCTAAATAAGTTTTCTGAGAGAATGGGCTTTCCATAGGGGTTAATTTAGTTATCTTTCTTAGCTGCTTCTATGTTCTGCATCTCTTCTGATAACTTCAGCATTTCAGTCTTGTGGGAGTCATGTTGGGCAATGGCTTCATCCTGTAGAAGAACTTGACTTCTGAGTTTTTTGAGTTACTACTTAACTATAATATGCTTTCTTATGTACAGCTGTTCAGTAGTGTTCCTAGAATAAATTGCTCTAATTGCAGTTACTTTTTTTGCCATTTATATGCACTTCTTAAAGTAATTTTTCCTTTTAAATAGCTTTTACCTGCCAAAAAGTTTTGGGAACCTGATGATTCAGCAAAAGATGGGCAAAAAGGCATATTCCTTGGTGATGAGTGGAGAGAGACTGCATGGGGAACTCCTCGTAAGTGATTGTCGAGCTACTCATTCCTGCTCACAAAATTTAATTTCAAAATAAAAATGTTATATTAGTGTTACGAATTTCTATTAAATTTTGGGTTACTTTCATTTAAATTCTGAAAATGTATACTTGAACTGTTTGATTGTTTTATGCAACTAACAGTTATTGTAGTTGGAATTTAGATTTTTTAATTTAATTTTGATATTAGGTAATATAATCTCTGTAATGAAAGGTGGAAGTGCTCCAAGTCTTTTTCAAAAAGCACGATAACGAGGTGTGTGTTTGTGTATGTACATATGTGTATACATACATAAATTGTATTCTGTATAGATATAATATGTATCTTTTTCTTTCTTTTGACAGACCATTCTATGTCCCAACCTATTATGGTACAGAGAAAACCTGGACAGGGTTTTCATGGAAACAGTGAAGTAAATGCAGTATTGTCTCCACGATCAGAAAGTGGTGGCCTTGGAGTGAGCATGGTAGAATATGTGTTAAGTTCTTCTCCAGCTGACAAATTGGATTCCCGGTTTAGGAAAGGAGCTTTTGTAAGTAATATAGTGTGTTAAGTTTGCATAGTTAACCTACTACAGCCTTTCTGTTTTCCATGCTTACGTTTTCTACTTGTCTATTTTTTTGCTTACCTTTTCTCTCTAGCTAAGGTAGAATGTGTTTGCTGCCTGCCTGCCTCCCCTGGTTGGAGGGGCATAAAGTGAAGAGATCAGAGGGAAGTGGTTTGGGCAAATTTAGAGTAAATAGTTGTCTTAAAACAATACTTACCTGATAGCTCTAAATGAAGGTAGGAGGAGATTTCAAATCATTTAATTAAAAAGAATGTGATGGCCTTTATTCTGAGTCTTCCTTTTCTGTTCTAATAAGGGGATTTTGGATTATTTTAACTGTATAAATTTAAATTAATCTAATTTGAGGTGTTTCTACTTTAACAGCACCGCTATAGTTAAGGTTGAGTTAGCTCTTCCATTATAAATCCTGGCATTCCTTTTCACCTTTTGGCAGTTATTAATTGCATGTGGTTGAAACTTGATGACCAAGTTACCCACCAAATGCAATTTCTTTGAAAACAAAATGTTGTATTGTTTACGTGCACTATAGTGTAGAATTAGGTCACCTTGTGGTGCTCCTATTGTGTTCTGTTCAATATTCAGAATCAAACAGATTCTTTTTCCTCAGGGCACTAGAGATGCTGAAACAGATGGACCTGAGAAAGGAGATCAGAAAGGCAAGGCTTCTCCGTTTGAGGAGGACAAAAACAGAGATCTTAAACAAGGAGATGATGAGGATGTTACTAAAATAAATGGCAGAGGTTTGCCAAATGGAATGGATGCGGATTGCAAAGATTTTAAGTAAGCTTTTAACTGTTTCTCGAGAAGACAAGCATGTCTCTTAAGGCATTATTACAGTTCTGGTTTGTGTCAGCTCTAAACATTATCCAGCTGCAAACTGAGTCTTCCTATCTCACGTCTCCCTTTCCCACTGTGCCACGTGTTTCTTAAGGTGTTGTTAGCATGTGTGTTACTTCTAATAAGACAAATTCATCTTAATATAGCAGTTCTTCAAAGTAAATGATTACCTGCAAAATGGAGTGAATTAAAAGAGGAATGGAGACTTTCACCCTTATAACTATAAGCTCAATTCTTTTCTGTCTGCTTTTTAATACTTCAGTTCTTGCATCTGACTGTTGTAGGGAATTAGTCCTATGGAATTTTAATCTGTCTTCTGGCTTTGCTAGTGAGTAGTGGACCAAACTTGAGATTTAGTGAGTGTGTGTATGACAGCACAGCTAGACAGTGTATTTTTTTTTTTTAAATACTAAACAGGATTTTAAATTGGAGGGTTTTTAAAGGACTGATCTTTCTGTTTTTTAAATAACTATGCAATGAATTTGTAACTGTCATGCAGAAATATTAACGAAATCAGAAAATAAGTGTGCTACTCAAGTTCAGATTAATGTGATGAACAAAACTGAATAGTTGTGATTTCATTAATCTATGATTGAGCCAATATATAAAAATGTATGTTTGAATCCCATCTGTAAGTATTTCCTACTCTTTTAAAAATGTAATTACCAAAGGCAAAGTGGGGATTTTTCAGGTCTATTTCTCAAGACATGAAATTGAAAAGAATATAATACTAAGCTTATTACAGAGCTTAAAATAATTAATTCCTTTCGGATGCATGTGACTATGCGAAATAAATACAGTTATCTTCAATATTGCTTGTTAAAAATGCAGAATACTTATTTGTCCTGCTTTTCTTTGCCAGAAACCTTAAATTTTAAAATAGTTGATTGCTAGATACTTTTTGTGTTATTTAAAGAGAATAATTATTCAAAAAGTTTACAGGTGCAAAAAAGCATCCAAAGCTAGTAAACCTCTTAAAAAGCAAGGCTGTTAAACTTAAATGGCCCATGTGAAGGTGGAGTTACAAAGCCCTCCAAACAGAGGTTTATAATTGAAGCATTGACACAACTTTAACTATAGCAACAGAACAGCACCAGTATAAGCAGCAATATATATTAGGTCAACATAGCTATTAAAGAAGGTTTGTCCTGTCCTTCTCCATGTATTTTATTGTACTTACAGGTGTTTGGTTTTTTGTTTTTGTTTTTTTTTTCTCAAAAACGTGTGCTGAAATAACTGCCGCCTTCCTTTTGTTCTTGACTGAATATTCTGTGTCACGGGGGACAAATGAGGAACGTGTAATGGCTTCAGCTTCTGAATTCTGCTTTGAGCAAGGTTTCCTTTCTAGCCAGGATTTTTCGGTTGTAGCATAGATGGCTAACAAACTTGTTCTTTTGAAAATTCAAAAAACTGGTGTAACTAGTTTGCATAGATTTTCTTTTCAAAGTAATAGAGCAAGGTGTATTCTTTACTGAACTTATTAAAAGACCGCTTTATAACTGTACTGTTTTAAGATTTAATGTTAGAAAATACATATGTACTAGCTGCTACTCTGCATTATTCTTATGCATCATTCAGTCAGAGAAAATTAATCTCTGCAGTCCTGTAGGAGGAAGGAGAACAGGCAGCTCTTAGGCTCTTTCTATCCTAAAATTAACGCTACAGTACACTAATCTGTCACTGTACTCCTGGTACAGTGGAGTAAAGAATCCTGGTATAGATCTTTTAAACCTGAAAAATCAAAAATAATTTAGTTTGTTAACATAGTAAATGATTACCAGCTTTATTTGTTTCCCTGTCTAAAATCAACACACACCTCTTGCTCTGTCTAAAAGATATTTTCCCTGGTAAAGTGGACTTTATGTATCCTTAGAGAAGTTGAGGTAATGTGGTAGGATTACATTAGGAATATTTTTTTCCTGAGTGATAGTCTGGGTAGAAATGAGCTGGGTAGAAAATTAAATGCTCTAGACAGCTGCTCAATGAGACAGTTTATAGTCCATTTTAGTTAGAGCTGTGAGGAGTTTCCTGTTTGCTTTTGAAATTTGAAAGATACTCATTATTTTGTGCTTGTCTTTTCCAACTAGTGTGTATTGTCTCTTTTCCTCCCCTTTTGTATGCGGTCTGCTTAGCTATTTTCTTTTTTTCTATCTTTCTTAGTACCTTTTATAATTCATGTCAGTTCTAAAATGCAATAAAGAACCTTCCCAAAAGTTACAGCTAACCACAGTTCACTCCATTTCACTCGGAATAGCCTGAAAGATTATTCGTTTTCCTTCTTTACATTGTTATAGTTCAAAGCTTCTGGGGAATTGTTTTTGTTTTAAATGCTGTGAAACAAAATGTGTTCTTTATCTTGAGCAATCAGTGCATACTGGTTAAAATTACTGAAATCAGTCTGTCTTGTTTGCATTTGTAAACCCTCTGAGTTCAGAGGGTCTTTGTAAATAGGAATACTAGACTCTGTCCACAAATTGCTTTACTTAAAAAGCTTTAAGAGCCTGTCTTATATTTGTTCTGTGCAGTCGTACCCCTGGAAGTCGACAGGCCTCCCCCACAGAAGTAGCTGAGCGCTTGGGTCCCAATCCTAGCACCACGGAAGGATTAGGTCCACTTCCCAATCCTACAGCCCACAAGCCTCTGGTAGAAGAATTTTCAAACCCAGAAAATCAGAATCTGGATGCCATGGAACAAGTTGGTCTTGATTCTCTACAATTTGATTATCCTGGCAATCAGGTACAAATGGACTCTTCAGGAGCTACTGTAGGACTTTTTGACTACAATTCTCAACAGCAGGTTAGTAGTCAACTTGAGTCAACTGGATTGGTTGTTGTTGCAAGTTGTATGTTTTCTTCTTAGATACTTAGTCCCTTAAGTAATTAATATATTATTTCATTTGGTTAAAAGTCTGTGACTGACTAAGGCAAATATATTTATATATAAATTTGGAATATTGATATGTAATTTTCCATGTGAGAAATTTTTCAGATAGAAACTTGATTTGAAATCATCTTCTGTAAGTAAATCCCAGTAAATTATAACCCCGACTTGAACTTGAATTCTTCTTTTTTTTTTTTTTTTTCTTAACAGCTTTTCCAGAGGACTAATGCTCTGACTGTTCAGCAGTTAACAGCAGCCCAGCAGCAGCAATATGCACTGGCTGCAGCTCAGCAGCCACATATAGGTGAGGTTTCCCTAAAATATGGCAGGTAGAAACAAAAGTCAGGGTTTTGCTTTGGTATACTGACTGCAGTTTTGACCTCTCTTCTGCTTCAAATAGGTGTTGATCAATTGGCTCATTCTTAATGTTGTTTGTTAAGGCTGCTAACAATGCCTGCACAAAAAGATTCTATCTTTAGAGAGCATTAAATGTTTCCAGGTTTATTTTCTTCTGTGCAACTTCTTGCCTACTTTGAACTCTTGCAGGTGAAGAAATGGAAATTGCTTTTGCTTATGTTAGCACTACTAATGAGAGAAGTTCTCCATGGGAGAAAAACTAAAACAGTTATCTACAAATAATAAAAGAAATCTCTGATGCTGTCATGTTGCACAATTCAGTATTTCTGATAATTCACCTAAAACCATTGTATAGTAAGAATTTTAAGTCAAAGTGGTACTGTTTGGATTAAGGAATTGCATCGTACTTGATACTAGTATCTTTTAAACGGGTAACTCATTATTCCTGTGAACCCTACTCAGTGATGGACTTACTTTTTAGCAAGAGTATTTGCTGCCCCTTCTGAGTAGTCCAGTGAGTGAATTGGGTGCATGAAGTTCCTGGTTCAACACAGACACTCTATTTCAGTAACAGGGGAATCATTTTTCTCCAGAGCTGAGTCAGCAGCCATGAGATGGGAGGCTCTGTGTTTTTGGAAGGGGTGGAAGGTGCACAGCAGCAGTTACTCATTTAGGAAAGGGAGCTTCTCAAATTCTAGCCCCTTAGGGCAGATATAAAGATTTCTGCTCTTGTCACTCTCCATCAGGCCTGAGTTTCAGCGCTTGCCTGCTGAGGTGTATGCATCTGCATGGTCTGACTGTGAGGAGAGATCAGGATAACAAAGTAGTAGAATGCAGAATCTGAAGAGGGACCTGTCCTGTTATAAAGTGAAGATTAAGTTTTCCTGTCTGGCCTAATCAGACAGGGATCAGCAGCCTGTAGCTTGGGAGCTCAGTGTCTTCAGGGTTAGATAGCTGGCTAGTGCAGGGTTAGAGCTGGGAATGTGGCAGCCTGGTGCATCTGTGTGAGACCACAGTCCTGTCTCACGGCTTGCTTTGATTTCCAAGTTGCAAAGCAGCAACCTGTAGAGTTGGGTTGGTTTGTTTTTTGAAGTAGATTAAGCTAGTCAGCTGCGTCTTGACTCTTTGAAATGCAGTATCTTCTATGTACATGCTAACAGAAATTTGAGCAATAAACTTATTGTTGGAAAGAGGCAGCGTAGTTTATGCTGTGCTTGCTTGGTGTTGTGGAAAGTACATCAGCCTGCCTATAAAGGAGACTGGGCAGCAATGCTCTGTTTTATGACTGGGCTTTGCCAGTTGTTTATTCTCATTACAGACCTTCTGTCAAGTTCAGATGCTTGAAAGTGAGGTTCACATCTTGTAACTGGCTGTTCAAAGGCCAAGTATCTGCTTTTAACTGTTCGTTTTTTCTGTTACCATTGGAAACTGATCTGTATCTCCAACAGGTGATTCATTCTGTTTCATGCACGTAAGCTTCTAGATGACCTGTTTGTTACAGATTTAGTTGTAAGATTAGTATAATTTATAGGTGGCTATAGTTGGATGAGGCAAACCCTGATCTGAGTAACCAGATCTGCATAAGGGGGATAGGGCATACATCATAAAAATGGATTTGGAGTCCACTGGACTTGGAGTAGGCCAACAACTCAGAGCTGTTGGGTTTTGGGAATAACAAGAGGAGGATGGTGAGAAAAGAGGCCAACTTTTGTAATCCTGTTTCTGTTCTTGTTTCCAGTGCATAATCATTTCTTGCTTAACAGATATGCTTTGTGATCTACTTGATTATTTTTGATTTTTTTTCGAGTGTCATACTGCTTGCTAAGTATGTTAGCAATAATTGAACTCTTTCTTGTTAATATAGCAGGCGTATTCTCAGCAGGCTTGGCTCCAGCTGCCTTTGTGCCAAACCCCTACATTATCAGTGCTGCTCCTCCAGGTACTGACCCGTATACTGCAGCTGGATTAGCTGCAGCAGCCACCCTAGCAGGTAAATAAACACATTTCTAGTGTTTATTGCAATAATTTTACTAAGTGGAGTATTCCAGTGCCAGCTTAGTATTCAGAGCTGTGATTCGTGTTTTGAAAAGAAGGTTAGGTTTGTAGTTGATTGTTGACTGGAAAGAAAGTAGAAATAATTAAAGGTATTTATACACAGTACATGATATGTACAATGCAATGTTACACAGAACTCAGTCTTCTAGGGGTTGTTTTATCAATAGGATGAATGAAATAAATGTACAAGATGAAGCCCACTTTGTAGAGTGTGACCTAGAAGAAAGGGGAGGCAGAGGAGGTTTGCAAAATGGAGGAATGTTAGTGGACCAAAGTTTCACTACTTAACTATCAGGAGGATGGATTTGCTTCATTTTGTGACTCTTTCAAAGTTATCTTCCGCCAAACATGGAAATGGATTTTGTATAAGCTTTGGTTACCCACAGGACTTGTATAAGCTTTCCTTTATCGTCTAGGTCTCCCTAAGATACTTAGTTTTAGATAAAGAAAGTATGATTTGATAAAAATGATTTTGATTTCCCCATTCATGTCTGTGTATTTAGCATGTGAATTCCTTTTTCTTTCTTTAATACTACTTTCAATTTTGGTGTTCAGAAGATGAATTAATGAGGGATACTATAAACAATATAAGCAATTATTTTAACTGGCTGCAATAAATAGAATAATAATGTTTTCTGGGCTTAGGTCCTGCTGTGGTTCCTCCTCAGTATTATGGTGTTCCGTGGGGGGTGTATCCAGCCAATTTATTTCAGCAGCAAGCTGCAGCAGCAAATACCACAGCAAATCAGCAAGCGGCATCCCAGGCACAACAGGGACAGCAGCCGGTATGTCCTTCACACAAACAAGAGGTGTTTAGAGTCTCACCTTTACATTTGGTGTATCATTGTGTAAAAAAGATTAACATTCAGAAATGTTGCCTAATCTAGATGCTGTGTTTTGCCAAATATAATATATGAATGTTAGTTTACAGTTTGTGATTTTTATTTCTCAGTTTCCTTAAACTACTGATTATTGTAGTCTTTTAAAATTCATTTAATGCATAAGAAGTATGTGGCTTATTCTACAACTCCAACTTAAAAAAAAAAAAGTACATTAATTCCTTGAATATACTTTCTGTATTTTGTTTAAAACTGCCAAAGTGAATTCTGTCTGTACAATTATTTAAACATTAATGTAAAACTGGAAGTTAACGTAACATGTGGAGGAGAGATTGAGTAGTAACTTCAGGAGGAATTGGTGTTTTTAAGCCTGAGAGAATTGTTTTTCTGCTCTCATAATAATTAGTGGCATTAGGCAATAGGTCAGAACTTTATTATCTCTAAACGATTTCTTTAGATACTATTTTTCTGCTACTGTTCCATGCAGTTTTGGGGTCGTTATATAAGATTTCAGTATGAATGAATAGTCTATTTCCCAAAGGAAAAACTTAGATCTTAAAATAATCTGATATTAGGCAGATGCTCAAAGAAATGCGGGGGTTTCTCGTTTGTTTTTTCGTTTATTTGTTTGTTTTCCCCATTAGAAGTATATTTAAATTCAATACTGTCTCACTGTTTGCTGCTCCAGTGGAGTTTTCCCTCCTACTGATCTTGTGTATCGGTGGACTGTATGGATAACTCAATGTGTATCATCTACTCTGTGGGATTATTTTGCTCTGTCTTGAAAATTTATATCCAGTTGATTTTTTTTCTTCTTTTTTTTAAAGAAAAGGCATATTAAGATGTTTTATAGGCTTATTCTGTAAGTTGTATTTTGTTATTTCAAACCCGGGAAAATTATCTATACCAGGATGAATAGAGTAGTTGAGTGGATTTAGATTGCTCTTCAAGCCAATGGATTCCTAGACATCAAGGAACAAGCCTGTGTCTCATGAGGATGGAGTGTTAAGGGACTTTTTAAAGCTTAATGGATGAATTTTTAACGCTGCATTGCCAGCAATGCTGTAATTGCTTAGGCAAGTTATTACAAGTTGCAAAGTGTTCAGGCTTACATTCAGTTGACTGAAAGGAAGTATAAGGAAAACATTTGCCAGGAAAGAACAAGATGTTTGACTAATCTGGATGATGTGTTTCTAAATTTATTTTTGCAGATTTCTCTCATTTTATACACATTGACATTGAGGGAAACATGCATGAGATCTACTGTCCAGATTAGGGCAGATATTTTATTGTTACATTTGCTAGGAAACTAGTTTGCCTATTACTCTTTATATGTACATGTCCTTGAAACCAATAAGGCAAGAGTATTCACATAATTAATTTAGAGCTAAATGGCATCAAATACATAAAACAACTGTTCTAGACCTTTTGTAGCATATAATGGGTTTTATTTCTCTCCTTTTGAGAAAAGGGTATCGCGGATCTCTTGCAGGTTCTACGTGCTGGAGCAGCTCAACGCCCCCTTACTCCCAATCAGAGTCAGCAAGGGCAACAGGCAGAGTCACTTGCAGCAGCTGCAGCAGCAAATCCAGCTTTGGCTTTTGGTCAGGGTCTTGCTACAGGCATGCCAGGTATGTTGTTATTGGACTAAGGGAATCACTTTTTAAAGTTATTGGCTTATTTGGAATCTAATAATAATATCAAAATCCTGCTATGCTTATGCTGAATTGTTTAGAATTGAGCTCTGTAGATCTTAAAGCTGTTCGGTTGGGTTAAAATACTGGCATGAGGCTCTTCAGGCCTAATAAATTATTCTATGCTTTTTGGTTTGTACTGTTTTCTTTATATTTGTTTTCATAAAACATCTGTGATATCCCACCACATACCACCTTGAAAGACTCTCAGTTGTCTAAATTGCTACCCTGATGCAACAGGAAGTATTAGTTTGTCTTTCTGAAGCATCTTATGCCTGTGGTATTTAATGATGTTATTAAATCTAGGATTCAAAATACAAAATTAGGACATTAAAAGGAAATTACTGTTTAATTACAGGAGATCATGATGAGCTTTTAAGTACTGCAAAGCTTAGGCACAAGATTCTTTTAGTGCATCGGGCTTCCCACTTCTCTAGGGAGTGGATAGTTCTTACAAGATTGAGATCTCAATGTCTCGTAAGTGCATGTGTTGAGTAGAAGTTCAGCATTATTTGTAAAGCTTGGGTACACATTTGAATGAGCAGCTTAAACTTCTTTGCCTCTCCTCAGTGTGATTGTTAAACTTTACCTCTCTAATCTTAGCACAGTTTAAATAGAGTTGATGGTAACTGCAAATAGGTTGTTTTGTGCAGATTCACTCCTCCCTGAGCACTGTTTGGAAAATGCCTCTCAATCTATGGAAATCGGAGCTAATTTCCTAGTGGGTGTTCCAGGACTATTCTGCACTTCATCTCGTGCGATCAGATTTTATCCCTCTAACTGCAAAACAGAACTGGTTCTTGTGCTTCCCCTGTCTGATCTGTTCTGTAATTGCATTTTCACACAGTAGTCACTTCAGCTTTTAAAAAGAACCTTTGTCTTCCACACAAAATGAGGAATCACCCAAGTGCTGAAGCACTGGTTTCTCTAACTGTACCACCTTTCCAGAGATTTTCTGCATCAAAGTAGCAGGGAAGCCTGCAAGCACTGAGGAATGTCAGAGATGCTGTGAGCATCTTTGCAAAAGCCCCAAGGGGTGAGCTCTGTTCCACTCTGCCCTTGGTTTTGTTTCTAGCTCCCTAGCAGTTCCCAATGTAGATACGGAGCTGAAGGAACATGGAGTTGACTGTGTCTCGTAGCAAACCTTTGCAATTTTTGGGGACATAAAGTAGTATAGTCTGTCTCCGAACTATCTGTCCAGAGACATTACATAGCGCTCTTCCTTTTATCCTAAGTTAAAGCAAGTGTGATCTCCATTCTCGAATGGAGCTTTATCCTAGGAATATCATCATACTGAGTCCTGCAGAATTGCTTGCTGATAACGTTGTATGTCTGTGGATACCTTCAAAACCACAAATCCAGAAGGTCGAGCTAGGATTGTACAGGCAACGAGAGCTAATTTGTAGAGACCTAATTTGCAGACCATTACTCACTTGTGCTTCTTAACATGCAAGATGAACACTACTTGATTTGAAAAAACTGATCCTGTGAGTTAGGGAGCCGGTGCCGCTTTGGCTTCTGTGAGAACCTGTTCTAAATCTAGTAAGCACTAATTTCAAGCTAAAATGAATCTTCTAAGGAAGAAAGACTGGATGTCTTGCAAGGCATAGGTCCAAGTTGAGTTTCAAGCTTCTGAATATTCAGTTTTGGAGAAAATATTTGTGGGTTTGCCTTCAGCGTAAGTTAACAAATGAATAAATTATTCATTTCTATAATGTTTTCTTCTAAATGCATGTTTCAGATGAGTGTTTTTTCCTCGCAGCATCCATCTTTTTGAAGGAAGTTAATGAACTATCCCAACTATGGGATTTTTTTATATATATAAATTTGATATTTCAAGTATTTTTGTATTAGGGAGATGGTTTTATTTTTTTGTATAACATGAGGACTACATCTCATCTTGAAACAAAAAGAAACTCTGTAGGTTACTTTTTTGGTAATTTTTGGCGTAAGTCTATTTTCAGGAAGACTCTAGTTGCTCTTTAAAATCATCAAGAGCAAAATACAGTTTGCATTTGAGTTACATAGTTATGTTTTCACTCAGTCCTCCTAATTTAGCAAGTCATTCAATTTCAAGAATTCTTAAAGAATTGGATAGTTTGGGGTTAAATAGATGTGCCAAGCAAAGCCAGAGTATCCTCAGTTTCCTCGCACTTCTCGGTGTACAGTGCTCAGTACACATACACACTTCTACTAATAAATCCGTCCTCATCTCAGGCGAAGGCTCCACTCACTCGTGTCCTCCAAACTGATGTATCTGTGTGTAGGAATCGGCATCTGAGCTCAGTTGACTAAGGAGCAGTTATGCCCCGGGGAGAGGTGGCAAGTGCAGTCACTGAACAGAGACTCGAGAGCTGCTGAACTTGCCCCTAAACAGCTGAATTGCTCTGGAGGCTTGATTGAGTAGCTCAGATGCAACTTCATCGTATTAAATCCACACAGTGTAGCAGTAGCATTAAGTATAGTGGTGCATTTGGCATGCAGGTGGGACATGTACATTGAATTGTATGAATTAAATGTATAAAACATGAGGATTGACACTCTCCATTTATTATTATTGTGAGGTTTTATTACCCGGAGGAATTTAAAGTGTGAGATGGTTGTGAGACCATGTCATAAGGAATGAAATAGAAATCCAACCTAATTGTAGCAGTGAGTTATAGTATTGGCAAAATTACAGTGGTTATATAGAATAGAATTAGTTACTGCTAGGACAAAACGTCCTGAATTTCATTCATGAATGGAGGAGTGCAAAGATAAGGCCGTGTATTTTGTGGTCAGAACAAGAAATTTTTGGCATTTGGTTTCTGGTGTGTTTGGGAGACAGAAGTAAAGGTTGGAGGTTTCCCTCTTAAGAAAAGAGGGAAAATCGAAAACTGAAACAATTGGATCTTGGGAATGCTAAGAAGGAAGAAGCTGTGTATTTTCTGCCTAGGGAGAGAAGATACTACAGAGTCTCATGGGTTATGTGAGAGTTGTCAGGATGATGGTGTTACAAGGGGCATAAGGATCGAGTAGGCAGTAAGAGGTGTCACAGTCATTCACTTAAATTTGATAGAGAGAAGTGACAAACTTTGACATAAGTTTGGCTTAAAACTGTGTCGTCATCTAGGGAAGTTGCATGGAGGGGAGGGAGTAGGACATCTGGGCAGAGCTCTGTGTTACTCCGTGTAAAAATGTGAGAAGAGTGAAAAGTATTGAGAGGAAGATATTGAAAAAAGTACTGTATGGGTAGGAGGAGTACTAAGAATGGTTTGTAAGAGCCAAGAGAACAGATTTCCTTTCCTTCTCTCCCTAAAGAGTATTGAGGGTTTGTGTGAATAGAATCCATAAAGTTTTCAAAGTGTGGATTTTTGGGGACATTTTTAAACCGCTTCAGCAAGCACAGTACTGATAAAGCAGATTGTTTATTTTCACATTCCCCACTGATCTTGAGACAATAAATGTAGACAGAGCAACTGAATTTTAGGGAAAAATATGATTAAGATATGATTATGAAGCAAAGAGGATGCTTTATTTCTTATTCTCAGTGGGAAGTCCACAGTTAGTTTGAGTGGGAAGACACTTAAATGAGGCTAATAGGGGTTAATTTGAGCAAGAAATTGAATAGGCACAGGAGGAGGGGGAGATTTAGGGGAAGATCATCTGGCAAGTCACTCAATATCTTTGATAATAGACATTATTTGCCAACTTCCTCCCTTCGATCCATTTTCCTTTCTGGGGCGGGAGGAAGCAGAGTTTTCTGTGATACTGGATGAAAAAGGGAGAGCAGAAGATTTAAATTCCGCTCTCAGGGCTGCCAGGCTTCAGTTAATCTGATCAGAGATGTTCTCTTTGAAATTGTATTTTTGGTGTCACAGCAAATGGTTTTTGCTTTAGTTTGAGATTCCAGACGCACTTAGGAAGATCTCAGTAGTTTAGCAAGTAGCCAAACTTTGGTTTGTTCAGTAGCTTGAGTAGGAAGTTGTTACTCTGATATTCCTTGTCAGAATTTCTCCATTTTGAAGATCAGGTGTATGCAAGCACCCTTTGATTCTTATGCATCACATGGGCCTTCTGTACCTGGTGACACCTTCATGCTAATAACCTAGGTTATAATTACCAGAAATCTGCTCCTTTAACACTGTCACCCTAATACACCTCTCTCCACTCCAGAACATGGCCCTTGAGTCTCTGAAGCACCTGCTCTCCTTAGGTGGAAAACTTACAGCTTCTTCCCTCACAGCATTCCCAAGATCTGCTTTTGTCTGCATACTGGTTTCAAAATTTTATTCAGTTTTCAGTCTTCCATCTCTTATTACTTAAAGTATTACTACCCACCAGTTTGAGGAAGTGTCACTGAGAGTAGCAAGTAAGTACTAACAGACTGTGGCATTTTGCACTCCAGAGGGCAAGTTCAAACTTCTTCCATTTTTGACCCCTGAATCACACTATTCAATTATTTTAATAGTCTAATACATTCATCTTAGGGTGTTTTTTTTTCTAACTAGTGCCAATCCCAGTAAATTTAATCATGACCTTGCTGTGTAATTTATCTGTTTGATTTTTTTTTCCCCCAGTATTTAGAATTGAAAAATAGGCCTGTTTATACGGGTTTGAAGTGCAAAATGCTGTGTATTAGTTTCAGATGAGCACAAGGGGTGCAAATGCATGATCATATATAGCTATAGCATTATCCTTGAGTTTGGACATCTGAAGAGGGTAGTTGGGCAGAGCAGGTATTGGTAAGTATTAGCAGCTTCTCGCTTCTGAAAAAAGGGGTTTTATGTAAGATAAGTCTCAAATGACCAGCAAGGTGTTACCATTTGGATGAGCTATGAGTAATGTCAGATGATACAGGTACTAGTAATAAAATATTGCTAATGCACATGGTGTTATAAAGAGTTTTCCTACTGTGTCACTTAATCTTCTAATAATGTATTCTGTATTCTTTACAGAACTTCAGTAAAGCAGAGAGCAGTCAGCCTCACCTTTTCCTAGCTTGGGAAAGTAGCAGTCTTAGTGGTGAAGGTAGTGGAGCAGCACAGCACAGTGTGTAGGTGGAACTGGCAGTGACACCTATAGCTAAAGGTTTCTTAATTCCATCGTAAGACCCTTTCTTGGTTGTTCTAACTAGGCAAACTTTCAGATGCACTTTATGTAGAAAGACTTTTTCTCCTGTGGTGGTATTGGGAAGGAAAAGGTAGAAGCTGCTGGGATGCATAATTAGTAATTAGCGAAAACAGATTTAGAATTATAGTAATGCTAAGTTCTCATGACCAGGTCAGTCCATCTCCAGAACCAAGACTGAACACAATGTTTTGGATTTCCCTCATTCCTCTCCTGTTTGAATAATAGCTGAGTTTCCTCCTTTATATCCTTTTTGTTAGGATGAGAAAATTTGAGCATGCATCTCCAGCTGCTTTGCAGAGTACCCTACCCAGCTGGCTGCAGGCAGCTAGTGGTAGCAGCAAAATACCTGGGCAGTTTCTACCAGCTTGCAGGAGAAATTGTACAGGAGAGAAAATGGCTTGGGAGGCTGGTGATCAGGGTACTCACCTAGAATTACAGCCCATGGCCTTTGTGTCCAGATTTATATCTGCATCAAAGAGAACTGGAGCAGTTTTGTCCTCTAGTGGACCTAGTAATGTATATGTATGGAGATGGACACAAAATCTTAATCCTTACATTTATTAAAATAGATGCCTGGGTTTTGTTTGTTTTTTGCATTTTTCATTTTTTGGCTTTTTAAAAATAGCCTTAGTGTATATTGAACATGGAAAGAACATTGAAATTATCTTTGTTTATTATTTTATTTTAGCAATAGTCAACGTAAACATTAGACAGTTTTGTCTCCTTCTTGTCAGCTTCCATTCTTAGCAAGGGAGCTCTTCCATTTAGAGATTCTTATTCCAGTTCTCCCATGTCATTATAAGCAGTGCCTTACTACTTTAACTCTTCTCCCATATGAATTTTATTTTTTCTGTCTTTTGCTCTTCTTCACTCATGGCTTGTTTTCCTTTCTACTGCTTGCTTTTCTTCTTTTTCATCCTTTTCCTCTTTTTCACCCCACTTCCAAGACCCAATTGATGGAAATTATTCTTGAATTGCAATCTGCTTTCTGTGCAACTGACTGGGACCAGATCTCCTTTTTTTGTTTTTTTTGTTCCAGGCATTCCTATGTAGACACAGCACACTACACACTACACTGTGTAGACACAGTTTGCACTTCATTAACATCCCTTTGTAGATGGATTTTAAATGCAGTTTAGCCAGAGAATATGTGGCATTGCCAAACTTGCATTTAATTCAACCCTTTAAAAATTTATATAGATTTCAACCGTTATTTCATATACAAAGGCATATAAGCGAATAAATGTAAAATACTTTAAATTGGGAGATTAATTTGTTAATCTAGATACAACCAATTGTGTTTCCTTTTTCTTTTAAATTTTGGCATTGGAAATTAGATTTCTAAATTTAGTTGTTTTTCTAGGTCTAAAAAAAATAAACTGAGGCATTTCTAAACAAGACTTTGTAAGACTACACTAAGATTTTTGCTAGTTTTTCCTTTTGATTAAGCGTTAGTTTTCCTTTTTGATTAGTTGACATTCTAAGGCATTGTGGCAGAAATGTTTTTTTTTTTTTTTTTTCCGTCTAGTAACTGATTGCCATAATATTTCAGGAAGAGAAGGAATGCTGGCTCCTCCATAATGTTTGTGCCACCAACTACTGTGTTTTGTGTTGTGCAGGCTATCAAGTACTAGCTCCCACTGCCTATTACGATCAGACTGGTGCCTTAGTCGTAGGCCCTGGAGCAAGAACTGGCCTTGGAGCACCAGTCAGGTTGGTGGCCTCAACTCCTGTCATAATCAGCTCTGCAGCAGCACAAGCAGGTAAGTGTTCGACCTTTCATGGAGAATTGCCCACTTTTGTGTTGAATCTTAACGCTAGGCTTAGCTGAATAACATTTTATTCATAGGTGTTTTTGTTCATCCTGTGAAGATTTCCAGTTTTGAAGGATATACCATTCATCATTCTTATTCTCTTGCCTGCCTTTCTCTGATTTTCAAAGATGGAGCTTTCTTTTTTTTTTTTTTTTAATTCATGC
>NW_010585318.1:92033-105410 GCF_000705375.1 Tinamus guttatus
CCTACACACAGAGGCATGTTTCTACAAATGCTGTTGCTTGTCAGATATTGATGTTTTCCCCATTCTTCTCCCTGTGGATGTATGTGCACTTCCCATCAGTCCCCAAACGGTGTCCTTTAGGAAGCATCATTTTGTTGCTCCAGCTGGCAGAAGATGGTGGAGTGCTCTGAAGCCTTGCTGGGATTTTCTCATGTATTTCTCAAGTATTTTCGCATTGGAAGTATGGTTAGGGCGAAATACAGCATAGATGGCAGAACAGGAGAACAAGATATAACAAGATTTTTTTTTTCTTTTAGTTATAGGGTCTGGCACTAATCAGAAAATTAGATTTTTAAGTTAATCTATATGTTTTTTTTCTCTATCCAGAACTCGCTTTTGCCATTAGTAGATGAAGATAACTTAACAAATATTATCTGCCTCTCTGCTATCACAACTCTGAAAACAGAGAACTTTTTGAACTGTGCTTTGATATTATGTTTCCACTGAAAATTCTCTCAATGGCATCAACTATTCTATAGCCTTGATCATTCCACGACATATTTTGTCTTCATTTTTTTTTCCCTTGGGTAACTAAGACTGCGTAGTATTACAAAATCCCTTTTAGTGCTTTAATATATGCTCTTCTACTCGTTTGAGGGATTCATGAATATAAGATTTAGAGCCGAGCAGTCGTTTTGGGGCCGGGGTGCGTGCGAGCAGACGTGATGACGGCCACCGTGTGTCTTGCAGCTGCAGCTGCCTCAGCTGGAGGAACGGCCAACAACCTCGCGGGAGCCACGAACGGCCTCTTCCGGCCCCTGGGCGCCCAGCCCCAGCAGCAGCAGCAGCAAACAAACAGCAGCCTGCAGTCCAATTCATTCTATGGCAGTAACTCTTTGACCAATAACTCCCAGAGCAGTTCCCTCTTTTCCCATGGCCCTGGCCAACCAGGAAACACCTCTCTTGGCTTTGGAAGTAGCAGCTCTCTAGGAGCAGCTATTGGCTCTGCGCTCGGCGGATTTGGCTCCTCAGGTAGGTTGCTAATGTAGTGAGGAACTCCTGAGAAAAATGTGTCTGTATCCAGAAGCACTATAGATGTAAACCTTGCCAAAAAGAATGTGAAAACAAGTTTTCAACTATATAGGGGGAAGAACCAAAGGCTTTTTAAATTCATTTGGCCTTGGTATCAAAGACTCTTTAAAAAAAAAAAAATGTTTTTGTAAATATCTCCAAAGTATTTTTCCATACTGAGCACTATACTTTGCTGCAGGACATTTATTTATGTATTAATAAGCTTTTCTTAATTATCTATTTATTTTCAGGCATTTTATGTTAAAATAACAGTTGATTACTTTTGATACATGCATGCTTCTGTTTTGTTTTCATATCAGGAAAACTTACAGAATATTTTTTTTAAGAAGTTAAGTAATATGTGACCAAAAAAAAAACCATAGAGTATTGTAGTTTTTCTTTTATATTTTTTAAAAGACAAGCTGTGAACCTGCACAGACTTAATATCCAAAAATTGTGCTTGTTGATTTTAATAGGCTTAGTCTTGAAATACCTAAGCATAACTAGTTTGGGGGCCATTAAATTATTTCAGTAGATGCTCCCAAATTTTGTCAACCTGTATTTAAATATATATATGTTGCCATCGTGTCTTTGGTTTACAGCAGAATATTTTTTTAAAATGTTATTTCCTAGTCGCACAAGGTAGGTTTTGCTGTATTGCACGTCAAGTGTTAGTAAGGGAAGTGAAATATCTTTTATGAAGAATATTGACTATTAATTCCTAAGTGTCAGCACTGAATTGCTTATTAATTTGTTTTTGTTTTTTTTGAAATAGGATCAGTGGAGCGTATTTACAATCTTATGCATCTTGCAGAAGGATAGAAATGGGGGGAAATGTTATGTACTGTACCGGTATTCTCTTTAAAGTAAAATGCCCCACAGGAAATAAACGTTGAGGGGAAAGTACTTAAGTGGAAGTTATTACAAAACAGCTTAGAAAATGAGACAGAAGAGAAAAAAAAAAAAGCCCTTCAGTGTTAAATACCTTCCACTTGGTAGCTAAGTGGATGTACATAGTGGCATCAGATAAACTGCATAGCATCAAAGAGAGTTTTCAGTACTGTTTTTCACAAAATCTGCAAAATGGTTTGCTTTAGCAAAAATAAGGCAAGGAAGTTTAAACCAAGTTTTATGCTGATCTTCTAATATCCATGTTTAGAGTGGATAAGGAGATTTTAAACACAATTAAAAATGTAGCAGCTGCTCAACTAGAGATTCCTAATAATTTCTGGTATTATGGCAGCAGGTAAATCTTATATACAAAATAACTGTGCTTTCAGGGTGCTGCATTTTGTAATATAGATTTGTCCTGAACTGCTTCTAAGGCTCTTCATGAGCTGTCAGCAGCTGTTCTGCTCTAGATACAGTTTCATTTCATTGACAGATAGTCACCGTAATTATCCATGCACCTATTCAAGTCTCCAGAGAACTTCTAAAACATATAGCCCCTATTCAGAATTATCAAGAGAAATCCAGAAATTTAAATTTTAGTTGCGTATCTACTTACCAGGGAGCAGATTAGTCCCTTCTGGCACTCTTGAAAGTCAGGAAATGAAGTCTTTTTCATATACCTAAAGGTTAGATCCAGAGCTTTGCCCAAAGCCCTCAGCATAGACAGAAAGTGCTGAAATGGTGCAGTAGGATCCTAGGTGATATAATTAGCATGGTAGTTTCCACAGGGAAGCAGGAAGCCTGTGCTTTTGCAGTTTGAGAAGTGCTGATGAAAGGTGCTATCTAAACCTAAAGTATTTTTAGTAGTATTATTGGAGTACAAGTATATTGAAAGTGCCCTTCTGCCAAGTATAAATTGTACTTACCAAAATAGCCACTTAAAAAAATGCTTCCTGATTTTAAAAAAGGAGTAAGCTTGTGAACTGTACATATATATGAACTGCTCTACACAGATGAGTACTTACAAAATGATGTTAATGCACACTGAGGCAAATTAAAAATATTTTTGATTTGGCACAGTTCCAGCTTCTTTATGACTCTCCTCAGTATGGTATAAGGGTTGAATTTCAATTAAAATACATCTATGAAGACTGACAGATGGAAGTAGAGATCTTGCCCCTAAAAACTGCTAATGCTTTCAGTTGCTGCAGGGGAACAAAAAGTAGCTTTGCAAAAAAAGGCAAATGCTGGCGTGTTCTAACTTAAAGGATGAACAACGCAGTAGGAAACAGAAGCAGGTAAATGCACAGTATAAATGACTGCAGTTTACAGTCCGCTGCTATCTTATTATGAAGTTACACACACTGCTTAAAACTTTAGCTACATGATAGGTTACTGCAGCTTAACAGGTAACTGAGAATTAGATGAACTACAACAGCTTTGCAAACCATCTTTTGGCTTGTGATAAATGCAAAGCAATTGCATTAGCTTAGAAAATGGTGAAGAGGGATAAGGTAATTCAATTACCTTCTGTGGCTTTTCTTTTTTATAGTGAGCTTAGTGAAATGCAGATCAGCTGGTTCATGGTAACTTGTTAAGCTGCAGAAATTCAGTTGCATAAGAAACCTTAAAGAAAGCTAATTTTTTAGCTCAAATTAGCTGGAAAAATAACCATCCAGCAGTCGTATTAACTAATGTTCATGTGGTTCATCAGCCGAGCCAGAACCTTTAAAACTAGTCTAAATGGTGAGACTTTCTTTAACTATTGCCTTAATTTGCTGCTCTTACTTCTTAATCTCTTTGCCTAGTTAGTTCAGTATCTTCCCTGCTGGCTTCTCCTCTAGTACATCTTCCTTCCCGGGTCCAGGCAACATCCATCTCCTTCCCGCCGATCCTCACCTGCCCCCAGTTTGTTTCCATTTCTGGTTTATTCTGTGTGATACTACCATCATCAGCTTGCTGTCCTGGTGTCTTTGCCCCACTGCTGCATACACCCTCTCCAGCTTTTCATCAGCTCGCTCTATTTCATCCTCAGTCCCACTGGTTTTGAAATTTCTTGCTAGTTCTCTTGCAGTCTCCTCGTTGGCTCCTTTGTCTGACTTTACTCTCCACTTGGTTCTGGTTTCCTTTTTTGGTCTATTTCTTGTGTTTGGCTTTCGTGCCCTCTGCATTCACAGCAGAATAGCTTCCTTGCCACGCTGCCTGGTACATCACGATACCCAGATCACAAGATAGGATCTCGGGCAGCAGTTTTACAGTCCACTTTTGGAATAACACATGTAAGCCTAGAAGTGCAGTTGCAGGAAAAGCTTTTTCAGCCATCTCAGACATGCCGTGTTTGGTCAGAAGTGACAGAGTTTCCAGCTGTCAATCTATAGCAGATATCTGCTGAATTTTCATATATGGTTATTTTGCTAAGATTTCTAGCTCAAACAAATAGACACCAAGAGAGGACCTGAAATAAAGGTGTCCCCTGTTGCTACTACAGTGTTCCGAGTACATGACAGCATTAATCTCTCAAATAATATGTTTCTTGCTTATTTTGGTAAGGGTAAGGCCCCTTTCCTTGCCGGGTCTGTGAAATGGCTGTACTGTTTTGGCTGAACTTGTTTTTCCAAAAACATGTCCTGAGCAGGTGTCTGCCATGAGAGATGTTAGTCAAGTTGCTGATGTTATGAGAAAACAAACTAGGTTCTTAAAATGGGAAGTAAGAGGCAACCTTTATATCAGGCTGTGCCGTCTGCTGTAAAGGCACCTGTGAAGGGTTATGGAAGTATGACTTTTACCTTTTCCTTTTTAAGTTGAAGCAGAAATCAAATTGCCAAATTCTTCTTAAAAAGAAGCTTTATATTATCAAAATACCCATAATCTCTCTTGTGTTTGAGTATAACAAAATGTTCCAGTGTTAAAATGGGCAGTCTAGATTAATATTTCACTAGTATGCAACAGATACTAGAATGTAACATTTCTAAAACTTTGTTGTTCTCCTGATTTATCCTAGACTGTTCATCGCCCTGCTGAATGATGCTGTGCAGGATAACCAGTCCTTCACTAATACTCTGTTAGTTTAAGCTTTTAGTCTTTAATTTGTTTTTTCAGAAATACTTCTAGTAGTAAAGTTGCGTTCCTAGTTTTTCACCTTAATTTTCCTTGTTCTACTCTGCTCTTCATCCTCTTCTTATGCTACTCTCACTTTATAACATCTTTCCAAACACTTCTTTGAAAACCATAATTATCAGAGAATTTTAAGCAGTCGTTTTTTTCTACAGGTGAGGGATATACAAACAGGAAGAAGTTCAGAAACAGCTGAACATAGATAATTTTCTGAACTCTTAAACCATGTGTATATATATATATGTTGTCTCTAGCCTTTTATCTAAAATCACGTATCCCTGCCTGACTAATAATTTCTGTTGAAAAACTCTTTTCTTGAAGAGTTTAGTGGGAATATGTTTTGAACAATTTATTATATAAAGTTACAGTGTAATCTGTAATTTCATAAAATTCCTGCTTGTCCCAAAGCCTGAAGTCAGGCTGTTACAACCGAGTACAACCGTATTTCAGTGAGAGTCTAGAGTGAATTGTTGAAAGACACGGACATTGATTAAATCGCTTATTAGTGATATGTTTATACCCACCTAGATTTACTTAAAAGCATGTGTGGTTACCACAGTAATTGTCTTTGTCATAACGATTGCTGTAGTTATTGTGATCGCATCTGTTATTGCCCAGCAGTGGTTGGGGATAGGTTTTATTCAGTTGACACTGTGTGTAATTAGGGTCTTTTTATTTCTTCTTCAGTTGGCAGTCCTGCAAGTAGTAGTGCCACAAGGAGAGAGTCTCTATCTACTAGCTCTGACTTGTACAAAAGATCTAGTAGCAGCCTAGCACCCATAGGGCAGCCATTTTACAATAGTCTGGGATTTTCCTCCTCTCCAAGTCCAATAGGCATGCCTCTGCCAAGCCAAACTCCAGGACATTCACTTACGCCACCGCCATCACTTTCATCACATGGATCCTCATCCAGTTTGCATTTAGGTAAAAAAAAAAAAAAAAAAAAGAAAAGAAAAAAAAGAAAAAAAAATCACTTTTTGTTTGTATGAGTGTATGTATTTCTATGTGTAAAATATGTGTTGCATAAGAGATGTCACATTACCTTTGCTGTTGAACAGTTTTGTGAGCAAGTGGGCCAGTTCCGGTTCTCCTTGTTTGACAGTGGAGGGCACGCGGCACGTGGCAGTATCGGGCTGAGGGCGGCCCCATAGAGAGCCCAGTAAGACTTGCTGCTCCCTTGTGCTGTGTTACTTTGTTACATGACAAGCAAAGGTACATTATTTTTGTTTGTACTTCAGCGTATTACCACTCTTATTAAGGTAATGTAAGATGAAATATTATTTAACAGCAGAGTGACTTTTGCTACTGCCCTTCGCTGTGATAGACGTAGAAAAGTGAGCAAAGCTCTCAGTATTGTATATTGGAGAAGGATTTTTGAATCAGTAAACCCACGGTCTTATGGCCCAGATGCTTTACCAGGATTATGAGAATTAACCACCAGGGTGGTGGGAGAAAACAAAATGCATTTATGAAAGTAGTAGCAATGGCTTTGTCAGTGGTGGCTCTCTTATCAGATGTGTTTTTAATGCATATTGGTAGCAATATTTTACACATTTTTGAACCTGTTGGATGATATGGTAGCTCAATCTTTTTAAAACAAAAAAAAGCTGAAGAAATCACATCACAGCCTACCATTTTTAGAGAATGCCTCTAACCTGAGGTTACTTGATAAACTTTTCTTTTTCACTGAAAAAAAAAATATGGTTCTTAAATTTGGATGTGAAAGTTACGCAATGAAACCAGATGTAATTGAGATTGAGTTGCCTGTTGCTTCAGTAACTTTTTCAGAGCACAGTCTGTGCATGTAATAGGCAACCTAATCCCCCATATTTCTGTTTACTACGCATAAAACAGAAAAAAAAATCCCAACTAAATATGCTTTTTTAATGAAAAATGAGTGATGTATATAGCAATGTTAAGTAATATAAATATATTATCTTTACAGTTCAGTATCCCTGTCATGGTTATGTGCTGAACACCCAAAGTAAAACTGGGCAAGGGGATGTTTCAGCACGCTTTATTTTTTTTTACTTACCTTTTTTCCTTTTTCAGGTCTACAAAGTGCACCTTTGGGCTGAGACCAAGCATGGAAAGTTTCAGCCCAAATGGAGGTTTTTGAGAAAGTTCTAAACATCTGACAATGGGGTTATCATGGAAATTTTTTTTTCTTTCTTTCTTTTTAAAATACTTTCATAATAGTTTTCGTATTATTGAAAACTATATCTAAACAATATTTTTGGAAGGCATTATCTCCTTATTTAAAAAAAAAAATATGGATTGCATTACATTTGGGTAAATGCTAAATAAAAGGCTTTCCAATCTTGAGAAAGTAAGCCGTGATCAGTATAAAGGACTACCCCATCAGCAGAAATTGTTAAATACTAATTTTAATCTATTCTAGGCCATTTGGCAGAACTAAGCATAATAGTTTACAACCTTCTTCTGAAAGGGCAGAATGGACAGTTGTACTCTGAAAAATGACACAAGACTGTTGGCTTCAGTGCCGACTGCCTTCGATCTTCCACAGCAAGATCCAGTTACTGCTAAATTTATGGCTACTCCTCCAAATCGAAGCTCCTCTTATTTTGGCCTTCACAAAAGTCTGGCATTTTTTTGACATCTCTCACACTCTGGCCTTTTATATCTTTGTACAGTGATGTGTAATTGTGCACTCAGATTTTGAAGAACGTGTTTCTGTGATTAATCATATGTTCTAATAAATTTATTCTGATGCTTTCATAAACCACTGCTAGGAGTTTTTTGAGTTTTTTCGGATAAAAGAAATAGAAAAGGCCAGACTTTCTTACCATATAATATACAAGTGAATACAAACATGGAGTAAAATTTAAGGACGGTTTGATTCTTCACTTTTCAGAGTAGAACAGCACTTCAAAGTTCATGTCTGCGTGCAGTCTCCGTTGGTGTTCGGATAATGCCTGTCAAATGCAGCTTTCCCTCCGCCTTCAAAGCTGTTATTCTTATTTCTGCTTGTATCAACAGGTTCAGCTACGTTTAGCTCCCGTTTTAAAATGGGCATCAAACTTGGCTGCTCCTGTTCCAGCCCCCCAAGTGTAGCCCCAGCACTAGGGAAGGGTGCATGGTTTTATAACCCCTTTGTCAGACACTGCTGCAAATTGTATCTTAAAAGACTAATTTCCCTTCTACAAGAAAGTCATGATATTTTACTGTTTTTAATATATTTTCACAAAGTTTTCTGCAACATCCTGAAGTAGGAATGCACTAATTATGTCCTGGTGTCAGTTTTCCCCTTCCTGAAGGGATTTGTCAGTTTGAAACTGCTCCTTTACTGAAGCAGTTAGAGCAGCCAGGTCATGAATTTGAACTACCCTTTCATTCCCAGGGATAAAAATAATAATAATAATAATATTCTGTGCTATAAAAATTATTTTGAGATTGGTAGTGCCTTCATTTTGTTGAATGGGACATTGCAGCATTCTAAGTGTTTGTTCTACAATAGTATTTTAAAATCTGGGCTTTTGGGAGGTAATTATTTTCTGTCTGTGCTTTCCAAGCAAAGCTCGTTAATTCAAGCTGAAGCTGTTTTATCTTGAGAATTGGTCATTCTGAGTGGGAGTGTCAAGGTCCCTTGGCAAGGCAGTGCGGGGAACCTTGTGTTGCCTCTGCTGTGTACCTACTCTGTAGGACTTCTGTAAACCAGGCATAACAAGCACTAGAGTTAAGTCATTTTATACATACGTGTCTATATACGTGTGTGTGCATGCATATATGATGTATATACACACACACACACACGTATGCCTCTGTACAGCCCTTTTTTCCTTGTGAAGATGAAATGCTCATTCTAGCTGAGGATAAGATGGAGCTGTTTTTCTACCAATGTGCAAACATTTTTGTAGAAATTGATGGTTTAACACTGCCTTTATATATTTTGCTAGAAAATAGGGTTGCTAACTGGACTTAAACAAGAGTTGTTTTGTAGTAAATTTATTTTACGTCTGAAAGTCCTGAACAAATACTTCAGTAATAAGTACTAACAGACTAATGCTATAAAAATTAATTTGGCTTGATATGGTTTTAATTTTTGCAATGTTCTCCTTTATGTTAAGAACATCCTTTATCCAAGTTGAGGAGTTGATAATCCCATGTGCTCTAAGACTCCGTAGACGGCCTGTATCCCCTTTGCACCTCTGCGCTCGCTCTTCCCCACGGACGAGCCACAGGGCGTCAGGTTGAGTTAAACTGCAAAGCAGTTTAGTGCTATCCAGTGCATCGGAGATTCCCTTCTGTGAGATCAGAAGTGCTAACTCGGATCATTCTGCTCTTCAGTCCCTAGAGAAGCTGCTCTCTGCTCTGCAGTGGTTTGTAATCGTGTGATTTTACTGATGCCTGATAGCACTCTTTTAAACCTTGACCCTTTTCTAAAACTCAGTTTAGACTAGGCGCTTTACTGAATAAAGTACTTTCCTGAATAAAGCAAGAGGCTATGAATTGTTTGCCCTAAGCATTTATAAGGTCCAGTGTGTTACCTCTCTTGTTTGGAATCAGAATCTGTAAAAACTTTCTGAGATCTCGAGGAGCACAGCTCAGGTGGTCGGCTGTAAAATCCCAGGAGGATTTTAAAAGCTGCAGTTGTAGAAGCAGTAAAAGTTTTCAAAAGGGAGGAGGATGTCCTTCATGTCCATGATAATGCTGTAATGTGTTCGGACTGAGGATTTCAGGGGAATATAATATTTAAGAAGATAGTCTGTTGTGATACACCGGAGTATATCTGTATGTAATAAGTACCTATGACAATGTGTTTTTCTTGGGGGCTTTATTATATTTAATCTGCTAAATTATCACTGAATTATCTTACTGCTGCTGTAAAAAAGTTTGCCTCAGTAAAAAAGCTAAGGACCCATCAAGTCACTGTTGTCTTTTATGATCCAGCCTTACAGAAGCTTAAGCTTTCATGCGTGGTTTTGAAGTGGTAAAAGCAGTTCTAGGCGCAATGGACAGCCCCATTCTTACAGCGTGATCAATTTAAATAGTTTCACAGGCTAAACAGGAGTCTCCCAGTTGCAGCATAACTTTCTTGCAAGCTTTAAAAAGGGATAGTTCCCAAATGCAATTGAAGAAAGGCTTGAGACTCTTGTGTGAAGTCTGTACATGCAGTTCTATTAAATACACTTCGCCTATCTGCAAAAGGTCAGCAAATTTCTTTATCCAGTGATTGTTACTTTTATCTCATTATGACACAGAAGGTGCTTTTAAAACACTATCCTTAAACAATTCCTGATTCACATGTGCAATTTCATGATTATTCATACTAATTAGACCTATGTGGTTAGTGACAGTTACCCTGTTAGTTTTGGGCACAGAATGGAGCATGTGATAGGAAAGTAATACACAAAGGTTTTAGTGTGAAGGCAGCCTGTTAATGCTTTACTTTAAATGGGCTTTGCTTCCCTCTTCTGGCGTTAAATGTTACTACAAGTCATCCTCAGGGAAGATAAGATTTCATTCATATGTTTAAATAATTTAGATCAGAATTACCATGTTTTCAGAGTCATAGTTTTTCTATTGTTCAGAAGATTGCTTCCAGAAGAAAAGTCACTGCAGAATCAAAGTATCTGCATTCTGCTTCACCTGCAGAATGTTGGATTTATTTATTCATTTTTAAGTTTTTTGTTATGTCACTGTCAGCCTTTTTCTGGAAATAGTGATGGAAATTAAACACAATAGCTGAAGAAACCTGATTTTTCTGGTTATGAAGAATTGAGAGCTATAATTAAAAAGAAAACAGTTTTTTGTAAGGTATCATGGGACTTAAAGTATTTACTGATTCTTTGCTGATTCTTACCTCTGAATTTTGCACAACTAATTATAAAATACTAATTATTTCTATTTTAAGGCATAATCCTATACCATGCAATAAATATGATGCTTGTGATATGTCTTGCAGAATACTAACATCTCAAATTCTGATCTTTCAGATTGACTTTTGAAAAGATACTTGATCATTAATATATTACCAGCCCTCTGTAAGACTTTTGCCTGGCCTTGTAAATACTTGGAGCAAAAGAAGGCATGGCTGGGGCACTGTCACTTCTTTTTTTAATTCATTTTGTAACAGAGCACCATTCAAACAGCACGTACTGCAATTTGTCTTTAAAATTCAAATTTAGATATTTCTTTTATTCATTGAAAGGGCTTCCAGCTAGCATTTGACTTTCCGGATAATTTGATGGGAAACTGAAAATGTTTCCATTTCTAATTTATACCCTGCAAAATTTTTTGTTTAATATTTGTGGCAGAAGTTTAATATTCAGACTTGAGTTTTTCAGGTGGGAATGTGCCTTCGAATATTTATGCTTGTGGTTATAATAGCAGTATTCCTTTTAAAAATCACTAGGTTAGAAAGGTGCGTTATTTGCTTGTTTATGGTCATTGCTGCCTGTTGTAAAGCAGGGAGGAGAGAGCCCCTGTGGGCAAGTTCAGAGTGACACAAACTGATTGAGGGGGTAGAACCTGAGGCGAAATTCCTGGAGCTTTGAGAGGATAGTTACTAGGTGGGGTCGCTAGTGAAAGGAGCAGGAGCTGAACAAAGCAAGGTAACTGCTCACAGAAAGTAAGGAGGGACAAAACACTGTGAGAGTTGGTGTATTTGCAGCAAGGAAAGGACGGTACCTTTCTAAAAGGAACTTCAGATGAAAATATCTTTGGTTGCTTCAGAAATAAGTAGTGAATTCTTTATCATTTTAAAATTTGACGTACGTAGTGCTTACAAGAGGTACCAGTGTGAAAGCCTGGGATGCTGAAGTCATCTAATTTCCTGCAGAACAGGTACAGCATGACCAGAGGCACAACACAGGCCTCCCCAAAAATGCCCTGTTGCGCTTTAAATCAACAGGAAGGTACCTCAGTAGGGACTGAAGGGTAGTTCAGACTTCATGGTCCGTTTTGAAACAATTGGCCAATTTCAAGACCGCTAAGAAGAATGCAAGTCAGTTGTGCTTGTGAAGTGGAAATCTGCCCACTAAATGAATACCAAATTCTAAAGTTTCTGTAGGTCTGAATGGGTCGTCACTTCGCCCATTCCGTTATATTCCTCCAATAAGTTTTCTTCTCCTGGTTCTCATAAAATAATAATGAGGAGGAGAGTGGTTTTATTTCTTTGAAGATAAAGCTATCTACCTCCTCCAACTAAGTGAGGTAAATATAGATAACAAGACAACACTGTTTTGTTTTCCTTGCCTCCAGAGTATGTTCTAGCGCACTTTTATTTTATTGTTGTTTATTTTCTCAGTGGCTTTTACTGACAGAACTGCTTCCTTGTAGGAGGACTGACAAATGGTAGTGGTCGCTATATTTCTGCAGCACCTGGAGCAGAAGCAAAGTATCGCAGTGCAGCAAGTACCTCCAGTCTCTTTAGCTCCACCAGTCAGCTCTTCCCTCCTTCACGTCTCCGTTACAGTAGGTCTGATATTATGCCCTCTGGACGCAGCCGATTACTCGAAGATTTCAGAAATAATCGTTTCCCTAACCTTCAGCTAAGAGACCTTGTTGGACATATTGTTGAATTTTCCCAAGACCAGCATGGTTCTAGGTAATTGTCATGGTAAAGTTAATGATTAGCTTTGCTGCTTGTGTAGTGTTGTATTATCATAAAACACTAAAATGAGTTGGTTGCAATCTTAATATGACACATACTGTTAATTGGGCAGGTGTTCATACACTGATTCTTTTGCTTTTTGGGAAAGAATCAGTTATAAAAGTAGTATATGTCTGTTAGTTCCCAGTAGAAGTTTTTAGCATTGAAATAGTCTCATAATTAAACTTATAAACTGTAGTATTTAAGAAAGGCATTGATTAAGAAAACAAATTAGAATTTGGCATCTGGAATATAAAATTGCTTTTTCAGCTATAATTCATTGTGTTCTTTATATCTTTAGTGCTTTTCAAATGAAAGGTTGTGGGTATCTTCTAAAATGCTTCCTTTTATATGTAAAACTCACTGCTTTCTTTTTAATGAGTTTTTACAAATGTTGAATATTGATTTTAAAATATTGAGGTGTGTCACTGAAGCTGTTTTTGAGAGATTTTGTTTATATGATGTATAATGTAGACTCTCTTACACTTAGGTTTATACAGCAAAAGCTAGAGAGAGCTACTCCAGCTGAGCGCCAGATGGTATTTAATGAGATTCTGCAAGCAGCCTATCAGTTGATGACTGATGTGTTTGGAAACTATGTAATACAGAAGTTCTTTGAGGTAAACATAACACTTCAGGTGCATGAACAGAAATCCATATGACAAGCTCTAGAATCTGATTTAATTTAAAAGTATTTTCCTAACATC
>NW_010585319.1:0-24950 GCF_000705375.1 Tinamus guttatus
AAAAAAGGGCAAAAAAATAGTTGCTGGAACATTACCTCTCTTGCTCCTAGATGGCTTGGGGCATCTTGTTGAGCATAGAGGGGAGTCTGGCTGGAAGCGGTTACAGATCAGGACACTGCAGTGAAAATATACCTAGAACAGAGCAAGTCACATGCTTTTAGATACAATAACTACTCATACTTACTGCTCTAAAGAAGAAGAAATATCACCTACTAGACCAGGAAGAGCTTTGTCACCAGACATAAAGGCAAAGGTCTTCACTTCCAGCCTCTGGCGATAGTTTGCATAACTGACACCACGTCCCACAGGATGAAACACAGTCTTGTAGCTATCCAGATCATACTCACACCTACCAGAGAGTGAAAGCAAGTCAGAAGGGCTGGGTAGATGTTTTCAGAAGGTCAGAGTTCAAGGCAGAGAACCTGCCACTCCTGGAAGTGGCAAGACAAGGGCAGCACCCCTGAGGTGATTAGAGGGCAACCTCTTAAAATCCCTGTTCCCAGGGGGCTGTTCCCACAGGGTAGAGAAGGGAGTAGTTAGAGATATCCTCCCACTCACTGCTGCCAATAGTGGTTTCATTCACATTCATCCAGCAGAATACTCACCCATCCACAACAATATTCCACTGAGAAAGAGAGCTTGGTTCTTGTGATGCTGTTGCCCAACAGTCATCCAACACCAGCTGAAGGTTAGGATCATTGCGGTTCAGAACTTGGACTTCCAGGAAGATGGGCTGCCGCAGGTACCTTACTATTGGATACTGGTTATCATGGTATGGATGTCTGTACGAGTCATCTGGAAGAGCCAAAGTCACATTAAGTAAGCTAGCATGCAACAAGAAGGTCCTTGAAGAGCTCTAGGATTAAAAGCCTCTCCAGACTAGTCAGCTCATCAGCTGTAGTTCATCCCAGGAAGCTATAACAGCACTAGCTTAAGATTAGCTCAAATATCATTAGAGGAAGCACATCAGCCCTACTGAAGCATCAAGCCCCCACAAAAAAACCCAGCATGCATCAAGACAGTACATTACATATGAACCCCTCCCACCACAAGCTCTCATTACTCCCCAGAGATCTGATCCAGAGCCAGCCTTACCTGGATAGCTCAGAAGAACTAAGGAGAGAGGACCTTGGTTCATTGAAGAAGCTAAAGAAGGAAGACTGTCTACCTTGATAGTCAGAGAAGCATCACCATTGCTGAAGGAGCACAGCACTGTTAGCCTAGAACAAGAGAGGAGCAGATAGATCTCACATCCAGATATATAAAATTCCTTGAACAATATCTAGTCCTGTGCAAGTTTAGACACACCTTAGTTCACTGTCCCTTGAGATCCTGCGCGGTGGAAGGTCTGCCCACAGTGCCCTCACTTCATTCTCATAGATGATTCTTTCCCCATCAAACTGAGGGGAAGATGAACAGCATTAGGAAGGGCATCCCCAGACCATGAACCGCTGCCCATTAACCTTGGCTAAATACTTACCCAATACCTGGTCCCACATGCACTCAGTGGGACATGAAACCAAACCCTATCATTCAAAGGGGACTTAAAGGCTGGCTTGCAGGAAGGATCTCTGAGCCTTAGTGTATCCAAGTTCAGTGGTGGTTTGGTACTATCAGCAAGAACTTCAAAATCCATGTACCCATCCTGAGTGCATACAGCAGCTGCAACAGAAGTTTTCATGAGACATCACATCCAGCCTAGGGTGACCAGCTATGCCAAGAGCTATTCACTCTGGCTAAACAACCTAGAAAGGCTATTGAAGGACTAATTCAAGAACAAGCTATATATTGTAGTGCTTTCTATAATTTCATCACCTATTGGTGCGCGCTGGTCACAAGGGCATTCTGGATGCATCACCATTGCCACAGTCTCCTCATGGAAGTGAAAAGCCAGTTTCAGAGAGGACAAGTAGGCCTGGAGTCCTGAGCAGCTCCCCCCATGTAGCTGAAAGACAGAGCCACTCTGAGCATCAGCACAAGATGTCTGCTCCACATGTGCTAGAAGCTACAGGTTAAGATGGCTGACACTCAGCTAGTTGGGTTACTTCCATGACTCTCAAGATGGAAAATACCATCACATTTCAAGAAAAATATTTTATTTTCAGTTCTTATGCCAAGAGGCATGAGACTCAAGTTACCTTAAAGTGACACTTACATACTACAGTCAGGTCATGCCCTACAGGTCACATCTTGATTACAAGTCCCTTTGGGCACATGGTTTCCCTTAAGGGATGTTTGATCAGATTCAAAACTAGCTTCCAGTAAGCACTGTCATGGGCCATGCCAAGAAAACTCTTGGATTTAAGAATATATGAACTTACCCTGGATTTCAGGATTCCCCTGCTAATGTGCATCTTAGTTCCTTTCTTCATGTGCACAGCAATACCATTTTCCTGAAGTTGGTCAAGAGGAATGGTCCTGTCCTCTACAGCCACAGCCATAAGAGTCCCTGGGAAGGCTGGGATGGTAACAGTCATGTGTGTTGCATTACAGACTGCTGGATCTGCAACAAGATCTTTGTTATTACACCACTCTCTCCAGCTCAGAAACATGTCAGATCCCTCCACACGTTACCTGGTGCACAAAGCATTCTTGACTCCACTGTCAGTCTCCGTTCAGGAGGTCCATATGTGAGCTTGAGTGCCACAGTATAGAGTACCTGGCCATTTTGCTGCAGAAATACATGCAGAGACCCATTAAGGGTAGGCAACTCATCTCAAGATTCATCACAAGAAGCAATACCAGAGCTATACCGCAAGTGTGGCTAGTGCTGTTGAGGCTTGCAGCAGTAATTTACTACTGATTCAAACATCCTCTCAGAACAGGCCTGCTCATGAGACTGCAGGTCAAATCCTTGCAGGACAGGAGATGTTCTACTGGAGAAAAAACAAACAGCTGCACTACTGAGATGTGCACTGATCATTCTCCATTTTATGTTAGGTTATCTGATGACAAATACATAAGGTGATACACCTTTGCATGCATCCAGCTAGGCAATGCATCAGACTGATACCAGTTCTGGACATAGCCTGCAAGTGCTTTCCCCAGGCCTATAAGAAAGCAGTATCTGGACTCTGAGGAAGGAGCACCGTCTCCTCTGCATGTCCTTACCTTGTAGGATACAACCCCAGTTGCACTGAAGGCCACCTGAAAGACCAAGTTATGTCCATCAGCTAGAAAACTATAGCCTTGCTGCATGGCTTGTCCAAGACTTAGCTGGTGAATCTTGGTTCCATCATCAATGGACAGAGTCCAAGTCATTGGAGTTACTGGAACCTGCAAAGGAAGAGCCCTGGCTTAGAAAAGTACAAGACATTATGTAGTTCCTCACTCTCCAGGGATGCCACCTGACTGCTTCTACATTTAAGATCCCTTTAAGGGAAACAGGAAATTAGGCTTCCCAACAAGAAGGAAGCATCCCAGAAGAGGGACTGCTCCAGTCTGGAGATGTCAGGCCCAGAAACTCTTCTCCAGCTTTAGAAAGACAGAAAGCACATACCACATGCTCATCACTGAAGCTTGGAATGAGTCTTGGGAAAGTAACCTGAAACAGAGCACAGGGTCAGAGCACAGAAACAGATAGCAGGCAGTTTCACCTTTAACTGAAAACCCTGCTTTAACTTTCTAAAGTAGTACTGCTGCCAACAAGGACAACAGCAACATCCCCATTTTCCTTGCAACAGGGCTGCAGCCAGATCATGTGCATCACTAATGGCCATTTGCAGACTGGCTCTACAAAGAGAGAAGGGTCATGCCAAGATAGAGGTGCAGCCAATAGACCTCCCTGATGTTGGCTGGGGACTTTTTTCCCCTCTGGCTTCCTGCAGATCCCAGTCACTGTTCTGGGAAACAGTCATCATGCCTTGCAAGCCTGTCAGCATTTCCTACAGCACTCCTATTTCTCCACTTACTGCCATGAAGTCTTTTGTACAGTTTGTTGCACCAGTAAAGAAAGGAGGGATGACTTCATTGGCATGAACAACACTGCAGTGAGCCCTGGAGGTTATGTTCTTCTCTCCTCCTGTTGTGTCATTCACCATCAGCTTCAGTCTCAGCTGGTGCTGGCCATGCTGTGGGCAACAGAAGATACCAATCAGAAAGAGAGAAAGCTTATATTGCAGCATGAGTACAAAGTCTTTGCTCTGAAGTTCAGTCTCAGAGTTAGTTGCTTACCCTGGAGGCAAGGACAAACAAGGCCCTTGTGGGAAAGGATGAACTCCCTACAAAAGCATAGATCCACAGCTTAGGCTAGAAAGTAGAAAGTACTAAGAAAACTGTAGGCCTTGCAGAGAAATCATTAAGGACTGCCTGACTGATGGGCCAGGGGTCTGACTGTTATTCTTTTTTTCTTCATGACAGAAAGTTTAGGGGCACTTTCCCTAAAGCTTAGAAGCAATGGATGCCAGCGAAGACTCTGCTTTCAAGAGTATAGTTTGGATTAGCCTCTAGTTATTGCTTTCTCAAAGTGAGTAATAACAAGCATCAGTTGTATCATAAGTATGCAAAGGTAACATTAAAATGCCACCATGACTCTTGAAGCTTTTTGATCTCCCTATGTTTTATAACCTATATGAAACTCATGAGTAGTTCTTATCTTTACCTCCAAGCTTGTGCAATTCACAAACAGGGCACTGAGCAACAGCTTCTCATAGTCCACCAGATAGTCACAGGATGTTATTTCCTCATCACTTGCATCTAGAGAGAAAAGCTATTAGCCCTGCAGGCAAGCACCCACCTTCAGGCTACAGCCCAAGGAGAGTGCACCAGGCCAGCACATACCTACTACAGAGCCTTGCCAGGAGTAGTTGCCCAGCTCACTAGAAAACTCAACCTCCATCCTGTCCCTGTGACAGGTCACACTCTCTGCAAAAGAGCCATAGTCAGCTTTGCCATCACACACCCTGCCAAACCCCCAGGCAGCCACCCTCTCTCCATGCCCACAGAGGGGAGAGCACAAGGAGCCTCAAGAGCCCCTCAAGCCTCCACCTGAACCCCTATCAGCCCAGGGAGGCCTCATTACCCAAGAAGTCCTGATCCCCTAAGCCACCAGCACAAGGGGCTAAAGGCAGCAAAAATCCAAACAGGAGCAGCAACCTGCAACAGAAGAGAACCAAATGAGCAAGCAAAGAGGAAAGGAGCCAGGTCCCCTACTGCAACACCACTCACCACATCCTGGAAGTGCCTAGGCAGTGCTGCCCCAAGACCAGCCACATCTTCCCACTGCCACCACCAAGCTCAGAATGAGGGAACCTGGAGAGGGGTTATATAGGTCCTGGCCAGGCCCCACACAGCTGCAGCCCCTCTGCTGCTGAGGGGATGGAAGGGTTGCAGCTGCCTCTCATTAAGCTGCAATCCCTAGCCGTGAAGGGGAGGCTCAGAGGAGACCTTCAGGTGATGCTAAGGCTGACATTGATTGTTGATTAGACTTTTTAGGGATTGTTTTTCTCTAACAGTGTTCTCTTGACATCTTGACAGATGTTTCATAGGAAAACATACATTTAGGAACTTAATTTTTTTTTTTTCCTCTCCTCCTCCTCCTAAAGAGAGAGATTTCTCTACCTTGTGATACTCTGATGATTTAACACAGTTCCATTAATGGGTTTGTATGGGATTGAGGTTATTTTGTTTTCCTGTCTTGAACATACATTTAGGAACATACATTGAGGTTATTTTGTTTTCCTGTCTTGGCAAAATCTGCAGTGCTGATATAGTTTTAATTAGGAGGGGAAATATGACTGACAGATTGAGGAAGAGAATGAAGGCTTGATCAGATCTCTAGACTGGAAGCTCTCTGGAGCCGGTGTAGGCTAGAACGTCAGCCCTGAAATCTTGGGGAAGAGACCTGGCAAAAAGGAGACTCAGATTGATGATATTTTGTTATTTTTTCTTTACTCATTATATTGTTCCTTTGGACTGAGTGTCCACAATTACCTCATGTGTCCAGTTTCTTTCTTTCCTAAGCCCGTTAGTTCCCACGGGATCCCATTAGACGAGCTGAGGAGACCTCCCTTGTCTGCCCATTGCCATCCTGCATGGGCTGCTTAGAAAAGTTGCAATGAGGAAACACTGTGCGAGATAATAACCTCATGGAAAACGGATGGCATGGCAACATCACTGGGTTTCTCCCAAGGCATGAAGTAAGACCAGGCTCTGAATTATCTGGAGAAACACAGCAAATGGTTCATTATCTGGAGCAACGTAACTAACAGTAGTCCTGAAATGAGCTTGAATAAAGCCTAAAATAGTCTGTTTAGCAGCTGCTGCTGTTATATTTAAGATAGTTGTTAAAAAATAGAGAAATATTCATAGACATAGCAAAATCCAATAACAAATCAAAACTGCCAGTTAAATAATTCATTAGTTTACAACAACACGTACCATCACAACAGAGCTTCTCCTGAGCCTGGTAAGACATTTCAATTGGGAGTGAAATGGTTGTGAAGTTCTTTTCAAACCCCCAAAGAAAAGCTTCCTTCTAACTAAGCAGGGAGTTTAAAAAGTTCACAATTTTGAGCCCTATTCTCAAAAGACAAATCTCCACTCAGCCTGAGAAATTTAACTCTCAGGCTAAGAAATTTAACATCAATTGCATCCATTGCAGTAAAGTTGAGTCTTTAGGTGGGACAAAGAACCACCTAAGCTGAGGTGTTAGGTTGTAACAAATACCAGAATTTTAGAAATATGTGGAGATTTTGTTTGGTCTTTTCTTTCTTTGCGATGCCCCTTTTGCAAATAATAAGAAAACTTGCAAAATCCCAGACTGTCTCTTCAACTGAAGTGGGTTTTGCTTTATCTCTAGTTAAAACTTGTAACAGATAAAAAACAACTTACTATTAGATAAAGTAACTTTTATAAAAATAAACATTTTCACACGGTGCATGACAGAAATTACTCTGAGATCACTGGTTTGCATGCTGATTCGATTACCAGAAAAGGTAATGAAGGTACTCCTATACTATAAAACAAAAATCTTGAAAAAGAGAATAGAAAATTCTCCCTTGCCATGAGTTCCCACCCAGGGTATGGCCAGATGTGTGAAATTCAAACATATGGGGAAAAAACCATGTTTTCTTTCTCATACCAAGCACTGGTGGCCTGTGCAGTGGCTGCCTCGGTGGTCCACTCACAAGAGACAAAGAGCTTGCAACACCCAAAAATTCAAGGGCATCAAGCAACAGCCAATCTAATATATTCATAACAAAGCATGTCTTTGTCTTGCAGTGTTTTTTTTCTATTAGCTGTAAATTTAACCCAGCGCTGTGCCTGGTTAAATACAAAATGGAGTGAATCGCCTTGCATTTGTGGTTAGGAAAGTATTGGTGGGGAACTTGAAGAAAGGGCTGAAGGTAAAAGTGCCTTCTGATGCTGGGGTGGCAAGCAGGTCTACATGCCCTAAAGCAGGGCTTCAGGTTACTCCTGGGCAAGCTTGTTTATTCAAAGATTAAAATCTGTCCCAGGATATGACTAGATTCTCCTTGCCTTCCTGAAGAAAAATGTAGGTAAAAGCTTGTTCTTGAAGAACTCTTCAATCTCTGTCTGAGAAAATAATTAAGAGAGAAGGGCCGTCTGGAGAGATGGCCCTTGAATTGCATGGGCGGCACTGTGGGAAGTAAATGAGGTTACAGTCGCTGCGGTAATTGCAGCAGCCCCAGACAATGACTCCTCTTGCGATTGCGACAGGCCGAATCGCAGGCCGCTCTCGCGGGGGACATAATAGGCAACGACCTCTCCCTGCTAATTGCTGAGAGCCCGTTCCCTAAGAGGCAAGTTGATTGAGCCAGAATTTGTAGAAAACAGCTCGACAAAAAGTAACATTTAGCTGGTAGCTGCTGCGAGTGTGAGCAGAATAGCTGGGGCTTCCTCTGTTTTATTAGGCTATTTATATTCTCCTACTGATTTCTCCTCAACTACTGTTTTAAAACTACCGTTAATTAGTTTTGCTTAGTTATTCATTTAAATCTCAAAATCAGAATTACAGTCTTATTCTGTAAGCCTTTACCTAGGGCTAGAACGGTAGCCCTTCCTCACACAAACGATTGCCGTGAAATCAGCGGGAACGGCCTCTGAAGCCGGAGTAGGGACGTGCAGAGAGGCCTGTCCCCAGGCGAGGGGTGCAGGGAGGTCAGGACAGGCAGTGTGGGCATCGTGGGCTTCTGCTTCCTGAATTCCCTGTGCCACCTTGCAAACATCCTTTAGTTCTTCTCACTTACATCGATAATGGAGATAACAAATCTATCAAAAAACAAAAGTATTTTATTAGTGAGGGTGAAATCTGGCCATGTTGACATCAGTGGCAAATCTCCCTTTCAACCCAGTTGTCCCAAAAGAGCTCAGCAGAAGAGGCCACAAGAAGAGCTAGGACATGGAAAACACACCTGAGCCCCATCAGTGTTTGCATGGACAAATCTGCTGTGAGCGAGCAAGAGAGGGAAAACGAAAGTGTTCAATGTCCCACGGCCTCCCTACCTGTGGGGTGAACTTTGCCTCCTCATTTCTATCCTGGAGGTGACGTCTCCACTTGTGACTGTTGATTAACTATCCCTGGAGCAAGAGCAGCTCTACAGTCTGGCTGCTCTTCAGAGTCAAGGAAAATGTCCACCAGGTATCACAAAGCAGCAGCTGATGGCAACTTGGAGCTCCTCAAAGAAGCCACTAAAAAGGATCTCAATACTCCGGATGAGGATGGGATGACGCCCACCCTGCTGGCAGCGTACCATGGCTATCTGGAAGCTCTGGAAGTCACCTGTCGGAGGGGGTAAGTGAATCAGGCCCAGCACACTAGACCTTGTGGCACAAAGCTGCAAGTGGTGAGTAATGGCCCTAATGCAGCTAAGTAGTATTTACTAGCAGTAAGATTTCTTAGTGTAATCATTTAAATATGCTGCATGCTTAAAATATATTACCTGAAAAGGTCACTAGCTACCCATTTCAACCTCTGTACTCTGCTTTGAAGCCTGCCTTTTAAGCTGTGGTGCTGCAAGAAGATCTAATAAAAGAGATACTTTTCATGTGCAGAGATGCAGTAAAGAAAACGACTTTTTCTGAGCTGAGATGAAGATCAAGTCGACCTGTGTTTTCATTTGTAATACCTCAAAGAAGACTGGAGGGAAAAAAGCTGAATAGCTACTTGGATGTATTTCATTTTTATTTTCTTAGGAAATGGAATTGAATATATAGACCACACTGCTTTAGCTCATCGAGCTCAGGCGTGGTTGTAATAACACGATAAAAGAGACCTTTGGACCGTATGGTTAGTGCTGTGTCCTCAAAAGCAGCAAAAAAGCCACACAGGTTTTCAACTTGTTTAAACCAGCACCAAGGAAACAGATAGAGTCATAACAGGTTTGTCTGTGAACACATGAAACAGAACTATGGCTAAGGAAACAATAATAGAATAATCTTCTCCAGAATTTGAGTGAAAAATGTGTATTTTATCATATACATCAATAGTAGTCACAGCAGATGACACAAAGATCAGGATTTCTACATATTTGTTAGTCAGTATATTTCTGTCTCTATTTTTCTCGGTATAGCACAACTTTGGGATAGTATTGCCTTCAAAATCTTCAAAATTCACCTCTATTTTAATCCAAGATTCCCTGACACAATCCATAGACTGAGGCAGACAGTGATATCCCTGCAGTCTTGCTCATCCCTCCTCGGTCTCTGGAAAGAAGCAGAATTGTGGCAGATTTCCCTTATTCTACAGGCTTGCAGTGGTTCCTTGCGAGAAAATACTCTGATTATTTCAAACAAATTCTGCCTTTCTCTGAAGCAAGAGGGTTTAAGGGCTTTCCTGACACTGCACTCAGATACACAATGGGTTTTTTTGTAATTTTTTTTTCCTAAGTGGTTGCAGATTTTAGAACTCCGAAGCCTGCAACACACTTGGCCTCTAGAAAAATGGGGTAATACTAACAACAACCCCTTTCATCCTCAACCAATTTGTCCTCCCAGGCATTAAGAGACAGGAGATGTTCTCTCTGCCTGCTGTGCAGGGCCCCAGCCAGAGGAAGGCCCAGGCAGCAGAGCAGGCAGAAGATCCACCCGCTTTGGCTGGGCCTCCTTCCTCCTGCCTGGGAAGGGAGGCAGAGGAGGAGTGTGAGGACCCAAAGTAGATGCTAGACTTACCCAAAGTCCCACCGAGTAGGGAGTCAGCTCTCTAGCTTGTGAATTGTTGGAGAGCCAAAGGTTGCATGGAGAAAAAGAAGCCGCAAGCAGCGGCTGTGCAGGGATGGAACTGGGGGATCTGGCGTCCTGGGCATCCTCTGCTGTGGTCAGGCAGCTCCCTAGGACAGAGGCAGAAAGCAGAAGTATGCACATATGTTGTCCATATGCCTAAGACAAAAACGTTGATCCTCAGCTGCCACCTCCTTGCAGCAATGCTCTGTGCACAGATTCCCTGCTCTTTCTCCATGGGAACAGCTGGGTCTGTGGCCCTGGGGACCACAGTCTCCCTGTTGCCTCCTGCCTGTCTGAAGGAAGTTCTCACTCTTACCCCTTCCCAAATATGCCAGTGCTTTTCTCCCTATAATGTGCAAAGCCAGAAATCGATACCTGAAGGGAACTCTGTGACAGAATGCATCATTTCATCCATAAAACAATAGCCATGAAATAAATTCCCCAGGACACTTAAATGTTTGAAGCTCCCAAGAGAATAAATTCTCTTTGTGGATTTGACCTCTGAAGTTATTAAGAATTCTGGATTACTATGAGTGTCTTGGTTATTGGGCACAGAAGACTCGCGTGTTGTTCTGCACCACTGCTAATCTAGATCCTACCAAATATGAGTGAAAAGATTCAAAACAGTTCAGTGTGAAACGAATGCAAGAGTTAAAAAGAAAGCAACACTTTTCAATGGCTTTAAATTCAATTGGAAAGATGTGGCATTTTATTTTCAAATGAGCTTCTGCTTTCCAAAAAGCCCAAGAGCAAAAGCAGTTTAAGAAGAACAAAAGAGCTGAAAGAAAAGAGAGGCTTCTGTCTGAGCTTATTCTAACAGTAATGGAGACAAATGGGTTGTCAGGACCTGTCTCATAATCATCTACCTATTTCCTATCAAAAAGTTTACTGCTGTGGGCATATTAAATAGGGATCGCTGTGATCAATGAAGAATCCTCCTAATATTGTCCCTGCATGTGACATGCAAAAGGAAAAATAATGGCCAATAACTTTTAAAATATTCTGACCAAAAGCCACTGAAGCAACTTGGCCATTAATTCCAGCAAGCACAAGTCAAATCCTGAGTTAGTTATAGAGAGGTCAGTGCTGCCATCTCGCTCATGCCTGGGGCTGTTGCTGTTTCCTGACGTACCACAGGAGGAACCACCAATGCTTCATCATGGGCATCTGCAGTCACAGGGCCCCAAAGAGCTGGCTTAACTCAGCAAGGGTAAGTAGGTGCAGCACGGGTCTAGAGAACAGGGCTAAATTGGGTCATTTTCACTGGGGCTGTACTCCTCATAGCAAAACTGAATTGACCTGCTGTGCCGTGTTGGTTATGCCCAGCTCACTGCATGGTGTTCTCCTTCTCAGAGGTGATCCGGACAAATGCGACATCTGGGGGAACACTCCTCTCCACCACGCGGCTTCCAATGGTCACATCCACTGTATTTCTTTCTTGATCAAGTTTGGTGCCAATATATTTGCTCTGGACAACGACCTCCGCACGCCTCTGGAGGCGGCTGCCAGCAGAGATCGGAACGAATGTGTCAGCATCCTGGACAAAGCCGCCACAGAGCAGAACCTGCTGCTGACCCGGAAGAAAGTTGCCAACCTCAAAGCGCAGGCCCAGAGGAATGCAGAAAAGCAGATCAAGGAATGTGAGAAGCGCCAGGAGAAACACCAGCATGAAATGAACCAGAGTTACATGAAAGAAAAGCTTGGCTCGGTAAATTCTTCGAGAGGGACACACTCCAGAGGAAAGGTGTCTGGTCTCTTCGCTTCAAATACAAGCTCTTTCTCCAAAAACCTGAAAGATACCTTCAGATTGAGGGCCAAAAAGGCAGCTGATAATGCTAGAAATGAGGAAACACAAAGCAATGGCCAAGAGGAGAGCAAGGAGAGAATGACTGTGATGCATTTATTTGATGAAAAAGAGGAGGATGAATTACTGAATGACCTTAGAGAGGTAAACTTTTCTGACAGTGACAGTCAGTTCTCTATTTTCAAGCGGCCAGGTCTTGGCAAGATTGTATTTGGAAGAAATTTGGCTGCAGACGTAAATCCAGATGTACCTTCAGGTAAAGAGAATATAAACTTCAAAATATCCAGTGAGCTCTTTCAACATGAAAACACTGAGAATGGCAGGGAAGATGATGATGGAAATGCAGCTAATATTCCTTGGAATGAGGAGGAAATTGCCTGGGATGACGAGGAAGGAGAGAACACACCCCTGGAGGTATTTCTGGCATCACAGATGTTGGATGAGTTTCTTCCAGTCTTCATGAGGGAAAAGATCGATTTGGATGCTCTGATGCTATGTTCAGATGAAGATCTACAGAGTATTCAAATAGAGCTGGGGCCAAGAAAGAAAGTCCTGAATGCTGTGGATAGAAGAAAACAGGCACTCAAGAACCCCGGGAAAACTACAGATACTCGCTTATAAATAAACATTTCTGTGGCACTACCCAGCACCCGGATTCAATCTCTTTTGCTCTTTCACAATAACACACGGTTCCTCTCGGACGTCTGCTAAAGCAAAAGGTAAAGAGATTGCCAGGTCCTTCAGCCCAGACAGCTAAGCCAAAATGCTTCTGTCTGGATAGATGACTGAGTGCACAGGCTATAAAAGCAAACATATTCTGCCAAAAGAAAGAAGGTTAAAAAAAAGAAGAAGAAATATTTAAGTCTTTCTCTCCCTGTCTTATGGGGATGGGATATATTTTTATTCAAACAACTTCAGTTACTAGTGAAGGCCAGGCACACTGCATTCCTTAACAAAACCCTTCCCTTTTCAAAGCCACAATCCCAAGGCATTCCCGCAATAAGGCAGCTTTGGGATTTCTCGGGTGGTTCCTGTTAGATTGCCCTTCCTGTTCTTGGTGAAACTGGAGAAATGGAATCTGGATTTGCATTTTGGCTGTTGTCTGTTGACTCTATTAGCTGCTGAATTACCATAAATAAAGCTAATTTACACTGACTTTAACATTCTTGTCAGTAATGTATCAAATATCAGATGTTTGGTGTGAGTTGTATATTCTTTTCTCTTGTCTCATTAGACAAGACGGTAGCAGTAAGTTGCCAAAAATCATCATGTCCTAAATAGAATCAAGATTGTAATATCTTTAATGAAAAAAAATCAAGATATTTGATCTTTTATGGCTTCAGCTGGCTTCCTTTAGGGCGCATTTGTCACATGATGTCCCCCAAACTAGGCATGTAGTGTTCGATGTTGCACATTGCCCGTCTCAGCCTGAAAACTGCGTGGAACGAGGTGCAGGTGGAGCAGCTCGTGCAAAGAGAAAGCAAGTGGAGAAAGAAAAGGACGTTTAGCTCCCAGGGGAGCCTCTTCTGGCTACAGCCCACGCGAGGCGCTCGTTCCTGGGGTCCCTTCGGCTGCCCAGGCCTGTGTCCTGCGGAAGCCGGGACCATCTCATAGGAATTTCTCACCCAGAGTCACGCGAACACAACAGCGTTTGTGTAGCAGCCCTGTTCTAAGAGCTCAGATTTTAGCACACAATTACTTATTAACAGGACTTAAATCTTTAAAGCCTTCAAGCATATTTGAAAAATCTCTCTCTACAGCCCTGATCCATTATTCAGCTGTGTATTTTTCCTTAAGAGTACGTGCATTGATGAGTCCTAGTTAATAATCCATTTTTCATGATTTTCTCTTTTCTTTCTTTTGCTTTGATCTGTTTCCTGTAACTGTTTTTCTTGGCTAGACTTTATGCTGGATTCTTTTATCCTTGTACTCCTGTACCTCAGCGTGTCGACGTTTCGGCTGCTCAGCAGACATTCCCCTTCCCATGCTCAGCCCTGCAATTAAACCAGAGAGCAGCCCCTGTGCTAGCAACCTGCTGCCTTGCTCTGCCCTTAGTGAAGGGGCTCTCAGGCACTTAACGAGGCGAGCGGGAAATGGTGAATGTTACATATTCAAAAGCACATTAATTTTGCAGGGTCAAATCCTGTCATTCTTGCTCATGCAACTGAAAAACACTCAGTGCAGTTTGCCTAATGGTATCTACAGTCACCATTTCCCCAGCCTGCTGTACCTGCTGAGCCAAACTGCCCCTTACTTTGCAAGATGAACAATTCAGCTGGAGATTGGCACTGACCCTGCACTGCCAGCCCCCTCTGTTTGCTTGTGTCAGTACCCATCAACCCTTCTCCAAGGGCTGGACCCACTAAACAACTGCCCTTAGCATAAACCAGCTGCAGTAGATCCCTCACTCTACCGTGCAGCAGAAATAAGACTCAAGGCCTTGAAGGTTGAGCACTAACTCCCCAGTGCTGGGGTGGAGCACAAGGCAGGGCTCGTTGGTGGCAGAGATGGATTAGAACCATTTTCCAGGGAGACACTTTTAAAACTCAAGTGCTTGTTGGCATGGAAGCTGAGCGGAACTAGACCTGAAGGCACAGGGAGAAACGACACCCTTGAGCAAGACAAGACACTGAGTATGTTTAAGTTACAGTGAAAAGTGGCTCTTTACAGGGTTAGCTGTATTGACTGAGGAATTATTCAGGTATCACAATAAATAAATAAAAATTAGGAGACTTTATTACAGCCTTAAGGACATGCAGTAACTTTCTAGAGGCAGCAGATGGGGTACAAACCCAGAGGAGTCCCTTCCTCTCCTGGACGTGCAGCTTAAGACTAAATGGGAAGGCCCAGGACATCTCCCATGACACTTCCAGGCACCTGGAGTGATTCCAGTCCAACTACTCTTCTAAAATTAAGTGAAGAAAAAAAATGCTGGAGTGTTATGTTAGTCCTTTTCTTGCTGTGTGGTCTTGGAAAGCAGCCATTATTATAAAGCCAGTTGGGACAATGGTAGGAGAAAACAAATGAAGCTCAACTTGCCCACTTCGTTGTTTTCCACAGTTTTTCCACCATCTCCATCATTCCTTTTAAAACTAAGCCTTTTGAGATAAGTGACTTGTTAGTAACATTTGTATAGAGTCTTCCAGGTGTAAGGACTGTATGTACAAGTATGGACAAGTACAATCACAATCCAATCTAAATCCCTGGGATCCCCCATGACCACAGCCATGGGCATCGAAAGGAAACGCATGGCAGATAGGAGTCTTGTAACAACGACAGCAGAACAGAGCCATGCAGATTTTTGTCTTTATATTCATCAAACACATTAAGAAAGTCACTGCAATTGCAGGGGTACTTTATTGACAAACTGAAGATGAAACATTTTTCTTCATTGCCAAGAGCTAACAAAGAGCTACCACCAAACCCCACAATCCCGACCAAAGCAGTGGAACAGACCACAAAAAAATGAAAGACAGAAAAGCAGTGGTATCTATTTAATTTTAACTTGCATGTAAGTTACAAATTAAAGACAGTCTTCTGAAAAAGTATAAGAGAAGGAATCACAGAGCCAAGGCAACAATTTCTAAAGAAATGGAAAGACAATATCAAAGCATCTCCCACTGTAAATGAATCCAGTCCTTTTTACGGATTCCAGCCATTCAGAGGCTAGATGCTGAAGCCAAGTGCCTAGAGCCTCCTGCTGCAAGGAGGAGCAAGAACATGGTATGTTCTCAGAACCAGGTCTTTGAACTGGCCCTTAGCAAAGTCCCTAGTCTGCAGGTGAAAAAAAATGATGTATCTTAGGTGCTATGTGTACAAATCGCAAATCTGGTTTCACACAGGCACAGAACTGTGATAAAGTTGTAAAAGTGAAAGTTGCCATACAGCTCTTTAATGTTGGAATCATTTGTTTTGTCCCATTCATTGCATGCTAGTGGAATTCCCTGTCACTGAAGTGCCAGGATAGATCAAGTGCACACTACTGATCATTTCACAAATGACACAGGAAAAAGGCATGTTAAAATTGAAGGGTAATTCTGTTACAAAAAAATGCAGAAGCTGGTAGAGCAACCTCTGTTCTTGATACCAAGAAGACTGATGGAGTTGCTCACAATCTATATCCACATCCTTTGCCTCTACTCACTTATGGATGTAGTATACTTCCATGCTAAAACTGTGCAAATTACAAACTCTGTCATTTACTACACTTTTTCAACTAGTTTACACCAGGCTTATAATTTGGAGTATTATGTCACACATGCACTGTACTCATTAACCTTTTCTGTACTTACTTATGCACCATCAAGGGTTTTAACACTATCTGCTTCTGAACCTTCTGCCTGTTGCTCTGCTGTACTCTATTGGCATCATTATAAAATGACTGTGTAACGTAATCCTTTTACAAAGTGAAGTGATATTTAACAGCCAACATGAAACAATATGTAGGCATCAAGTTTCAAAAGGCACAAATCTAGCCTGAGACAGGAATGCATCCAAGGACAATGGCTATTTTTCAGCAGATGCTCACTCTTCTGTAAAGCAGTTTATATAACGGCATGAAAATGGAGCTTTTCCTTATGCAGGACATGACCAGCTTCCTCTGCCAAGAAAGGATCACAGGGAATCCTGCCCCAGCAACACCCATCAAGATAGAAATATAATTGCCATCTGCCAAGATAAAAATATTTGCTTGTATACTTTAGGCTTAACGTTCCTGTTGTCAGTCAGTACATGGTCCAACCTTAAAAAACTTAGAACTTACAAACACCATAGATTAATAACAAAATCTCGCTACAGGATATACACAAAAGATAAAACAAAACACACTTAGTATTCACACTTTGGGTGGCTACCTAAAACAAGAAAATGGCAATACTCCATCCACAGATATATTAAAGTATTGAATAGAGTTTTCTCCCCCAGATGACACACACATGCAAATACAGTATTAGTGCTGATTTTTTTTTTTTTTATTAATTAAACCTGACTCAAGCGCTTTATGAAAATGGGTATACAAGACAAATCTGATTTGTACAAATAAGGATGTCTCCATACAAAGTCCCACTCAGGAGCATGCTCTCAAATTAAGGATTATAGGGTCTGAGGGCAGAGCAATGGGAATGTGGGGGTGGAAGTAAAGCCAATGACTCCCAGATCTAAGTCTGAGGGGTCTCCAGGAGCCCAGGGTGGGCTGTTTTCCCAAGAGAACTTGCAGACTAAATCACTGTCCATGTAACAATGGCACCATAGTTTTCTTTAAAAGTACTCTCTCAGGTAACATCACATTGAGCTCAAACTCTAGTCTCCAAAGCAATGCATTTTACTCCAACATGAATAACTTCTCTACAAACATAAAACCTACACAGTTTTCTGTTTCAGTTATAGTTAGGGAGGTGTTGATTTCAGAATGGTATCGAAACACATACAATACTTGTTAGTAATACTTGTCATTGGAGAATAGTAGAAAAGCTCTACAGCTGGAGTTTTACATTTCATTTTTGAAATTTCTACACTTCATTGTTGAAAGTTCTAGAGTTCCAGAGGGACGACATTCAGATAGGATTGCCAGTTTTATCATTAATCAGAGGAAACTAAGTGCAAACCATTTTCTTGGTATTCTGTGGTCTTGTTGGCACTGCTGACTCCTCTCTAGTTACCAGCTGACCATGAATCATAAACAAATTTTGCTGCTACTGTATCTTCAATTGCCATCCCTGAAATAGAAATAAAGTCACCTTCAGACTGTTCCTTGGGTGTATGAAATACAGATTCAAAAGAAAACAATCCAGGGAATTATCTAACTAGACAGATATCTTTCACCTCCAACACCTACAGTGTTATGTTCTAATTTTAGAGCCATGATGTACCTGTCATATGTCCTCTATTAAGTCAACATTAGTGTATGAACCTAGCTTTCAGTATTCACACTCTGACTTGGCCTTTTAGGACACATCATTGAGCTCAGAGCATGGAAAACCATCATTGCTCCTTCTTTCCTCCTACCTCCGACAACATGGGGTCCAGCACCACTTCATGCCATCCCATTGTCTTTAGGGCAGACAGACTTCATTACAGCAGGGCTTTCATATTGGTGTTATGTTTACAAAATACACCACTGCAGTTATGTGTTGAATAATGCTCAAATGAAAAACACTTTTCCTATTGTTTCTTGGCTTTCCTATCACTTTTCATTAGATCAGTCCCACTAGATTGAGAAATAAAAAGGGAAAATGCAAATCACATTCTAGCTCCTTCTGAAGAGTGCGTTGCCGCAGCAGTTTTGAAGATGATCAGCAGCTTTCCCACGCATGGGGGACCTAATAAATAACAAGGCATTGTTTTCTGTCAGACTTGCATGCAGGAGGGTTGTTCTTACCCAGTGATTTAAACACTGTTGTTTTCTCAGGCAGTGCCGGTTTTGTACCCTTCAGTACCTCTCCCAGTTCAGCAAAAATCTCTGCCTGTGAACAAGTAAAACAAAATATTAATCCATACATAGAGAAAAAAGTAACTAAGGAAAAAAGTTCAAACAAATAACTTTTCCAGTTCTTTAATCATTTAATGGATCCCATGGTGAAAGAGGTGAACATTCAGATAAATACAGAAACTGGATCACAATAATTCTCAAAAAGAAAAGCTTTTTAAAAATTTGATAGCCTGTTAGTTATCCAGCAGTTACACACACTTTACAAAATATGGACCTCTTGTTAAACCCCCCAAATTACTACTTATTCTGCACAATCAAAAAAAAATAAGATATTTCCTGCGCCAGATTTTTGCAGATCACTGTCTACTTGACCACTATCCTCCATTTTCTAGAGGCCTGGTACACAATCACATTCAAATCTTATGAGTAAAAGTGACAGGTTAACAGATTTGGGAAAAATGCAAACAATTAGAAAACATTCCAGATTCACAGATCTTTCAAAATAATACTTGTTACTGTAAATAGAGGCTAAAGCTGAAGACATGCTAGTGTGACATGGCATTATGCAATGGCTGAAAGAATTGCCAAGAATCTAGAATGACAGAAGGCCCATGGTAAAAAAATCACTCATATTTCAGCCTTTTGGAAAGGCTAAAATATGTTTGAGAAGACTTAACATTTACAAATGATGCTCTAAATGGTTTCAGTGCAGTACACCATCAAAAATAGCTCATTACAAACAATCCCATCACCATAAAAAAGCCATAAAAAAACACCACCCCTACTCTTACCCCTGATAATATAACATCTCCTGATTCAGTCACAGCAGCTTCTCTGGAATCCACAAAGAGAACACAGTTCTTCATCAGTTCATCATCCAGTTCTCTCCAGTCTGGTCTGCTTGCTCCAACAGCTAAGACAATAAAATTAATGCATCTGGGAGGAATGCTGAAACAAATTCAAACCATGCTTTGCCCAAAAGACACATGAAGTAACAAAGGAGACTACTGGGAACTTTTAACCTTCAAACAACCTGACATTGGCATAGGAGACAGGAGGCAATAAGGAAAAAGTAAACCATGATGTGTCTGAACAAGAGGGAAAAAATGGATTGCTCCAAACTTTGCCTGCTTCTGTAAGGTGTTGAACACTTCACATTCCACTTGCGCTATTTATGACATGCTTTAGAAGTGGAACTCATTACAGGTTTTCACTAAGCCAAACTTTTACACAACAGCAAGAAAGGAGAGGGGTCTTTGTGTACGTGTTGCCTCAGTGACTGTAAACCTTAATTAATTTTGGTTGTATTTCTGGCTTCCATGTCCTGACATAACACAGACAACAACATTAAATGACAAAGGACTAAATTGAGTCTGAAAAATTGGTAGGATGCTGCTGGAATGTGGAAACTTCCTTTAAATTGTTGCCTTTGACAAGCCACTTTTGTTTTGTTACCAAGCCATTTGGAAAGTGTACAAGGTCATCTGAACCAGGCCCAAAATTATTAAAATAAACACATGGCAGCAGGTCCAGGGACTCTGTACAATAGTGCAACAACATCATTATCAGGCAGAAAAAAGGAGAGAGGAGCCCCAAAACCTCACAATAATTAAAGGTCAAATTGTGAGGTTCTTGCTTGAATTAAGAAGGCACAGAAACTGAACAACAACAAAAAAAAATCAATAGGATTCTGTCCCAAAGGAACAAATAAAGGATCTTAAATGGGTCAAGAAAAGATGAGAGTTACAAAAGAAAGAATAGCATGAGCTAGAGACACTTTGAGAATGTTATTTAAGAGGAGGGCAAAGTGAGCCTCAAGTGGACACACAATGGTGAGTGTATCTCACGCTTTAGAAAACATACAGTGCTGGAATATGTAGGACTTGTGGCTCCACGTACTAAGAGGATGGAGCTAGAAAAATATGTCCTTAGTAGAGGGAAGTAATCAAAATGAAATAAGTACTTATTTTGAGAAACAGTACTGTTCAGTTTTTTTTATGCTAAACAGTAAAAACGGGTCCTTTACATGATGAGAATATAGCATACCATTGATGTGGGCACCTGGTTTTACCCACTTCCCAAATAAAATTGGTGTTGTTGCCATGGTGACTGTGATGATGACATCAGCCCCAGTAACTGCCTCCTGGGCAGAGGAGCAGACCTGCACTGGCCCATTAACCAAATGGGCAAACTTCACTGCATTCTCCCTGGTGCGATTCCATATTCTGACCTTCAAGAGAAAGGGCAAACATCACAACCTAAAAAATTCTCCTCACTGACACAGAACAGACTTTCCGTTTTCAGCAGATGATTACATCTACCCTAAAAGGTTATTTTTCTTTTAATGTTACCAAATGACTAAAGTTACTGCATGGGCAGCTATAGTCAAATGCTTCTCTGCAATGCCAGGATAACAGCTTCTCATGAAGCTGTATTTATAAAATTTAATTATTTAAGATGTATTTAAGAGAAAGTCAAATAAAGCTCATCCAAATATGGACATGCATAGCAGACTTTCCTCACACAAAGAGGAAGACATCTGATACTTGACTGCTTCCAGCTTTCAAAAAATAAAGTTGCAGAGGAAAAAAATCTACAGATGTTCAGAATATTGAGTTCTCTAGAAACATAATCAAAATATGTTTAATCCTTTAACCAAAACTTTGACATAGGTATGTTTTATCTATATTAAGTGTTCTTGGAATATAATGGAGAAAAAGGCATTCTGTTAAGATGTGTCCCTTACCTCCTTGAATGTGAACAGCTCTGTGAAGATCTCATAATGGCTATGTGCTTGAACACCAGCTCCCAAAATGCACAGCACTTCTGCAGAAGCTGGCATTAACATCTAAAAAGGTATAAAAATATAGCAAGCATGTAAATAAAACATATCCATAGCCTTACATATCAAAACACTACAAAAGAAATGTGTCCTTAGTCCTTTAAAAGGCAAAAGCTAGTATCAACTCATGCTAATATAAAACAACACTCAATAATACAACTATTTTGTGCAAAAATCAGTATCAATGCCACCAAAGCAGCACCAAGCTCAATTTGGGTGTTCAATTGTCCAACTCTTGAAATTCAGACTTTAACATGCACCAGCATACTCCAAATTCAAATTCTAGGGCCTCTGGTCACTCAGTATTAGTGCCCTGCATTCACCTGTGAACTAACCAAGCGCAGAATCTCAGTGTTGATGCTCTGCACTGGCTGAAAACAGGACTCGGCACTGAAAGCCATAAGTACCAGAAGCGATAGCTCTGCCTGGCAGATCCAAGATAAACCTTCTTTTGCAACTCACAAATATGCAGAATTTGACACTTTAAGAGACAATCCTTATGCAGTCATTAATGCTCTGTTAAAGCTGATAATGCTGTAGAAAAGGGATTTTATTTGGAGCTTCTTGAACATCTTAATACTGCACAGAAAATAGACTGGATCGCTTAATGTCTTTTACCGCAATCACTGACTTCCTATGAGGAAAATGCCTCGATTGGCACTGCAGCTTATTTCCAATTCCATTTGTCAAAATATCCAAAAATTAATTTTAATCTGCTTTTGATATGGAAAAGACAGGCAGGGAGGGGAATTAAAATTGTTCCTAAACATCAGGGCTGAGAAAGACTGTTTTTCTGGCGAATTGTGCACTGTATAACCAATGTCCATCTAAGTACAACGGACTCATCTTCCTCTATTGTCTTGCACTGTCTTTTCGTGAGGACGTTTCCCACAGATCAACACTACCTGCAGGGACTGAGGGGGACACTGTGGCTGGACTGGAGCCGCTGAGAGGCAGATCACTCCTTGGCTGGCAGCTAGGAGCTAAGCTTATATACACATATACTAAGCCTGCATCCCAACATATCACATCTCTAGATGCAACAGACTTTTTTTTTCTTTAAATTAGGCTATATTTGTACCAGGTACTGTTAAAAATATGGGTGGTTCTGAAGCAAATTTTAAGATTCAGTCCTGCGGTTGCTTTTCATTTTCTGGTTTAATTCTTGCCTGCAATTCATCAGTACTTGGCAAGAGGGAGAGAGCGCTGCTGGAGTCCAGCCCCAAGCTATCCTTGGGTCTTGTTTATGCATTTGTTGTGGTCACTCACTTCTGCATAAAAAGCTTTTGAGCAGTGCAGGCTCTCAACTCTTATTCTGCTGTAAGAAAATAAGAAAAAAACTAATTGATCATATTTTTCAGTAGCAAGAACTCTTTTTAACATTCCTTTCAGAGACATTGATGCACTGATTTCAAAGGTTTCCTGCATAAAAGCATTGGATTTTTGAAAAGCAAGTGGCATAAAGGGAACAAAATGAAACTAGGAGCTAAACTCAAACACTTCTGAAAGTTTCCCAAAACAGCAGACAACAATTAAGGACCTGATCTTGAAGTCCCTTCACCAGCCAAACTCCTTTGAATGTCAAAATAGGCCAAGTATAGAATGGTTGGGTTGAATCAAGTCCTATAACCTAATATCTGTGGAATCCATTGTGATTTTGTTTGTCCCTGGTACCAGGGGAAGCTCTTGGAACAGGTTCTTCACTCCAATTTTAGGTCAACTCAGCTCTATTGCCTTGGAAAGAGTTATATGGCCTGAAGACTGCTAATAATGAAGTAGAGAGGTCAACCTTCAGTCTGAAGCAAAGCCGATGAAGAAAATAAATGGACTAGGACTGAAAAATACTTTTGTTTTTCCCCCACCATTCTTTGAGGTGAAGACTAAGACTTTGCTATGTAATAGATAGTCGGAAGAAAACAAGTTGCTATTAGAAGCTCAGCCAAAAATTGTTTTAAAGAACAATCTGAAAGCAACAATTTCCACAAAGACTGAAATAATACAAAGCAACCGACAGCAAGATTTGCTGCACTTGTCCCTCAGGCACTTCAGTTTAGGGTTGTAGTCAGGGTTACTCACTGGGAAATCCTTCAGCAAGAGCAGAGATAGACAGACGGGCACCTCTGAGAAAGTCATCAGCCCATCTTAAGACTGCCTGTATTGGCACCTGGAAGAGGCCTTTTTAATCTTTTGCCAATTAATCCCACCTACCTTAACTAGAGAAGAAAAAACATACATCTAAACAAAACTGATTTTATCGCTGCACCTATAGTGCCCAATGTTATAAACATGCTAAGAAAAAACACAGAAATCACAGGAAAACACTTCAGTGAATTCCCAGAAGACTTTGGGAAATGAAACAGAGATATAACTCAAGTATCTTCATGCATTACAAAAATATATACAATAAATAAATTAAAAGCATGATTTAAACTGCATTTTTGTCTTAAGTTTTACCCGAAGGTACATATATTATCATAATTGTAATTTAAAGCTAGAGTTGAAAAAGATTCACATGGACTGAAAGTTGTTTATATTGTTCTCTCTAGCTATTTTATATATGTGTGTTTTTACATATATGCATACACACACACCCCCTACCAATTCTATCCTACCTTAGCACATAGAAGACATACCTTGGTAGCTATTGCAGAAACCGCAGCTGTTCGTTTTGCTGTAATGACACTGCCATCTAGAATCTTAAAAAAAGAAAAATACATAATGAACACTGAAGACATGTCTAAACTCTAATGATTTTTCTGATTTATGAATCATGTGAATTTATTGTTACTAGGAGGCACATACAGAATTATGGATATCAGTAACTGCCACTACAGCAGTTATCACAGCAGATAGGACAAGGAACTGCAGAGATGAGAAGGAACAGAACAGAATTCCTTTATGTGGAATGGGAATGCCTCACTCTATATAAACGGACATGCAGAGCGTGAATTACGTGGCTTAAGAGACTTTTTACCACTGATACAGTACAGGAATAAAAACCCAATGTATTTTTCCTTCCCCATTTCAGGCCTTTAACAGTCATGGCTATAAAAATACAATGGAAAATAGTTAATAGTCACAAATTCTAAAATAAATTAAGAAACAAATGAAAGGCATCAGCAACAGAGACACACCTTAAGTACTATGATACTAAATACTATGTCCTATAGGGCCAATCGACTTAAAGCAGACTTAAAGCTGCAGGACCGGCTCCCTGTCTGCCAAGGCTTCCCCACCCTTTCCAACACAGCACAAACTTCTTCTGGTTTTTTTCTTCTCTTCCATCCACCCTCTGAGCCAACAGAGCCACAAGTTGTAGAAAACATCAGAGGGCACCTGACCACGCAGGAAAGACTGCGGGGCTTTAGGCTAAACGATAGAGCGGCCAAGCGGGCCCCGCGCAGCGGCCGCAGCGCCCGGGCAGAGGCGGCGGCGGCCCCGCACTCACGGCTTTCAGCGCGCCGCTCCGCGGGTCGAAGAGCAGCACGGTCGCCTGGTGCGAGGGCACGGAAGGGTCCTGCTGGTGCTCGTAGAAGGTCACGAGCTTGGTGGTGAGCGCGTCGTCCGCGGCGCTGTAGGCGGGCATGACGCCCAGGAACCTGGCGAGAACACAGGTAAACCGAGCGCTCCGGGGGCGTTCCAGGGGACCTCCCACCACCTCCAGTCCCGCCGATGCTTTCGGCTCCTTTTGGGTT
>NW_010585319.1:25219-44139 GCF_000705375.1 Tinamus guttatus
CTGTGCGCATGCGCGCCGCCGCGGACGCCACTGCGCAGGCGCCTTACGCTCAAGGCCCAATCCTGAGCGCGAGCAGTCGAGTTTTGACAGCGGGTCGCTAGACCGTCAGCGCGGCGCGGGGAGCGCCGGGAAGGCCGGGTCTTCCTCCGGGGCAGCCATCTTGTCCTCCTCGCGAGGACGCGGCGGAGGCAGCGGGGAGGATGAGGCGCTTTCCGGCTGTCGCGAGTGGCCTCTCGGTACGCGCCGCGGGGGGGAGCGGGGGTCGCGCTCTGTCCAGCGGAGGTGAGGCGGCTCCGGCCGGGAAAGGGTGCGGCTCTGCCCTGGCCGCGGCCGTGCCCTTGGCCCGCGCCTGAGAGCCCCGCTGAATCCCGTGAGGCTGGGGGCGCCCGGGGGCGGCCTCCTCCGCGGTCACCTTCGGACACGCGCTGCTGTCCTTGAGGAAGAAGTTTGGGGTGAGAAATTGGTGTTGACCTCATCTGGGGGGAGAGAGAGGAGTTTTTCCGGGGTTTAGAATCCGGGGCAAAACAAGAAAAAATAAGTTGATGGTTCCCTTATTGCTGGGTTTGTCAGTGTTTCTGTTGCTGAGTTTGAAATCTTAAGAGAATTTCTTACGTGAAATCAAGAGGAATAAATAATTGATTTTTACAAATATAAAAATCTTCCAGGAAGGGTGGTGGGCAACGGCATTTCAGGTCTGAAATCAGCAGTGTGTGATTTCAGGGGAAACCCTAAGAGCCTCCTGAAGGAGAGACGCCAGTGTTGGTGCCCCCTCAATTTGAAGGCCTGTTTCTGATTATTGCTTTGTGCTTTCAGTAGCTGTGTGTGCAGCTTGCTCTTTAGGCAGTGGTCAGTGTAGGTAGGTTACCGTTGTGATCAGTAACTTTTTGGGAGTCAAACTGTCAGCACCAAATAAATAACAAGTTATCTCTAAAGCCGTGTTCTGTATATGTGGATTAGTATAGTTATTGTTTACTTAATTGCTCAATAAAGGGATTCTAGAGGCTGTATCGCATCTGTAGAGATTCACAGTATGCAACAGAAAAGGAAAAACAAAGCCTTAGGGTGGTAGTTCCTGGACATCCAGAGGCCTCATGCAAGTCACTGAGTTCCAGTGGGGATTTGGAAACAATCAGAGGAATTACAAGCAAGTTATTATTTTTGTACTGAGTCTCGAAGTTGTTCATTGTATTTCTACAACAAGATCTGTTGTTTTTCGTATGTAGTTAGAATATGTTATGAACTAATTCAAAAGATCTGTTTTCTTTGTTATGCCTTCTCTTGCAGAAGAGATTTTACTCACTTAAAGTAGCTCCTAAAGTTGCAGCCTCAGCGAAAGTAGATCGAGTAAAATTATCTCCAGAGGGACAGGATTTTGAGGTCAGTATGAATATTTAGGGTTTTTTCCCTTACAAAAAAATAGCAGAACAGTAACAGTACTTACAGTGGATCAGTAACCCACCTTTTTATTGTTAATACAGATTACAAAATTGCCAAATGGCTTAGTTATTGCATCTCTGGAAAATTTTTCTCCAGTTTCAAGAATTGGTGTGTTCATTAAAGCAGGCAGCCGATATGAAACTACTGGTAACTTGGGAACTGCCCACTTGCTTCGTCTTGCATCCAATTTGGTAAGAGTTTAAGCACTTAAGCACTGAGCAACTAGAGGCAAATCTGTGCTTAAAGTAGTTAAGATTTTATGTAATTTTTTTCTTCCTTTAATAGACTACCAAAGGAGCATCTTCTTTCAAGATTACTCGTGGCATTGAAGCTGTTGGGGGTAGCCTGAGGTTTGTAACTACACAAATAATCTTTTTGGTAACATGCAAGCAAGCTATATGACAAAAGAATAAACAGTAAGCATTACAATATATAGGTGGATAAGGTTGGCACAGTGATGGTGTGCACATTAAAAAGGAATGTTTTTTGTACATATGCTGTATTAGTTCAAAAATGCATTTTTGATTTCTATTTTTTAAATATCCCCTGGTTAAGGAAGTATAAATGCTGGGTACCTGGAAGAAATATGAGTTGTACAGAAAATTTGATGTTCTTCCAGCCTTTTCAGTCTTCAAAATTAAACTTCCTGAAGTCTGTAGATTTTTATTTTTCTCAATATTTTCATCTTTGAGACATAACACTCCTCTTACGGCAGTGTTGGGAGCAATGTAGGCAGTATCTGGCTTCCCTGATTTGACTGATTAAAGCCTGAAAAAACAAACCTCAGAAACAGAAAGGGATCTTGCTATGCTTACTTTGTTGTAAGGTATTTTAATATTGTCCAGTAATGTTTTATATAGAATTTGGCAAATGTAATGTTTTAAGTAATTTAAAGCTGTTTTTTTGTTTTTTGTTTTTTTTTTTTGCTTTTATTAAACAATTCGATGGAAGTGAAGGATAGTTGCCTTGTTTGGTTCTTAGACACGTTTTTTATTCAAGTTTTGCTATTTATTGTTATTTATTTTTTTTAAAGCTTGAATTATCCAGATATCTTAAATTCTAATGATAATAAGACATAAAATTATTATCTAAATTTTTAAGGTAGGAGTTTTATGCTTAACTATTTTTGCTATTAGCACTGTTGATGTTAAACATGCTAATACAGTGCTCCGTTAAACAGTCATCTTGAACATATTTAAGGTTGACTACATGTTCTAGTCAGTATCTTGCTGAAGTTTTCAAACACTGGGGAATATTTGTAAAATCACCTTCTTGTGTTCCCCACTGAAATGGGTTTTATATTTTTTTCTCCTTCAGTGTGTACTCAACAAGAGAGAAAATGACTTACTCAGTTGAATGCTTGCGTGACTATGTGTAAGTATCCAGACATGTTGCGATTAATTACTGCATGTTTTCTATCAAGCTGGACTGTAAAAAAATACAGACACTTATCATTTTAAAGGTTAAGAGAAACACTAATTTTAATGTCTGTAATAAAATCAGTAAATTACCATATTAATGTTCAGCTTCTGTATTCATTTCCTGAGCCTGTTCAGCCACAGAGCTGAAGTTGAACTCGCATACATTAGTGCTAATACCTACTCTGACTCCAGTAATGGATTTTGTTGTTAGTGGGTTTGGTTATGGATTAGTTGGAATTACTTTTCATTTATATATATATATATATATGTATATATATATTTAATTCCTTTGTAACTTTTTTCTCATCTAGGGATACAGTAATGGAGTTCCTCCTTAATGTCACTACAGCTCCAGAGTTCAGGCCATGGGAAGTAACTGATCTTCAGCCACAATTAAAAGTTGACAAAGTAATTGCATTTCAGAACCCACAAGTTGGTAAGTGTATTTTGTGATCCCCTGTGATGTCTTCATGAGAACTTACTAGAAAATGCAAGACTTCAGAAAAATAGAGAACTTTTTGTAATTATTAATACTGAAGTAATACCTCTTTATAAATTTGTATTGTTCAAAACTTTATCAAATACAGGATAATTTCTTAGGAATTTAATGTTTAGTAATAATCATGTGTTCAGAAACATAACTAGAAACATAACTATAGGAAAAGAATGCCATATGCATTGGATTATTGCAGACCTGCTTTTGCAGATCTTGCAGTTGAATCCTGTAAAATGGACCACAGCTCTGTTTCAGTGGGGTTTCATTCATAATCTTCATTAAAAGTAGTTATTATGTTAATCTTCATCAGTGACCCTTGTTCCTCTTAGGAGTTCTGGAAAACTTGCACATGGCAGCTTATAAGAATGCTCTGGCAAACCCATTGTATTGTCCAGATTACGCAATTGGACAAATTACCCCTGAGCAGGTAGGATTCTTTAATTTCTGTTAACAAATCTGTTCTTCAAGTTTCTTTACCGAGGATATGTGTCAAGGAAATGAATTTAAGAAATAGTATTTACTATGTTACTACTCTGGTGGTAAAATAATTTGTTTCTTTAGGCTAAGACTTGTCAGTGAAATGCAAGTGTTCATATATAGAGGGTATTTATAGCTGTCATTGAAGAATATTTAAAATGCTATTCTATATTCTGTGTTATTCTATGCTTTTTGGAGGCATTGGGATTTGATGCATCAGGGTTTACAAGGTCTGAACAGTGGATGCAGCAATGACAGAAATACACTTGCCATTTTTCTTCTTTATTTAAAATACCCTAAAATGTGGATTTACTGTTGCAGCTTCACCATTTTGTACAGAACAATTTTACAAGTGCGAGAATGGCGCTTGTAGGAATAGGTATGTATGTTCTTTAATGCATGTTGCAATTTGTAAGGGAAAATTACTGTAGAAATTTGAGTTAACTATAAAAGTAAAATGTTAAGGTACTTTTTAAAACTTATTTTTATATATGTGCTTTAGCTTTCCAAAATCATTACATTCATTGGAATAAATTGTTGTATTGCAGGTGTGAAGCACTCTGAACTAAAGCAAGTTGCAGAGCAGTTTCTGAATATCAGAAGTGGATCTGGTTCTTCTGGTGCAAAGGCTATCTATAGAGGAGGTAAGCATATTTCTTACTTGTTCTGAATTATTTGAGAATATATCTGAAATAATAAGATATATCTGATTTTTGATTATTATTATAACTATAGTATTGTTCAAAGATGGAACTGAAAACTTTGCAGTGTGATATGTGTGAAGTGGGTATGTGCATCTTCTGCCTAAATAAGAATGAGAGAAAGCAAATACCCTTTCTTCTTCCCCCATCATGAAAAGTTCTGGAATAAAACTGAAAACTGAACCTGCAAAAGCTCCTGCAAAGCTTTAGCTGCAAGATCATTTATTCATGAAAGTGATAAACAAGCTAGCATTCAGCTTCTCCTGGCATTTTTTTGAAATATTGCCTTAGGAATTGGAGGAGATGGGGAATAAACTAACGACTGTCTAGAAGTGGAGGAAGGCTTTCTTTTGAGGAAAAGCTGTTGACCGTGTTAAGTCTTCCACGGAAGACAAAGCGATACTTTTTCAAAGCAATATCTTGTGTAAACTTTAATAACTATCTTTTAGTTGGGATATCGGACTACTTTTTAAATGGCAAGATATGTGAAATTTTCAACATTATTTGACTGGATTATTATGATCAAAAATGATACAACTTGGCTGAATATTTGTTATCTGGAACCTCACTGAGTGCTAATAAAACATACTATGTTTAATTTTTGGATTAGATAAGGTGTAACAACATACTTGTTTTTTTGCTTGTAAGAATTTTTTTGGAATGTAAAGAATTCTTAATGCTCTTTTCCAAGAGTAAAAAAAAAAAAAAAAAAGATTAGTAAAGAAATACTTGTGCCCTCTTAGGAGTGTTAGTATAAAAGAGAGTTAATAGTTGGGAAAGTAGCATATGACCTGCAGCTTACTGACAACTTCTTGCTGTCTTCCTGAGTAGACATGCAGTAAGTTGACCCCACCTGTCTTTTGCCTCATGAAATCATTCCTTGCTAGAAATGTTTACTTTTCATACCTATAAACACACATTAGTTTTTCACTGAACAGTTTTACTCTTTATTCTGCTATTATATTTTTAGGAGAAGTCAGAGAACAGAATGGTGACAACCTTGTCCATGCTGCTGTTGTGGCAGAAGGAGCTGCGGTTGGAAGCGCAGAGGCGAATGCGTTCAGTGTTCTGCAGCACGTTTTGGGTGCTGGGCCCCTTATCAAGAGGGGAAGCAACATTACCAGCAAACTCAGCCAGGCTATTGCTAAAGAAACTACCCAGCCATTTGATGTAAGTTAAAAGGATGACTGCAGTTCATGTAATAAGTAAAATGCTTGCTATGCATTGAAAGGTTAGCTAGAATCTTCATTAGTTCTTTCTTGCACAAATTAAAAATATTTCACAAAAGGCCTTCCAACCCTGATTTGTTTTCCATTGCAGAGATGGAATCTAGCTTCCTGAATTCCAGCACTTCAGTTTCTAATAGTAATTATTTTTGTGTGCTTGATACTGAGTTGTTACAATACTTGAAATATAGCTGATAGTAATATTTGTTTTTCAGGCTTCTGCATTTAACGTGAATTACTCTGATTCTGGGCTTTTTGGAGTTTACACCATATCTCAAGCCCCAAATGCTGCAGAGGTTAGTTTCTGATTAGAATTTAAGTATTGAATTTCTATTAATATTAATAACATTACTCTCAAGTGTTTTGATTGGTGTGAAATCTAAAAAGTCAATTCATGTGGTATTTTGCTTAATAATGTTGTATATTCACTTACGACTTAACTCCATTAGCTTGAAATGAGACCTCTTGATGGGGAAGTGCAATTGCCCAGTGTGAACTCGAGCTAGTGAAATATCTTGAATTGCTCACGTTAAGGCTTTACCTGTGTAAGTCTAAGAAGATTATGAGGCAGGTAGTGTCTTTTGATGCTGGCAAAACTGAATACTCTCATTTAGAGTGAGACTGTACAAATCAATGTTTTAAAATCAAAACCGACATTGCTTTTTATTGACTTTGGTGTTTTCTACAGTGTTTTTAGTTTTGTTCAGAAGATCTTTAGTGCTGGGTCAGTGTAGCAATCCTAATGCTGCCAACTGCTTTATAAAATGGTTGTTCTAGTCAGATAATGGAAAGAGTAGAAAAATGTTGGAGTTTTTAAATGCTGGAAGAAATTTTAAATGCTTTAATTTTCCTCAGGTCATTAAAGCCGCTTTGAACCAGATCAAGGCAATTGCTCAGGGCACCATCACAGATGCTGATATCACAAGAGCAAAGTAAGTGGGTAAAGAGAAGAGCTGTCTAATGTGTTAGAAGTTACTCAACATGTAGCTACTTGTCAAGCACTTAAGCTATTTTGTACAGCAAACCACCCAGCAGTCCTACTGGTATTTCTGTTAAGAAGTGCTAAATATCCTGGTTTAAAACTAATTTATAAAGTCAATCAATACTCTCGTAAAGCTACATTGACTGTCTGCTAACAGTAATTCCTAATGGAAGCTTTTTAAAGGAGTGTGAATGTTTACCTGTTTCCATGTAAGAAATCAGTAAGCATCAGTAGATGCTCTTTTAATCATGCACAGTAATTCTGACATGTATTTAAATTAGAATCCTAAATTGCATTATTTAGGTAATTCCCATTGTGGTCACACTGCAGCAATTCCCAAAACAGTCATTTAAACAACCTTGCTCTTCCACATCTTCAAAGAACAGTAATAACGAGGGTCTGCAAGTGTAAAGCACTGAATTAGTGGTACTATATCCAGTGCTCTAAATACATGTCCCATGAGTATTTCAAGATGGGGAAGATTACTGTGCCATTAAAGATGCAGTAATATGAACAAAGTTTGAGAGTTCCTGATTTACAGCGTTAAGCATATAAGCAAGACAGTACTTCCTCTTCAAGCAGCTAAAGAGCACTGAACATCTAAAGCTGTAGTTGCACAATGCAGCAATATTCGACAGGCTCACGCAAGCAGAAGAATTAAGGAATTAAGTGTCGCACATATAACTCATTTATAAGATGTCAAATAAAGCGTGATTACACAGAACATGATAACCTAGATATGTTTAGTTGTGTCTTACTGATTAATAGCTACCTTTATATTTGGTGTTACTAGTTTTCTAAAAAGGGATGTCCATAGTATTAGGAGGTTGCACAGTATTGTGCATTTTTTTTCTTCTCTTCCATTCTGGTATGGCTTCTGTTTTTTCATATATTTTCAGTATTGTTTTGTAATTAACAAAACAACAACAAAGTCAATGATACTTGCACAGTTTTGTAGTCTTGCAATTCAGTCAAAAATGCCAAACTACTGAAACAGGGTTCAGTAGAATATGATTTTGGTTAAAGCATTTTCTGCCATTTCAACTATTTAAAAATAGAAGCACTAGCTTTTAGAAATAAAATTTTCATGTTTAGTAGTGTGACTTCTTGAAATGGAACAAAAATACAGCATAAACCTGCCATCTTCTAAAAAGCATTGAATTGCTGTAAAAGGAACCCATCCATTTGTTCATTACTTCTTTGTACCTTACAGTATTTTTTTCTGCATTAATCTAATCTTGATGAGAAAATGGAATCAATTTTTAAACTAATTCTTGAACATATTCAGAATTGCTTATTTTACCTAATTCCTGAAATACTTGCATTGGTTACTTCAAATTCAAAAAGGTTTTGAGCTAGAGGTCTTCTGACCATGTAAGATGGCTGATCATTCCAAAGCAGTTGGTGTTTCAACAACCCTGTCCCTTCCACAGGACCCTTCTATACTTAGTAAGGCATACCTCAGAAAGGAGAAGAATTTCAAAGTCATAGAAGGCACTAAAACCTTCTTGCCCTTGCCCTTGGCAAGGGAAAAAGGGTAACAACAGGACATAGGCTCAATCATTCTTAATGCTTTTTGATGGCAGAACTCAGCTGAAAGCTGCCTATTTGATGTCCGTGGAGACCGCAGAGGGGTTACTGAATGAAATTGGCTCCGAGTCACTGGTTTCTGGCACGCACACGTCACCATCTGATGTTGCTCAAAAGATCGACTCTGTAGCCACTGCTGATGTTGTGAATGTAAGTTATCTGTCAGCATCCACAGGTATTCCTTAATCACCTTGTCAGTATTTTCTTTTAATACTAAACGAATTCTTACTTGTGTGTGGTTTTAAACATGCATAGATCTTTAAAAAAGCAGCACCTTTTCTGTAAATGCTAGCAGGCTGTCTTTTGAGGCCTGTTTATTTACAAGAAGCCTCTTGAATCCAATACTTTGCAGAGCTGTGTAGCTGAAAGTACCTGAAATTCTCTTCTGTATCAACACAGTTTACCAAAAACACTACTAAAATATTAGTGGAAGCTTGGTAATAGTTCCAGTTCTAAGACAGGATTCCCGAGTCTGGGATGTTTGGTCTAAATGCTAAAAGAATTAGACTTGCATTGGTAAGTTGACATAACAGCCTTGCTTTTTAAAATGTTGAGGGCTTTTTTTGTTTTTGTTTTGTTTTTAGTAGCTTGAGGCAGAGGTAATGAGCAGGAAAACTTGGCTCTTGAACAGAGAAGACTCTGTTGTGGTGAATATTTTGTTATATCCAATCTTTCTGGTTTATTTTCAGGCTGCAAAGAAGTTTGTCAATGGGAAGAAATCAATGGCAGCTAGCGGGGATTTGGGAAATACTCCTTTTCTTGATGAGCTGTAAAAGCAAAGATAAGAGGCAGATTCAAAAGGGACCTGACCTACGTCACCTGTGTTCTAAATAAATCGCTATTAACTTGTTATTTATGAATTCAGTTACTTCCGAAAATTAATCTGCAGTAACTGTGGGCTTGCACAAATCAAATAAAGTGCTGAGTTCATATACTTTGTATTGAGTCTTCTCTACTGAAAATGGTATGTAGAAGCTGGTAACACTGAGTCCATACATTGAAGATAAAACTGAGAAAAAGGTATCGATTTAGCTAATATAAAAGGAAAGAATATCAAAAATAATCCTTTTGATGCAAATAAAACTTGTAATTACTTAACTCTCCATGGATTCTTGTGTATTGAAGAAAAACAAGATAAAATTTCTACCTGTGCCATCTTTACATCAAGTAAATGAAGATACTTACCTTTGAAAACAGATAAATGTATTTTAGCTTTTTAGAGGTGGCCTGCCTTACTCTTCTCAGACTAACAGAGGTGATGCATTTGAATGTCTTCTCCACAAGTAGCATGATCAGATTTCTTTGATAGTAGGGAGGGTACTTCTAGAAGAGACAGCTTTGTGTGGCTGTTTTAAATTTCCTAGGATGCTTAGATTTCTGGAACTGTTAGGCATGCTTCACCATCATCTTCCACTGTAGTAGACTTCAAAATCAAATATTAAAAGTGAGCAGGTATAACACAACTTCAGAAATCTAGGTTTTGAAAAAGTCAGGTTTTGAGCTATTCCTAAGGAAAGCCAAATTCTTCCATCCAGAATGCATCTGATACAGAAGAGCAGGAGGAGGAGGAACTCGTCTCGTTCTCTTCCATAATCCACTTTGAAATAGATCTAATGTCAACAGTATTGAATTCAGAATTATCTGAAGTATCACTGTCATTATGAAGTACAATGTCACATCCAGTGTCTTTGCCTACTGTAAGTGTGTGGCTTGTATTAGATGCGTGACAAGTTCTGGATAGCGATGATAACTTACGGGTGAAGTCATAACATGACGTTTGCACAGATTTACACTGAAATGTTTTGAAGTCTGCATCATCGTTGTCATCACTGCTGGTCTCAGTGTCATCTTTGTCCTCAGTGTCTTCCCCTGATGTGCTAGAAATATATAACAAGTCATTACTCTGACATGCTGTAATTGCGCTAGCCATTTAGTTAACATTCCTAATAATCAAATCCAAGTTTTTAGCCAATACTCAAGTTAAAAACAAGTTTATGAGTTTCAAAGATCCTCTAAGATGAAACTAATAGTACGCACAAAACTATGGATAGTACCATTTCCCTTGGCTTCTTCATATAACAGCGGTATTATCCATAGTTTTGCGCGTACTATTTCCCTTGGCTTCTTCATATAACAGCTCAACTGCAATCTGGACAATAGAAAAGCAAGCTATCCTTTCTTTATTGCTTGAGAAAATCACTTGATTTATTTAAACATAAATTTAGAGGTTTAATCTTTCGGAAAATCCCTGTGTTGCCTGAGCTTCCTTTCTGTCTTACTGCACTTCTAGGCTGATTTGTTCTTTTTCTACTTCTGTTCCTTCCCCTGCATATGAAGTTTATTTTCTATTAAAACTGTGCCTCAGGAAAACTTGTAACATCCTCATATCCCATCCAGATTAATTACACTTATTATATAAGCCACCTTTACGATTCAGAGCAAAGTATTTTTAATGCAGTTTTTCCTCACACAACAAGCTGAGTTTTTTTTCCCTCTTCAAGTTTAATTTAAAAAGTCATTAACAGCTTTCAGTAGTTTGTTTGATTAAGAAACAATAGAGCTTTTTATGTAGCTGTAGAAAGTCCTCCATGCTGACTTCCTCAGCTATGTGTAATTATTTGCATCCTTGGCTATTGGAAGTGGGCATGGCTTCTTGGACCTCAGAGAAGTCATTGCAGCTCATCTTTTCTATGGTCTCTGCGAAGGTGGAAAGGGACACTTAAAACTAAGGTTTAGCATGACCCTGTCCTCACTGTAACTAGAAAAGTGAATACTCCCGTTTACTTCAAATCACAGTTCTCCATTCCATTAAAGTGTATGAGAGAAAATAAATCTTTGGAGACTCCTCAACATTTTATACTAAAAAAGAAAAAGCTAGTAAACTTTTTCCTATTTCTCTCTAGAGTAGTAAGTTAGGTGTGAAACACTTTTGTAACACTTATTTCTTACTCTGCTGTTGTAGGAAGCTTTGCTTCAGGAATTAAGTCAGCCACACGTTGCCAGTGTTGAGGTAATTCAACAAAATCTCTGCAAACCCTGATTTGTAGGTTAGTTCCTACTGGGATATTGTGTAAGAGTTGTCTCAGCTCTCGCAGAGTCCATCCTAATACATTAGCATGTCCAATTTTTATTAGAATGTCACCTGCCAAGGGAAAAAATAACAGTAGTCAGCTTAAAAGAATTTTTCAGATTTACTGCATTTATATTACAAAATAGGAAATCTTAGCCACTCTGCTTTCACATTTTTATATGAAAATGCATTCCTTAAGCAGCTCTTCAAACCAGTTGGCACTTTTTTTGCTTTCTTTTTTAATGAAAGATCTTTCAGTAGCTCTGTCAAGTGCTAACCTCATAACACTATGGAAATCTATTTCCTTTAGGATTTGTCTAAATTAATGTGCTAAACTTCGGGTTGCCTGCTCAGGGCCAGCTTGCATTTCTGTGTTTTTCTAGGAGAGAAAAGGTACAAACGTGAATACACCAATCAGTAACACTGCTTTGGACTAAGCAAGATTCCAGCAAGGTTGAGGTGAGGTTACACAACTGCTCTGCTAACAGTGCTGCTCTTGGCATCCTTGCCCTGTTTCCTGGGATCTCCTCACAGCTGGAATAGCCTGTGTGTCTATGCTGCCTACCCTTGGATTTCACCTTAACAGTGCTGCTCTTGGCATCCTTCCCCTGCTTCCTGGGATCTCCTCGCAGCTGGAATAGCCTGTCTGTGTGTATATGCTGCCTACCCTTGGATTTCACCTTGTTGTATCTGTGTTCGTATCGATCCCAACAGGCCTCTTCTTCCCTAGTGACTAAGTTTACCTGTGTGGAGTCAGGGAATCTCTGTAACTGCTGTGTCACCTTGCCCCAGGTTTGGCTGTCCTTGGTGCCTAGTCCTGGGCTCTGAGAACAACTGACACGTTGGCATGGTGCAGGATGCTGCCAGGGCAGGGGGGCGATGTGGGATATGCCCATGAGAGCTGGTCGTAGTGTGTAATTTAACTGGGGACTTCCAGCAGAAAGGAGGGTGTGTGTGTAAGGGATAAGGATGCAAGTAGCACTCAATATAGGCCCCCAGTGGAAAGCACTGAGCTGCAGTTTTGTAAAATGCAGTACTGCAGCCAAGAACGAGGGAGCAGACAAACCCCAGCACCAATACAGCGGTACGTATATGCTGGGAAATCAAGAGATGGGCTTTGAGGGGTTCTGGGGCTTGCAATTACTGAGTAAGCCTGTAATTTTGGAGAGGGTATAAGGCAGGCAGAATGAATCTGTGGCAGATTAGAGGTCTATGAGCACCCTGGCAGAAACGGTTGCCCTGAGGAACAGTATCAGTAACATTATGTACTGAACCGCAACAGAGAAGCATAGGGGACTACAACAAGCAGTACTGCGGTGTGCTGCCGTATGAGGCAGAGCAAGGAGCTGCTCCGTCTGCTCTATTTTGTTAATGCTTCTGGGTTAAAAACACCTCTGCCAGGAACTGTGACATTAAGTCATAAAATAGCCTGAACTACTGGCTACCACTGCGTTTTCATTCACTTTTTTTTTCCCCACCACTTTTCCTTCTACTTCAACTCCATTACCCTCTCCCTCCACACAACCTTAGCTCAAAATGAAGATTTGCCTCTTCCTTTTGTCTAGTCCCCCACACCAAAATGATTGTGCTGTTGGCAGACCATTAAGAGATGGATCATCTACAAAATACTGTCTTTGCTGCGAAAATATATAGCTTTAGTCTTCCAATACTAGGTTTATGTAAGTTCATTATAAACAGGAATTGAATCAATTCAGCTGTTAGGTATCTTTTTTTTTTGTGGAATTTACTGACTTAGAACCAGGTGCTTTATAAAACATGCTCAGATTTTTCCTTTTGGCCACAACATGAAAGATCAGCTACAAAGGCACAGTGTTTGTTACCAGTCATCAATCCCCTTCAAAACTGTTCAGTACTTGCTGCAGTAAACCAAAGACATCATTTGACTCCCTGTTTGTGCAGACTTTATTGAAGAAGCTTTTCTAACTTGTATTTTTCAAACTATTGTAAAAAAACTACTTGTTTTCAGTGATTCTTATTCTGTATTTTATGCCTTACAGATGTAAAAAAAAAAACCCTATCATATATACATCTTTGTATATATATACACACACATATATACACCTATGTATACACAAAGATTTTATATATATACATATATGCATATCTTTGTATACATTTTTTTTTCTTAAGAGTAGCTGAAAACTCCTCAGATAATAATACAGATGATAATACAAAAAATACACTTAGTTAGATGCAAATCTATTTCTATTTTATGCTCAGGATTTTTCCATTGATTTTCATACTCAGATCAAAAATGCAAAATTTTTTCTAGAAAGAGGTGCTTCACCCGATGGCTTCTACTTTGTCAAACAAGTAGATCTGTTTCTTGGTGCTTGTAATTCTAATCCTGTCTGAAAGGTGGGGGAAGAAAGTCCTGCCCAAACTATGAAGACAACACTAGGAAAGCTGTTCTTGTCTAAAGATGTGCATTTTCAGCAGACGGCAAATATATTTCACTACCCTCAAGTCTTTGCTTCATAGATTTCCTCATCAGAGACCATTTAAAATTTAGTAATAACATAGCACACAAATCATTCCTAAACTGTATTTCATGAGGCTAATGCAATTGGTCTGGGGAGCCATATGAAGCTGTCCAGTTTACAGAGCTTTCAATTACAAGATTAATATAAGCATCCAGTGTTCTCCGGGAAACCTTAAGGATTAGTAATAACCTGTTAGTACTGATATAGCACATTTCAGGTGCTTCATGAGCAAGCATTAGCAACTCCTGCATGAGCTGTTAGAACACAGAGACTATTGCAACTACAGTAAATATTCTATATACTAAAAAGAGCAAACAATAAGGCAAAAACATTAAAGCCTTCAGAATGGTTTGTGATGCCTGTAGAGTGAAATTATTGGGAAAAAAATGCAGTTAACAAAATCCAATAATTAAAACTATAGTTATTATATGGAGGTTATAGTCCAAGCATTTTTGGAGAAATCTGCTGTGAATCAGTAGGAAATCTGTTTTTTTGTTTGTTTTTGTTTGGTTGGATTTTTTTCCCGGAGAACAATGTACACACTTAAATCTTCATGTGATTATGAAATAGTCACCCATAGCAGCTATTTTAAGATCACAGGTATTTCATTACAAAGGAATGCTGACATTGAACTCTACAGAGTTTGTGCCTGTTTCTTTTTCTCTGTTATTTTAAACTGAGTTGCTTTTGATCCATATAAATGTAAATAAAATCAGAAGCAGGCTCAAAGCATAAATGCAAAACAGGAACATTTTAAAGATATTTAATTTGAATATCAGTGTTATTTGTTTTTACCTGGTTTTAGCTTTCCATTTTGAGCTGCAGAGCCTTCCTCAACAAGATTTGTTATCTGGAGATACGATCCATTCTGAATAACTATAAGACCTAATCCTTGTTCACCCATCCTAATATTTGCCTTTACTGTTGCACTTAGTGCATGCTTAGAGATGTTTTCCAGTGCTCGAAACTGCCCTTTGAAAAGTGAAAAGAAAATTTTACTAGTTGAAAGTGTGATATTATTCTTCAATAAAATGTTTAAGGAAATATTTGAGCAGATACTGAAACCCAGTCTTAATTATCCGATTAGTTAACTCCTTCATCCTTCATTGCTTCTTTGGATACGTGTTGCCTGCTGTGTTGCTGCCAAAAAGCTATGTTAACAACACTTAAAAAAGTTAGTGTAGTCTGGAAGCTAGATCTCTGCAAATAAATATTCTGTAAGTAGTTTTTTCATAGAACACTTAGCAACATATCATTTTTTTATTTCATACATATTACTGAAAGATAAAGTAATACTGCTGTTATTTAAGCGTTCATTAAAAATGGTGGTACATCCAGGGAAGGTAAAGAACACAGGACAGAATAACAGCACAGAGGAGTTGTCAACTGTTAAGGATTTCTATAAAGCTTTGAATTCCGATCAAAAATGTATTTTTCACACCAATATTTATAGAGGAGATTAATTTCTAAATTTCCAGCAGATTGGTTTCACACACTAATGCTGACATGAAGGAAGGGTCTGTACTCGCCAAATTTAGCACCTACAGAAATGAAATACTCTGGAGCATCCAGTATCCATTAAAATGCATAATACAAGTAATACAATATAAATGACATTATCCCAGTGTCTCCACGGAGAAATATAATAGGATAATAAACTAAATCCTACACCTCTTGTGCCTGCTCTTCTCATGAAGAGTCAGGAAAAGTATAGGACTTACATACAAGTGCTTGAACTTCCTACAATAAACTGTCTTCCATTAAAACCGACTCTTTTAAGTGCTCTGTTTTAAGAACTAGCCTGTAAGCGTATCTTCTACGTTTACAGTAGGATAGCGATAACTTTAACTGCTTGAGCACTCTCTCTCCAAAGTTTTCAAATCATTTAATGAAAACTCCAACCACTTTACTCTGCCTATTTCAAGTACAGAGACTTGATTATCTTCCCAATGGCTTCAGTTGGCTTTTGATCAGGCCCTAAATGCCAACACAGAAAGTCTATAAAAGAATGTAGATTAAAAGTAGGGCAATGTGAATATTTGATTTGTCAGTTTGGCTGCTAAACAGAAAGCCAGTAAGAAGCAGAAATAGTCTACTTTTTTTTTTTCCTTTCCAAATAAAAATTCAGGCTTTTGTTGTTGTTGTTGATAATGTTAAGAAAAAATGTGAGTGTTGTGAATCACTTGATTTGAATAAAATGTTTAAGTTCCACAATCATGTAGGAAAAGCAAAGGAAATAAGACCCACTTCGCAGCACACTCTCATCTGTTGGCCGTTCTGGGAGGTCAGATGTCCGACCTGCTATTTCTGCAGTGGATGCCCAGGAACTGATGCAAAGCGGTTCATGATCAAGAGGAGGTAGTGAAACCTTTCCTATGGTGATTTTGGTCACTTTTCCAGAAGTGCATGTTTTTATCTTTTCCAGTCAGCATAGGGAACTAAATCCTGGTTTCGCACTTCCAAAATGAGTACTTAACTCCCAGGCCACTAAATGTAAACAGATGATACCATGAACTAGGGCTGTTTTGTATTGTTTTCTAGCCAGAATTATTCAGCAAATTCAATTAAAATTCATGAATGACTGTAGGTCAGCTTATGATCAGCACTGAAATGACAAACAAAAAAATGCTAATAACAAATCTAGCTAACTCTAATTAGAAGTCAGAATCCTGACTTTTAAGCTTGTTTTTATTACATTAAGTTATCTTGCTGCATAAGAGAGATTCAAAACTGCAAAACTGTGACTAATCCAGAGCCTACAAAGCATTTAGAGAAATACCATGATTTCACGTTTTTAGATGAGATTCTGGAGTTTTACCATACCAGATATCAGTCTGTATCGTCTCCAAGCCAAGTGCCTCAATTTTATCTTTGTTCTTTACTGGAGAAGACTGACACGCTTGACAGAACTTACCTTGCTGTTCTGCTAACACTGGTCTCATCTTTTTTCCAAAGCCACTCTTAAAACCTGCAGTTTCTGCAATAGCCTGGGGTCTCATCTTCTCCTCTTGAAGTAACATCCTTCCCCTTTTGTCATCCCACTGACTATTCCACTCCAAATACCTAACCACAAGAGAGAAATCTCCCTTGATTCTAGGAAAATTTGGGGCACTGGGGATCTATGGAGAAGATAAATTTTCTGGTAGCAAAAAGACTTTAATGTTTTGAGATTCCCTGAAATACAGGACTGGAAGAAGGATACCAGGCTAGCAAGGAGGAGGTGGAAAAGAAAATCGGCAGAGACATGAACAGAGATTGAAGGTCACAGGTTTCATGCCTACCTGCTGGCTCAGAAGCCCCAGCACGTTTCATTGAGCCAAGACCAAGTGGTTTCCTGAGCTGCCAAGACCAGTGAGCAAGCACGTCCTGGAAATCAGCTGCTGCTCCACGGTGGCCTGTGGAAGAAGAGCAGGTTGGCAGGTAGGGAGAGGCTTTCGAGCCCTGTGGCCGTTTAGAACATGATGGTGCGTGGGTTCTCGGTGCCCGCCAGAAGACACCAACAGGATCCACACGGTAACGGCACTGGTGGGACCCATGTGGCAAAGGGGCTGGTGGCATCTGCGCATTGCAGCAACTGCGAATCTGCCCTCTGGCTGGGGCTCTGTCCAGTGACGCAGGCGTGGGGACGGAGGCAAGGGAAGTTTGGCTTTGGCAAATGATCTGGTTGTACTGATTGGTTCAGCCCAGGGGAGAAATTTGATCTGGGCTGCCCGATTGGGAGTATTGCAGCTCAGACTCTCTGTGGTTGCACAACTTCTTGGAGTGTGTAAGCTTGCAGACAACACCTATAGGCACGTACTCGTCTCTTAACAACCTGAGAACGATGAAGATTGGATTCTGTCACCACTTCTGACTTCAGATTTGTCTGCATAGCAGAAGCCCATGAGAAAGGTATCTTCCCTTTCTGTCCCCTCTCTGCGCTGCCATCCTTTATGCCCTTTGCCATGAAGCTTATTTGGAGTTAAACTCATTTTGAGACAGAGTTTTCCATAATGCTTGTATTAAAAACTATTTAAATACCACTTAAAGCTGGTTTATAGGATGGTTAGAAATCATACTTCGAAAATAACTTCCTTTCAAGACTGCTGGATTCCCATTGTTAGTGCAACGTAAGTTCGAAGGGTTTTAAATAAAAATCACATCTCCCATTTCTGCCTCACACCAATTGTTCCTTGTTTAAAGGGAACAGTTCCAGATGGTTTTCATCTAAAGTCTTACAGTTTCCTCCATCCTTAAAAGATCTGTCAAGGATATTTAAGTACAACCTAAGCAGAGCTCTTGTCCTCCAAGTTCCTGAAGATTCCTCTTGAACATATCAAGATTTCTTTACTAGCATCTCCCTTTTGTGAGCCACAGCGTGCCATCTAATATTCCACCTGATCCAAAGTGATTCTCAACATTCTCTGCAGCTATGTTAACACTTCCATAAAAACAAACAGAACAATTGCTCTTTTGGTTTTCCAGTATGTTTTGTATAGACCACAGTTAAGCTTGTTGGTAAAAACAGGTGGGTGTTGCCAGCAGGAAAAAAAACACTTTGTGCAATGTGGTATTTTCCAAGTACCTGCAGATGCGGGGGCTGCTGGACTAACCACCACGTGCCCAGCATGGCCATGCCCGTCACAGAGCCTGGACTTGCTGGGGCCTGAGATAGGGTCACTTACTGCTTTTAGTAACTGTGCATTTAGTGGCTTCAAGGGCTTTTTCCCCTTAGAGGCATATTGCAAGGGAAAGCAGGTCATCAGAAACCGCTGCAAAGAGTTCTCCAGCCAAGTTTAATTTGGATTGCAACGCAGCACAGCATTTCCCCAGTTCCCTGCACCCGTGAGGAACCAGCATGGATCGGTCCTTCCACCTTCCCCCTTTTTGCCTTTGCTTTAGCCCCTACGGAACTAACTCTCATAGTTAAGCCCCCTGTCCTGAGGACAGAGTCCCGAGAGGCCGTGCTGGGCCCGGGGACACCGGCCTCGGGAGAGCGGCCACCAGCACCACACGCGGCCGCACCTCCCTCACCCA
>NW_010585319.1:54102-112191 GCF_000705375.1 Tinamus guttatus
AGAAGTTAATAGCTATTATTTTATCAGCCAACTTCTGATTTCTGTCCAATGTAATCTGAAGTAAATGCTTTCTGTAAGTGTACATTCAGTAAGATGAAGTTAGCAATAAAAATGGAGCATTTCTTGCCTGTTTATATTGAATCTAAAATTAGAGAGGATTCTGTCTCAGAATAACTGTATAAACATATGTTAACAGATAGGCTCTTTGGAGAACTGTGTAACATCTGATTGCTTTTTAAGAATATACCATTTGTACAGAAAAGAGTAAGCTCTGCTGTTTAAGTGCAAATTTAACTGTTCATGAGTAGTCTATCTTCTCTCTTTCTATGTGAAAAAGTCTACAGATTCTTTTAGCCTATTTTCGTAGATGCTGTTTTGTGATGATGATGGCAGGGGGAGAAAGTGTCTTTACCACGTAGATGTCACCTGTTAAGTGCCCAAATAATCCAGGTTTAAATTTGGCTTCCAAAGCAAGGATTTGCCTTGACAGAAGGGATAACAGAATATAACTTTAGGATAAGTCTGACTGTGCTCCTTGATTTCCTCTTATTGTTTCTTTAATGCTTTTGTTGTGATGGAAACAATGAGTAAATTTCTGCTTTTGAAAATTAGCACCGCAGAGGAAGAAATATTAATTTGCATGAAACATTTATACTATTTATATTAGGGGGCGCATTAAATGTTAATCAACTAGGAAACTAAGTGGTAGCTGTTTTGGCATGGTAGCTGTTTTTTTCGAGTGCAGGTTGTATGTAGTTAAGCTGTATGTCAGTCTGTCTTGCAAAACATGGAACATGACTTGCAGAGAATAAATTCCTTGGACCTGTACCTAATCCCTATTTAAGTGCAATTTAACTTGTATTGCCAGTTGGTGCAAGTGTGTCGTACTCAATTTTGGCAACCATTTAAAATCAAAACTAAGTTCAGGTTTTATTCTGCTTGAAATATTACACTAGTTGCTATGAAATACTGTCTTGGGACATTTACGTGCTATTCCTAAATTGGCAAAGATGTCTTTCAGAATAAAGCAGGTCTAGTAGAGACAGGCTTATCTTTTATTTCTCTGATTTGTTATTTGTTGAGTGGAGGAAACTTGTGTACCCAAGGAAGGGCTCGCATGGCCAAAAATGTACTTAATTTTTCCACTTATACTAGTTGGTCTATTGATGCTACCTTCAGCTTTACTTTGCCCATCTCCTCAGACTGCTGCAAATACAGTCCTGCCACAAGTTACATGGTTTGAAACACTGCCTCTAAACTGTCACTACACTTTATTTGCTTTTTGAGCATTTTGTTATTTACTAAGGTCCGTAGTACTCCATGGCAACCTAAGCCTACAGTTTGTCCTCTGTAGAGGACCAGGAGAAATTTAGGCTCAGACATACAGAAGTGTTCAAGCACAGAGGCATAGTTAGGCAGAGTGTTTGTGGAGGCAGCCATCTAAAATCTGCAAATCTGTTTTGAGCTGTATAACAGCCAAACTGTGTTTCAGCGCTTATCCTTTCACCTAGCACCACTGGGTGATTCCTAAGACTGTGGCAGAGCAGATCAGTGGGTGTCCTTGAAGCACGTCTGACACCAACTCAGCTCAGCACAAAGCACAACAGTTACAGACAGGAAGATGATCCTTATTCCTCTTGAATTCTGCAGGCATTTGCTTAAAAAGTGCAAACAATTTGAGGAACCTGTTTTTTTTTTCTGTCCCCTTGAATGCCCTTGTCACCAGACTGGAGAAACCATTCAAATTGTATACAGGAAGGTTGACAGATATTCCCTCTTCATAAATAAAGCAAGAGAGAACAGTTGGATATTTTGCTTGGTGAATTTGGGATTTTCGGTGCATCCGTACTGATTAGCTGGGACATCTAAATCCGAAAATCAAAAGGCTTGATGAGATAACGCTCTTAGATACACTACTAAAAGCAAGAGAGGTTTAAAGCAGATGGCCCCAAGACCCAGTTCTTGCCAACCCCTTGATGGACCAGGGAGTAAGGAGTTCCCAAGTGGAAGGAGAACCATTAAAAGCCAAGATCTGGAGCGCTGGCGCTGGTGCCGCCGCCATGGAAGATGGCGGGGCCACGGTGAGGGAAGCGGCCTGCTCGCCTCGAGCTGCCGGCGCCCGCAGAGCGCCTGCGCCTCAGCGCCGCGGCCGTGGGGCGACGAGCAGGGCGCGCGACCAAGCGCTCTGGTCTTACAGCTCGGTCTGAAGCCGAATATAACTCCGTTAAAAAGAACACAAGCTCATCAGATGTTAAATGGCAGAGCAGCTGTAGGTGTCATAGCTTTTGGGTTTCTGCTGAGCATATGGTAGAAAACTGGTGTGGCTGATTAGAAAAATCACTTTTAAATATTGATTTTGCCTTTTGATTTTTTTTCCTTTTTTTAAGCTACAGAATTCTGTCAACTTTGAATTTTTTTTTGTGGGAGGGGAGGAGGGAAATGATAAATAACTGGAGGACTTATGTTTGCATTAAAACTAATACCTTCAGCTCGTTTAAGTTAAAAAAAAAAAAAAAAAAACTATTTTTCCAGGCCATTGCCACCTCGCTTACTGCAAGGTCTCTAGTGATTACTGCCAAAGCTGCCCTGTTGTGAAAATGTTTACGGTGTCAGAATATAAACCACCAGAAGGATGCAACTTATTAGAGATTCCTGTTTACCAACATTTAATTAATGCTGCCTTCTGAAGTAGGGAAGAACACCTTCAGCGTGGGCTGATTTCTTGGCTCTGATATGCAAGAACACACAGAGCCTTTGTTATGGCCTCGGGAGAGCTGTTGCTGCGTTGTTGCCCGAGGATAACTCTTTCAACGTGTGGTAGGCCATCTCCATTTCTTTTTTCTTTTGCTTTTTTTTTTTTTAAGCATGATACTGAAAATCCTGCATATTGGAATTCAGAAATAAACTTTTTTTTTATTGGCCCAAATGTCTGTAACTTAAATAGGTCAGCTCGTATCGTAATGATTGTTGTCTGTAGTAATAAACTTTTCTAATACATGTGAGTCATAAGGCTATTCCAGTTTGTAGCTCTTTCTTTTTTTTTTCATTTCTTTTTTTTTTTTTTTCTTCTTTCTTTCTTTCTTTACCCCTTCCTCACTTTGGTGGGGGAAGGGAGCGGGAAGACTGTGGTTTTTGTGGAGGGTAGGATTTGGTTTGAATTAGGAGTGATGCAAGTGCTCAGCTGAAAACTTTTGAAACGGCTCAGGCACCAGATGGTCTTCAGCAGCAAGGCAAGCTTTTCTGCTATTGCACCACAACCCTTTAACATTGAGGTTGGCCTTTAAAATGGCCTTTAAAAATGAAGTTTCCTCTTATTAAAAGTCTGTGAGCTTTGGACTTACTTCTAAGAGTGCCAAAAAACAGTACTAGCCATTAGATTGATAAGTAGAATTACATTAATAGGCTCCTCGCTCTATCATAAGTTTAGGGGGGTCTCCTCATCTATTATTGCCAATATATGTATTTGTAAGAAACTCAGTCTTTCAAACAAAGGAATGTGTTTTCCATCTTTAATGCAAGGAGAATGGTGCATTGCTAAGGTAGCTTGAATGGGAGAGAGCTTTCTGATTTCAGAGAAGAGAATAGAATGGGGAAAAATAGCAGGATATAGAAACATGCTTTGTCTTGTAACTTTGATTTGAGTTAGTCTTGAATAGATGTATTCTGGATATCACAAGGACTTTGCAAATAAATCTAAATCTTCATTAAATACGATCTTTCAACATTTTAAGTGTACTTTTTAGGGTCTTTTTTTCTGAATGACAAATATCTAATGGGAATAGGAACTGATCTTGCATCTGGTCACTTAAAATGGTACTGGTCTGCTTCAAAGTGAGAAATTCCTACTTTCAGTCCAGGGTTACAATAATAATTTATAATTGAAAAAATAAATCAGAATGAGTACCAAGACAATAAGATCTTAAACACAAAGGACAGGAAAGATAATCATTCAGAATCCGTTTGTTCTGGACTTCTTTATGTTCTGTGTCTTGGCAGTTAATCCTCTGTTACTTTTTTAAGCCTTTGTCTAGATCATCCTTAAAGATTCATAAATCTTACTTCAGCAAGTCTGAACTTGGTTGACTCTTAGTCTATCTGAACAACATACTAAAACATCCGCAGTAAGAATCAATCTCGCATGCCACATCCTGAATATGGTACTTGCATACCTCGAAGTTATTTTAGTTTTAAGTGCTAAATGGCATCTATTCTTACTATCCCTCCCTTTCTCCGTAAGTGAATTCATTCTTTATGTAAGGACAGATACGATATTCTCTTACTTGATTAGAAACGAACTACTGATTCTATCTTGTGCTTTGGTCCCTTTTATATGTCCATTATAGCTCTTTGAGTGATCCAGATGACATGCTGTCCTATAAGAGTGACCTAAGCCAAAAAAAAAAAAGGAAGGGAAGAAGGTTGTTGCTTGAATTGCTTAGTTACTTGACTGCAGATGAGTGCATGTATGTGCTGTTGTACGAATTGCAGTGAGATTGCATGGTTTTAGGCTGCAAACATTTTAAAGTTGTCTTAATGGATCAATAGTCTAAAAGCCAGATGATTAACTACATTTCTTCTTTAAAAAGATCTCTAATTCTGATCTTTTGAGATACCCACAAGCATAGGTCATAGAATTTTGTGTATCATTTTTGGCACCTTACATATGGATACTCCATAGTTCTTTTTGACTATTGCAGCATCTACCATGCCTTTTTGTATCAAGATCTTCCCCAGTGGTGGTGGTCTTTCTTTCCTCCTTGATTCTGAAATCCTTCACAAACCAACTGTATCTTTTTCCTCCTGATAGAGTAGGTGCATTTCCTGCACAAGCACAGCTTCTTCACTAACCTTCTGGATGACTTCCTTAGAAGCATGGCTAGTGTACTCAAAACAGAGGTTACGGGACGTGAATTATGCCTGGATTTTACCCTGGAATAAGTAGAAGTAGCTCTATAGAGTCAGGAGTAACCACTCAGGTTATGGCTGGGATGGATCTGCAGTGTCAGTTCTCTGGATTTTGGGAGCGAGAGAAAAGACTACCCTGTTTCTGGGAAGCTCATACCCTGAATATAGAATTAATGGATTTTTTTTCCCCAAACAAAATACATATAAATAAACATAAAGTCATTCCCTCTTCATCCCTGCATAGTAACATCGCTTTAAGTTGCCCACTGCAGGAAAATAAATTCCATATGTAAGTCTGGGAAACAACCCACTTAAGAAACTGCCAAATTCTTTGGATGACTCTGAAAAAATTTCTTGCAAATACATCCTCCTTATTTGGTGTTATGGGCAGTTACTTTGGAACTATTCTTACCTTACTTTGCTGTATAAATTCCTCGCCTGTGCTTCACTCTCTTTGGAAATGGTCCTCTGTCTGTGCGGGTTGGTTGCAGGCAAGGAGCAGCAGACGTGTTAAAGGCCAGGTGCCCAAAGTCAACTTGATGGTTATCCTTAACATTAATTTGGGCAATTAGTCTGCCAAGAGCAAATTGCTGTGTTCTGCTCTGGCCTTCAGTGTCCCTCTGATAAGTAGCAAGCTGCAGCTGCATGTTAGCGAGCTGCAGTCAATTTCTTCGCTTAGATGGACCTAGACCTTTTTCCATTCAAGTTTATTAAGGGGGTAGATTTAGTTTGCCAGAACAACCTCCTTTCCTCTGTCCTTGTCTGCGGCCCAGTAAGAGTTACATGGATTGGTTTAATGAAGCTGCCCTTATCTTACATGTGTAGCTGTCTGGTATGTGACTGTCACCTAATTAGCAGCTATGGAAGTTTTAGTGTGCCCAAACAGCAGCTCTGTGTACTCTCTTCATTACTGAAACATAAAATTTTTTGGTGTCCTTGCCACAGTGGCAGTGCCCCAAGGTGCACCAGCACCTTATTTGGAAAAAAGTCCTTGTGAACTGTGCTCTTTGCTTAGCAGGGATATTTTAACAAGTCCATGGCACACTAAAGAAAAGTACCTTTTTCAAGCAGAAATTGGTGGTCAGAGCTGGGACTCACAGCAGCAGCGCGCTCACCCATGAAAGCTGCTGAAGGGAGTCGCTGGAGGTTTTAACATCCTCACTAGCCATAGTAGCCTGTAAGGTTTATCTGTTGTTTATCTGATGTAGGTAATAATCGTTTGGCCAAGGATGTGGTTGATATATGAAGGTAAAAGTAAAGAAGCCGTGGTCAAGGAATATGAAGGGTTACAGATGCATTTAAAACCATTTTCTCTAAAGTGAGAGGAGAGAGGAAAGACATTTTAAAGTCATGAGAGCAGGAGGAACAGATACCTCAAGCTGGTGTGAGGACTCGGTGTGTCTGTGCAAGAGCCCTGTGCACGGCTGCTGAGCTCTCAGCCCTGCTGCTACTTGAGCCCCACCTTGCTCAGTGCATCTTGCTTTTACCATATAATTAATAATTCTTTTCTTTTTATACTGTAAGCTCTTCAGGGCAGTGGTAGTTCTGTGTCTGCCTGGCATGCTGTTGACGCTGGACATTTTGGCAGTCAAATAACAGACAAACAGCAAACATTGGAATAGCTGTTTCCACGCCACTGCCTTGCAGCCATGGTACCACCCTTAATAATTCAGGAGCGATGGGAGAAGAAGGAGCATGGGGCTGCCGCAATCTCTGTTCCTCCCTGGCGCATCCTACTCGCTGGCCCTCCGGTTTCCAAGGAAACAGGAGCGGTGGCACAGCCTGTGGTCCGGACTGGACCGGGACCTGTGAGTCGGCTGAGGGAGGCGATGCCTCTGCACTGGTGTGAGATGCCACGGGTTGCCTGTGCTTGCTGTGCTTCCCCTCTTTGCCAGAATGATTTTGGTACCTTTGGGAAAGGTCCCTGGTTTTAGCACAGATGTAGAGTCTTTTTAGAGGAGAGTCTGGAGGAAGCGTTAGTAGAAGTACTGTCAGAAAAAGGGAGTTGCTGGAGGAGCGGGGTGAGGCAGCACAGGAACTGGATTGTGAAACCTTTCCCTGGTATCAGTTGCGTCTGGGAAATTGTCACACTATCAGCACTAAAAGGTGGTTTAGCATGTTTGAAATGCATGGGTACTTGAGATTGAAATGCCCCAATACACATTCATGTGGGAAGACTAAGGGCCCTTCACTGAAATTTGCTCCAAGCAGTCCCCTCTGGTGTGATCAAGGGCGCATCTCATTTTTAGCAAGTATAAACATGTATCCTAGTCACCTCTAGCACTGGCTGTACTAGCCTGCATTAATGCCAGGTTAAGAAGCTAAGGAAGGAGAGCCATAGGAGAGAAACAGAGCAGCCCTTGGCGTCTCCAGGTTGTCCGGTGAATCATTGGAATTATTCTGAGGAAATGACCACAACCCATTTTGGGACTTGATGACTGCCTTGAGATGGGCAGTCAGGCTGTTCTCCAACTACTAGTGGAAGGAAACTGTTCCATTCAGTGCGCCTGTCCCTCCATTCACTGATAGACTAGATAAAGCTAAGCAGGGCTTTCCATACCATGTTAGTTTGTGGCAACTGCCCAGTGACTGCTTGTTGCCTTGCTTTGGACCAAGAGAATCACGTAAAACCCCTCTTTTGAGTACTGTACCAAATTCTGAATTCCAGCACTATATTTCCATGCCAAAGAACAGCTTTGCTTATGGATAACCAGACAGTATGTGTGTATGTCTGGCCAAGCGATTCTAGATGGCTTATGAGAGGCTCTGTGGCCTCGGGATGATTTGCTATGGGTCTGGTCTTCTGCTGGAGGAGATTTGTCACTGTGAGCGCAAGCTGTGCAGTTTCCCTATGGGTCCGCTTATGTGCACAGGCAAGAGTGGTATACAGGCAATGTGTATTCCAGTATAGTGAATTAACTTTAACTTAAACTAAATTTATGAGTACATAATGAGCTTGTTTCTCCTTTGAGGAGCCTTTAGAAATGGTCTACAAAGCTTCGTCTGTCCTCCTCCTGACTCCCAGGGTTCATAACCCTGAATAGTATATCTACTTCAAATTCGCAATGAGGAAGAACACTTAAGAGAAGGTGCTAAGTATGTGTTGGCAAAAGCTTGGTTCTCACAATTCAGAAGGTGAGGTTTTTTTCTTTTTTTCATTTTCAGTTGTGTTTTTGGGGAGAAAATCAGCCTTTGGAAGAGTAGCTTGACAACAAAACGTTTGCTCTGAGAAACAGTAGATCAAAGTAGAATTCTAATCTAAATATGGCACTACAGGGCTTAGCTTTGGTCCCCTCTGTATCCGACATGCCAAATGTTTTCATGTTTCAAATGTCCTTTATGTATACATCCAGTGCAGCAGACTGCATCTGAATTTTGAAATGCATCCTCATCTGTAGCAACTCTTCTGCACTCCAGAGTTCTGCTCTTGGAGACCACATTGCTTGCAGTGGATGTGCAGGCGTGTGTCTGTTTGGAAGGCAGGAAAGAACAATTTTGTTAATACACAAAATGTATTATAATCCAGCACTGTGGCCCTTAGCACTGTTGATTTTGCCAAAGTTAAAGTATGCTAAGCACATTATCATCTCTGAATTCAGAAGAGGCTCCTGAATCCAGAGAACAGATTTATCGAGCACATGATATAATATTTATTAAGTCATTTTTCAGTTTAGAACTGCACTTAGACAGTTCTTCATGTTGTGATGTGTCTTACACTCGGCCAATTTGTTGCCTTCTCGTTTGCTACTGGACGAGTCAACTACAATTTTACAATTATTTTGGTTTGCTCTTCTGATAGACTGCCATTCTGGCAAAACATTGCGGTTCCTGGATCAGCTTTGCCCTTGTTCTGTGACCTTTTCTTCTAGGAAAGCAGATATCCCAGTTTGTGAGTGTAGTGACTCATGTTAGCTTTCAAAAGAATTGACCTGAGTCTCCTGCATAGAAAGACACTTAAAGACTCTGTCAAGAGGTATATTTTTTAAAAATGTATTTGGAATCTAAGTGGGATATGAATGCAAGGTCTGTTGCAGGGTTTTGTGGAAAAAAATAGCTGTATTTACAGATGAGGAAGGAAAAGGCATTAGACAATTAAAAGCAATATAGGGTGCTGCAGTCCATTTGCAGGCTCTTTCAGTTCAGTTTCCTCCATCTGTGCTTTTGTTAGATGATAAAAGTGTTTCTTCTTGCACTCGTGAGGAAATGATCTTATCTGTGACTCAGCTCCTACTTCAGCTGATACTGCTGACAGGCTTCATAAGAGAGGTGCATCCCTCTGGTCAGACCTGAAATGCCAGTCAAGGAGCAGGCAGGTTTGTAACCACCTCACTCCAGTTTGCGCAAGTGTCTCATGAAAGAACTCTGCATCTGGAGTGCTATGTCCCTTTCTGGGCTCCCCAGGACAAGACAGACATGGGTTTATTGGACCAAGAGAGGGCCACAAAGATGATTAAGCATCTCTTACACAAGGATTGAGACAGCTGGGACTGTTTAGCCTGGAGAACAGGGGCAGGAAGGCCTTGTAAATGTTCATAAATATCTGATGGGCAGGTGTAAGGAGGGTTGACCAGAATCTTCTCAGAGGTGCCCAGTGACAGGACAGGAGGCAGTGGGCACAAGCTGAAACACTTGAAATCCCACTTGAACATAGGAAAACACTTTACTGTAAGGGTGGTTGAACACTGGAAGAGGATGCCCAGAAAGGCTGTGGAGTCTCCATCCTTGGAGACGTTAAAAAAAAAGGTCTGGATGTGGTCCTGGGCAACCTGCTAGAGCTGGCACCACTTGAGCAGGCGGTTGGACCACATGATCTCCAGAGGTCCCATCCAACCATAGTTATTCTGTGATTCTGTATCATGAAGATAAATATTTAAAGCATGCTGCTCTTATCTTCTGAGTTTGAATGGCCTATTGAGGCTGATCAAGGAAAGAATTCCCTATTTTTAGGACAATCCTGAGTTTTGGTTTGCCATTGAGCACCCCTCAGAGAGGGTTTTGAAAGTTTATTTGCCTCTCTGCTATGTATTTTCAGGTGCTCTCACAGTTGGCCTTGTGCGACAGTGTCAAACCATCCATGGACGTGACAGGACCTGTATTCCTCCACGGCTGCCTCCTGAGTGGGTCACTACGTTATTTTTCATCATTATGGGAATCATTTCACTAACTGTCACATGTGGTTTGCTGGTGGCTTCCCACTGGCGAAGAGAAGCTACTAAATATGCCCGCTGGATAGCATTCACTGGAAGTAAGTGACCTCAACTACACAGTTGACCTGTATGCAGGATGAACTGGTGGAGCCTAGAACTACACTACCGAAGGGCCAATTAAGTTACTGTACAGTGCTGTCAGGGAGCAGTGGCAGAAGGGTTCTGTTTTCTGAAAAAACATTTTTTCTCTTGAAATATCATGTTTGGGAGAAAAATATGACTCTTTGCATTTTAAAGTTGATATATCAAGTGACTGATGATCAAGAGAGATTAATGTTTTGTGAGCTGGAGGTGAGAGAAAGAAAGGCCTTGCATTCCCTGACCCCTATGCCTTCCTTGGGCAATGCCACTGACTGACCCAAAAAATGCGTGGACATAGAAAAGCATGTGACTGATAATTGTTCAACACTTTGCACTCCTGTATATCCAGTAATTCCTTCTAAAAGAAGGGGATGATTTAAAATTCCCTCCCTTAGAGAGAGAAAGCAGCTGATGGGTCTGAGACTTACTACACTCTGAAATCCGCCCCTCCTTGAGGTGTCTTATGAATATCCATGAGGGGTTGATGCTGGTTCAGTCCCACTTACGCTCGCGACGGGTGTTTTATTCAGAGTATCTGCATCCTAATTGGCTATGCAGAAGGATTGCCCACTGCGGAGCATCTGCTCTGCTTCATAGCACTGAGACTTTTTCTTCCACTAAGTGGCCCGCAGCAGTGCCTGTGCTGGAGGAGGAGTATTGATGTTTTCGTACCTCCCTGGATTCTGCTCCATGTGAGCACCAACATAAATCCTTTTGGCCAAGCTAAGCCTGCTCTGGCAGCCCTGTGTTTCTGCAAAGTGCAACATATCCTGTGGCTGCTGTTATAACAAGCAAGGGACATGACTTTCAAGCTTCCTTTTCTTGGGGTGTATGTGTGTGCTAAAGGCTTAGCCCAGCTGTGAAATGGTGCCCTAATGGTGGAGACGACAGCGTGAAAAAACTCAAAACCTGAAGACCTTTAAATTGGCTTGGATTACACCATACGGCTAAAGGTAGCGTGAACACTAGCTAGACAGTGCAAGCCTGTGGTTTACAGAGACATAAATCTGGTGTAATGGGAGTCTACGGCATCTAATGTGAATGAGAGTTAAACTTGTTTTGGGGGGAAGGGACAAAATAGAAAGCACTCAGCTCCAGCAGAGGCGCACTGAGATGCTTGTACAATCAAAGTCATCCTTCTGACAACTTTGCTCCATGGCATATTAAATTGATAGTGAGGCTTCTGCAGACAATGGAGCTATTGAAATGCTGAATCCTTTGTGATTGACTTTTATTTTTCCAGTGAATGATTAAAATAGCTGACATAAGTATTACCGAATGTTCCATCCCAACTTTCTCGGTTGCCCTGGTTTATCTGTATGTATTTCATGTACATCTAATGTGTGCACGGCGGCTTTAAACTCAAAATGACACATAAAATTAAGATGCTTAAAATGAGCTGAAAAGGAAAGAGTTTTTTGAGTACTATATTTTAATTGTTAATTAAAGTTGATACCATAGCTCATTAAGTGAATGATAGTGAATGATTTTTTTTCTTAATTCATAGCTTATATTTTGGTCTTCAAATATTTACTTTTTTTAAAAAAAATATCTCCAATCATAAAATGCTTGCATCTTTAGTTTTATAAAACTGTGATCGTTGGTTCAGGAAAAAAATCTGTTGCCCTAAAGGCTGTGTTTTCCTTTGGATTCCTTTAGGCTTCCAACATGTCCATTATTAGAAGCCTAAATACAGAAAGACATTGCTTTATTTCAGCACTTGCTCTTTTGCCTTTTTGTTATGTTTAATAATGAAACATATTAATTAATATTAATCTCTTGCAACTCAGAATTATTCATAATTCTGTTAAGATGTGATCACTGTATTGTTGAAATTCCCAAACTGAACATCTTTGATATTTATCTCCAATACACAAGAGTTTGACCTTTATATTCCTGTGAACAGTGATTATAGGATATTTTATTGCTTAAATCACATCTAAGTAAGGTCATTTTTGGAGGAAAAAAAAAACAGTGCATGGAAGGCAGAGCTCCTTATTTTCCAGTATGGTGAGAGTGACTTATATGATTCAGTGGATGGCAACCCTAATTAGAAATCTATTTGTAGATCAGTATTAGAGAAGCATGAAGCCATTCGGAATAAACTTGAAATATTATGAACAAGTCCTTCCTGTGAAATGCAAAGTGCTGTATTTTGAAAACACATGCAACTCATTAGGAAAGGGTAGGGAAAACATCATAGTTTTATAATATCTCTTCTGTAGGCAATTTCAAAACTGAACAGCCCCGTACAGGCCACTAGCAAAATTTGTATCGCTAATCTTTCTGAACACAACACAGAATGTGCCATTTTAAGTGGCAGTAAAATCTGCTGGGATTGGCGAGGGCAGCTCTGGGGCTCACAGCTCCATTCCTTCCCCATGCAGGGGGGTGTAGTTTAAATCACAGGGCCAAGGAATCTTCCTGCTCAGGTCTCTCCTTCCAACTATGCCAAGAGTCTTTTGAGGCTGCTAAGAGGTTGCTCTTTTTCAGTTCCCTGCTGGAATCTGACCCCACTGGGCAGAGTCAGTTTGTATCCAGATTCTCTCTACAAACCTTCTGTTTGAGGGGGAGAAATGCTGCTCAGAGAAGTCCTGAGAAAGTCTCTTCCCATCATTACATGACTGTCTGAAATACCTCTTTTGGGAGGCAGAGGATGATGACTTCTCTTGCAGGTCTTGGAAGTGCAGACCCCTGTAGCTCTTCTCCCATCACCACACAGGGGAAGAAAAGCTAGCTGGTTCCCTCATCTTGATTCATGCCAGTCCTGTGAAAGACCCCAAGGGACCATTCAGTGTGTTTCTGAAATGATATATCTGTGGAGTGCAACCATGCAGCCCTTCCTCAGCGCTTGGTTCCTTTGCTCACTTTACAGAGCACAGTATGATAATGCAGGGAAGAAGAGTCCAGGTCATAAAGTAGCGCTGATTGCTCTGGCATGCCTATACCAACCCCTTCAAACAGAAACAAAGGTAGGATGGAGATTTTCTGCTACAACTAAAAGATAAGATAGTATTAGATTGTTGGGTTTGGACACTGTTTTGGATTGAGGTGACTTGATATCCAGGCAGCTTGTCTCGGTTTCTGTGACAGACTGCAGCTTTCGCTTTCATTTCTTACTGTTGTTATGGCAGTAGATTGGATCCACAGGTCCTTGAGTGCCTGTTTTCACACATGTCCCTCTGTTCTGGGCAGATTTGGTTTCTGCTACTGATTTAGGTAGAGGGAGCCACTTGCTTTCCTTTCTGTTCCTAGCAAAGATCACAAGGGAGTAGGTCTCCTGCAGTATGAATCACAACTTCTTCTCAGCAGATAATGGTTTCTCTCCTTGTAAGATGCTATTTCTAATCATATTGAGAATAAGGTTCATAGTTTTCTTATGAAAAACTAACTGCACTTTTTCACTTATTATATTTCTTGTGGAATTTTTGCTTGTAATGTTGAAATCTGCAGCTATCTACAAGAATGTATCTACAATCAGTTACTGCTGAGAGTGATCCTGCCAGTCTTGTGTCTCAAGGGACACGTGAAGGACACAAGTTTGATCTGTCATGCCTCTGTTGTATCTGTTGATCTGTTGACTTCTAAGGGGATGCATCTGAGAGAGTATTTACTAGCAAACCTTTTGTATCCTTCCGCAACCACTGGTGGTTTTACTGCACAGAAACTTGCCTTTCTGACTCCCTTGTGAAAGGGCTTTGTGGAGAGCAGAGGTTTTTATCTCCTCCAGATCATTCTGCGAGTGACAGAAATCTTCTAAGGGCAAATGTGGGTTCTTTCTTTTGCTATAGAGAAGTGTCTTTCAAGTATAACATTATTCCTAATGATGTGATAGGTGTTTTCACCTGGGGCATAGATACCATCAAAGTTATCGCTGCTGAGTCCTGTGGTGCCAAGTTTGCACGATGTAATCAAGAATAGATTCCTTCTTGGTAATCATGGCATTCTTGGTACTGCTTGGGTCTTTATGCGCTTCTTCTTCCAAGAATGAATCATTGCAAACTCATAGCTGTGCCTGTGCGTTTATAGCAGCCAAAGATCTGCTCAGTTATTCCTTCATGCACCTGCTGCACAAGTGTGAGTTAATGGCCTGTTTCCCTCTCCGTTTCTACTCCACTTCATCACTGACTAGGCCTCTGACATAGCGGTGTAGCAGGACAGGTTGGTAGCAGACAAGTACATGGCTTTGTTATTGTTCCAGGAATCTCTGAAACTGCTCCTTTTTTGTTTTTGCTGTTCCTACTTTATCTCAGCTGCTTTCCTTTTCAAAGTGGCTGTTAGGCCATCTGCTGTTTCAGATGATAGGATGTGATGAACCTGTGAGAAATTGTAAATGTTGCAACCTCTCCAGCATATTCCTGGGGACAAATACTGCTAGGTTCCCTAATGAGAAACCCAGCCACAGCTCACTGTCTGTGGCAACCACCTTGTTAGTCTTCTGTATGTTGTAAAAATTTTGGCTTTTTCAGAAATGCAGCGAATATCCCCTATGTTAAGCAGACTCACCTGGAAAGGGAGTTCTGTTTTTGTCATCACTGGAAGAGTTGCTTCTCTGAGATGTATCAAGGGAGGAGATGCTGGACAGAATACTTAAATCATATTTCTGCCTTCTTTCCAGCAGTTACCAGAGATTTTGGTTATTTCCATGTCTGACAATTTGAATATTCATGATAGACTTGATTTGGGGAATACAAGTAGCAATGGGGTGGGACAAACATATTGTTAACTATTACTGGCTATACCGCAAACATCTGTCCCTTGTGCTCCCCAGTGAACAAGGGGCTTCTTGAGTTATCAGAAGATTGGCAGCAGCTGCTGCTTTATGTTATGCATCTCTAAAGAGGCCAGCATCCCTAAAGGCTAGATATAGCTTTTTGCTTCTTTTAACATGCTGTATCGTGAATTCTTTGATGTTGCTGTCGCTGGATGCTCAAAACAACTTCATGCTAAAGAATTAAAGGAACTCCTTTTTTTTATTATTATTATTTTTTGACAATCACTATTCACAACCAGATTAGAGATGATCATGATACTTGTTTTAAGAGAAACTGTAATCATGAGGTTCCTTTTTTTGCAAATTCTTCTACCCAAGGAAGATTTTTTTTTTCTTTGAAATCAGAAGGAGTATGAGTGCAAAGTTCTTCATAGGTTGCTAGAGATGCTTCTAGAAATTCACTAAACTAATGCTAACAGATACGGAGATTCACAGTTGGGTTTACAGATTATATGTTGGCTGGAGGATAAAATTTCTTATATCTCCTTCTAAAAGAATACATGCTCAGCTAGCTGAACACTTCCTGTCTTGGATTCTTTTTCCTCTGTAGTTTCTATTTTTTAATTAATTTGTCATTCAGTCTTTTCTTCCCAAAACTTTCCCATAGTTCAGGCTTCGTAATCTGACATAGCAAATGAAAATCTGATTCACCAAATTCTATCTCTGTAAACTAGAAGTTCAGACTGCACAAAGGAAAATTGCTTGGAAGTCCTTGAAGAGGAGCGTGTGCGCTGCTATTTGGAAGAGAAAAGTTGGTCAGTTAAATCTGTAATAAATCTTTTCTAAAATGAGTATGCATATTAGCATTCTGCACACTGTCTGCATGTGCAAAATGTAATTTTTCTCTTGGTGCCAGCCGAGGGAGAGGTGAGATGCCTGCCTTCTGTCCTTTGCTAAGAATACCAGGAGACACTGGGCACACGCTCCTCTGGGCAGGACAGTGCTACTAGCAGGTCTCAGAGACGAGGGACATTGGTACACAGATGTACTTACACACTACCAAATTCATCGCTTTGCAGAGACAAAGACATGAACTTCTGCCATAGGCATGAAGCCATCAAAACTTTTGCAGCTGTGTAGTTCTTGATGGTGGTAAAGCAGATTCAATTTTTAAAGTGCAGGTGGTGGTCTCAGAATCCTAAACTTACTTCCTTTAAGTGTGTTATTGATAAAGTGTAACGGAAGATTTGTAAATAAGGAAAAACTGGATGTAGAAGGAAACATGCTGAGTTGTGATAATGTGACTCATCCTCAGGATATTGTTGAAACTGTTACTGATGTTAGGTTTTTGATGGTAATGAATTTGCTAGTACAGTTACATTAATACCAGGGTACAAGCTCCCTCTAGTGGCTAATTTGATTTTTTCCAAATAAATATTTTCATTTAGCTGAAAGACTGATTCTAGCATAGCAGCTTTTGTGTAAGCTGCTTCCTATGTTGGGGAATGCCAATAGCAGCTGATGTTCTGATGTGGATCGTGATTTATAAAACTGATCTATTTTTGTTTATGCCAAAATCATGTTGGACACTTTAAATTCAGATTCATCTTGCCATATTCATATTCTCTTTTGCAGAACATGTATTTATCCTCCAAGCTGAGACCTGCACCGAGCGAATTATAAGCTTTGAGCCTTGAGCATAAATAGATGTGCTAAACAGGTGGTCTTGGGTAAACGTCAAGTTCATAAAAATGCTGTTAGTATTAACAAGTAACACTGGCAAGGCAAACTGCAGCATATGTATTTAGCCAGGAAGAATGGCAGAGAAAATGCATTTAAAAAGAGTAGAGGCCACTTCAGCCCATCATTTTCTCATTTGCAAAGACAAGAGTCTTTGCTCTGTTAAGGGCTGAGAGCTCAGGAGAGCTACTAAATTTGTTTTACCTATTTTTTTAGATGCTTTGGAAACAAACATATGCATTGCTTCTTAGCCATCATCTTAATCCTGCTTCCTGTGCAATTACTGTTTTTACTGCTGCTTGTTCAAGTTTGACTTAGGGAAGACTCAACCAAGGAACAGAGCTTTGCTAGAGTCTATTCTGTTGGTCTGTGGCTGTGGGCAAGAAAGAAGGGAGGCAGGATAGCACCTCTGGCCCTGCTTAATAAAGAGCAGCAGTTTGTGTTACTGGAGTGAATCAATTAGCATGTAATGCACCTTGTTCAGGCAGGAGCACTGTGGATTGGCTTGAATTTTCTTTTTCTATGGTTAGGTTTATTTGTAGATTTTGAGGACTGAAGTGTATTTCAGTGTTAGAAGTGCATCATGTTAGGAGACAGTCGTATGTGTATTTGAAAGTTTGGTGGGAGAACAGAGCAGATTCACTACCTTTGCCACACAGATATAATTTAGTTTGATGGTTGAATGGATATTGGGAAGACACATTCCACTCAGAATACATACATACGTGAAATGAAGTTGAAATGTGTAGAGTGAATAAGAATAAAGCATATAGTTGACTTAACTGTTAGGATCAGATAATGTTTAGTGTCATTTTAATAGAGAATTTTTAGAAGCATATTTTTAAATATGCAATCAGTTAAAAAGCTAATCCTTTTTATCATGAAGAATGCTTCACCTCTTAGAGAAGTCATGTTTAGAAGTCATTCTTTTGGCCAAGATGGAAGAATCCTGCATGTTAACATGTTCAAATTAAATGAGGTTACTTATTCAGGGATATCTTACAGGAATACTGAAATTGTCCTCAGGGACAGATTACAGTACTGGATGTTCTCTGCTAAATCTGAGCAGGGTACTCAAATGTGCTGCGACGAATATTGGTCACTACTCTCTGAAGGCCTGTGAAATCTCTAACGTAAGTTGAATGAATCTTTAATAGGAATTAGTTCGTGTATCCTCAAAGAATTTGTTGCAAGCACAAACCATTCAACTTTGCCATGAAAATGCCTAGATTAATTTAATTCAGAAAGCTCCCTTTGGACTCTAGAGAAAAATCTTAAGGATATCTCATTAAGGAAACATTCATATAACTTAAGGAAATGATGGTATATTTTAATCTAAAAGAAACTGCAATGACAAACTGCATTTTCTGTTTTTAGCAAAACTTTTACAAAAGCATAGAAGAAACCTGTGGAAGGAGAGGGTAACTACATGTGGGAAAAGACAATCTTTGATAACAGAAAAGGAGTTTATTCAACGTTGAATGCCAGTTTTTTTTACCTGGACTTTGGGGAAAAATGACACTGGAAAATAGTGAACTCTGTGATTAGACTCATGGGTGGTGGTAGAATAAAAGACAGTTCATGATGCAGTGAACAGAACTGGGATTGCAATCAAAGTGGAGGTGGTTTGCTGGGAGTGCACTTGGGATCTTTTAAAAGGAAGCTACAGACAGACTACTCAATGTAGCACCAAACTTGCTTGAAATACTTATCTCAGCTGTTCTAATTGGTCGGAATATTTGACTTCCATTTCTGTACAGCACTATAAGCTGGTAAATATTTTGACTTTTATACAATACTGACTTTTTTCTTTCTTTTTTTTTTTTCAGTGATTCTATTCTGTATGGCAGCCCTAGTATTTCCAATAGGATTTTACATCAATGAAGTCGGAGGTCAACCATATAAACTACCCAATAACACAGTGGTTGGGTCTTCGTATGTACTATTTGTCTTATCCATTTTCTTTACAATAGTGGGACTTCTATTTGCTGGTAAAGTTTGTTTACCTGGCTGATGAATGTCTGAACTGTGGAACTTTATATTGGAAAAGAACAAGACATCAGAGTTGCATTCTCAGGCTGATGCCTAGATCAGACTATCAGATTCTTAACTGAGGAATGCTTGGACTTGTTCTCACTATGCACTTTGGATTAAAAAAGGAGAGCCTTTCCCATAACCAAATACAGACAACGCTGACTAATCTCCTGAGCATATTTAATGCAGTCAGGTCTGCACTGTGATAGGAACTAGTGAAGAATGCTTTACACTGAGAAGCATAATGCCCCACGTTACTCTACTGTTCCTGTTTTTAATGTCTAACAATTCGGAAGTCGAAGTATTTATGAACTTTGTGGTAGACCAGAGGGTTGCAGAGGAATTCAAGTGAGGCTGGCCTCGCTGTTTAGGACTTTAGTATTTTACATCTTCCTTCTGATGAGCAAAGCCTTTGGCACCAATATGGATCAATCTTGCATTACTGCACCAAGAAGCCAATAGATCAAAACATGTTCTCTAAAATGTACGTAACAGCAAGACAACATACATCCCCTTCCCCCCATCAGTGCTAGAAAAACACTAAGGAACATTTTAGAGGAGGGGTTCTTCCTTATATTTATATAAATATATATATATAAATATATATATATTTTGCTGATGCATTATACAGTGTGTGTGTATGTGTGTATGTATGTGTGTGTATATATATATATATGTATATTTGTATATGTATATATACACAAATGGTTCCTGGAAAAGAACTCAGAACGCTTTGCTAGCGAAACACTGTGGTGTGCAAAACTAGAACTCAATAGAAAAAAGCCATTTCTCTGAAGGCCACATAGCTGAGAGTCTTCAGTTTACCTCATTCTTTGTAGCAGCCCTTGATTTTAACAGTTTTTTGTAATAGGTACAAATGATCCCATGCCTTTCTAGGTGCAATTTTAAGTTAAGCTAAAATTCCTTTTATGGTAATTTATTTGTATATGAGGGTAGAAGGTGAGATCATGTCATACCTTAAAGTTAAAATCCTAATTTTGGGAAACTGACACTATTTAAATTATTAGCAACTGTTGTACAGAAAGTCTCTTTTTATACTGCTTTGTTACATTAACATTCATACATGTTCAAGCACAGCTGTTTTCCATAGATAGGCCTTTCTCTAGCACATGTAAAACGCAATGTTTAAATACTGCAAACACTATTCCACTGTAAAGATGGATGAACTTTATGTTCATGTGAGCATTAATTCATCTTTACAAATACTGAGCAATATAATTGTTATAATTGTTACATGCTTTGTTCACTAAGATTGTTATCATAAATGTGAATTTAGGAACCATCTAAATTTGGAGTATTCCTCATTGAAAGTAGTTTTATTTTTCAACACAAAAATAAACCTTTGGCTCCATAGGTGGTCTGATACTTTGCTACACAGTTTAACCTGCTAGAAAGAAAAAAAATTCTTAATGTCCTTGGGAAGTTGCCTGCAGAATCTCCCACTTGATACACGGTTTACCTTTCTGAAATACAAAAAAAAAAAAAAAAACCTGTTTCACATGCTGTCTTGTTGAGCTTAGAAGAGCTGCATTACTGAACTCAAGATTTGTCTAAAATATAAGTGAAAGTGTACTTTAAGAATGAGGATATTATAACTAGTTGTTTCCAAAATAATCACTTACCATATCAGCTTAAGTGTTTGAAAAGAAGACAATTTGCACAATTATTTTAAACTGTGTGCCATTTAGACCCTAATGGGTCCCTGTCCTCTGCCATCTCCTCCTCCTCACCCTTCTCCTACTAAGGTATTTTAACTGAAAAACAATGTTTTATTAAATATGATTTTCATTTGACATTTTTGAAGGAATTTGTTACTGCAGTGCTCAATAACTTCATTCCAATCAGTTCACTCACATACAGAAGGAAATGTTCACAGTAAAATAAGTTTTTCTAAAGTATTCTAACCTTTAAATATAGCCAGATTCAAGCTTCAACCGTTGGTTTAAATTTGATTTTGTTCCTAATTTAAGCCTTGATCTGCATTTGTAGTCTGATCCCCAGTGATGCTGGTGAAGATATGTATGAATGAAATATAAAATGCTTAATCTGCTGGATGGATGTCCATATTTTCAGCATCACTGGTGTTTCCTAAGGTACAGTATTGACTAAAACTTAAATCCTAAATTGCAAAAAACAGCTTCTTCTTTCTTGCAATGTCAGTCTTGTAAATAGTAAGAGATTTTTTTAAAACTGGAACGCAGGCATGGGGGGGAGAGAGTTTCTCAGCTGCTAAAATTTCCCTCCCAGGCTCACTTATTTCAGTTAGAGTAACATCATGTATAACGTGAATTTAGGCTTAGATTAAATGGGTGACCATTTAATTAAAAATATAAAGACTCTGGCTGGCTGGAACTTCATCTGATCTGCCAATGCTACAACTATGAATTATTAAATGATAGCATAGATTCAACTAGCTGATTGTTCGATTAAATATTTGAGCATTTTAAGTCCAGAAAGTCACCTGCATTTTAAAAAAACACACTCTGTAAATGAAAAGAGACAGCTGTCAACAGTTGCTTTTAATAAGGTCATTAAGTACTATATAGTACAGTATTAATTTATAGCAGAAAATCATATCTTGTAAACTGTATATAAAACACTGTTTTATGGTGCAATCATTTGTCAAACTTATGTCTGTTCCTTTTGTTTTAAAGTTGTGTGCATTCTTTTCATACCTAAGAGCATCACTGTAAAATCTGCTGAATACTATTTATAGGTTTTATTTGCACAATGTTTAGTTTTAAACTACAGGAAGTTCACACTGAACATGCCTGAACATCTGTAGACTTTTTCAGTTCATGAAAAGCAAGTGTTTCCATATGAGTTTTCTCCAAGAGTTGTTTACGTAAACTTTGCTGCCTCTGCCAGCCGTTATGTGTAACTTTTTGAAGGACAGCTCATTTCACACATCATTAGAAATCCTTTATTCTTTGGCTTCAAAATTCCCCAGAAGACTGGATGGCGTTGTCGCAATTTAATTTGTGCACGTTTTACAGTTTATTTGGCTAACACAATGTAAGATCAGAATCTCAAAATACCTTCAGAAGGAGAGAACTAGTTGATTTGCCTGTACAAATCCAATAGCCAAACTCGGACAAAATAATCTGTCGGGAAGCTGTTAGTCCCGGCTGCACTTCCTTGGATCACCTCGTAACGTCCAGGTTTCAGTTACCTTGCTGGCAAGTGATACCATTTTACCAAGCCCGCTGGCAGCATGCGCGACGCCTGAGCCTAATCTTCCACTTGATGTAAAAAATAAAACAAAAATCAAACCAGATTTGGGCCCACCACTGTAGAATAGCTGTGTTTCAGAGCCGTTACTTGACCACTCCACAACACAACTGTAGCTTGCTGTCCTTTAAAAGCCCCGTGAAGGATCAGTGATGAAGGAGAAGGAACACGCCGTGTCTGCACAGGGGCCGTCCCACCCGGGAGGCCCCCGCCTGCGCTCCCCCTCCCCCCCGCCCTTTATTAAGGATTGTTTTCTAATTGGTTAGAGCATTTTTCAATTAATGATTTCCGAGCAAATGTTAATACAGACTGTATAAAATGAACATAATTTTCTTCACTTGTATTTTTGTTATTGAGCAAGTTTATCAAAATAAATTGTCTACGAAAGCACCTGGCCCCGGCTGCGCTGACTGGAACCGCCCCCCTCCCCTCAGCGCTCTGCGCACGCGCCGCTCCAACGGCCTGAAAATCGTCCTTGCTGCGCGCTCCCTGCGGGGCTCCCGGCCGCGCCTCCGCTCCTCTCTGCTGACTGCGCAGAGGCTCTGGGTTCCGCGGAGAAGGAACCGGATAAAACCCTTTAGCGGCTTTTAGAGAGCATCTCTAAGTACTGTCTCTATTCACCGGTAATTGTAGCTTCTCCTGGCGGCTGTTTTTGTGTTTCTTTCGCTCTTATCACACGTGAAATGTAATTATCATACAAGCTGCTGTCAGTACTAATACCCTTCAAAACATGGAATATACCTTTCTTTTTTTATATAAAAACTTCTCCTTTAATATGATGCTTTTTCATTCTTTTTTTTTTTTTTTCCTTCTTCTTCTTAAGAAGGCTAAGTCTCCGTTCCTGTAATGGATACATGCCTGGGGAAAATGGCAGAGTTGCTGGACAATGATCAGTTTTTGGAAAAAGTGGGGTAAGGTACCATTAGAAAAATCTTACTGGGAGTTTATAAGTAGATACAGAATAAATAATTGTAGGCTGTATAAACTGTGTACTATTTCCTTTGAGGTATTTCTGGTACATCAGATGGAGTATGTCAGCAAATGCCAAAATGCTCTCCTGTGTGCAAACGATTTTATAAGACTTTGTGTCAGTAAGGAGATGTTAAAAGTAGCGTAACGATGCCATAAAACTCGCTGTCCTGTAGGGTAAGCACAAAGCCCTGCTTGCGGAGCGCCCGCCCGCCGTGGCAGGACCATGCAGCGACGGAGCTGGATGGAGATAACGGGCTTGTGGTAACACACATCAACCAGGCGCACGATCTGCTGGTAAGGCAGTTTTCCTGCTAAGCAGAGCAGCTTCACAAGTAGCTTCTCATACTGCATTCTGTATTTCCCACTTGATCTATAGAGAGTTAAAATGATGAAAAATCAGTCTAAAAAGGTGCAAACCACTGAAGAATGGCTCAGAAACTACGGTTTAGAATCCTTGCAGTTAACACTAGAGCATCTGGTGAATGAAGGCAATATTCTGTAAGTACAATGTTGCCTTTTCTTTATAATAAGTCCTAATTTGTGTGCATCTCATGCTAACTATGCATAATGTTCTAGGGACTCGGGAAATGCTGTTGAGGAGATAGAGTTAACAGAAGAGAGGATTACTGATTTTGAGTCCAGACTTTCTGAGTAAGCATGTGTCTTGTTTAGGATCTTGAATTGTAACTGATTCTATACTTCCTTCTTTCTTTATGTGCTCACGGGTATATACAGACACCAGATTAGTATTAAAAAAAAGTAAGAATTTGAGACTATTTCAGTACTAATTCCTATCTGCTGAGTTTTAGGGTGTCACTACTATTTTTTTAAGAAGGTAATTATAAACTAGGCTTTCAGCTAGCTCATTTTAGAAAGGCAACTACTGAATGGATGGATTTTCTCAGGTAATATTATGCATCTGTGAGTAACAACATTGCTTGTTACTCGGATTAGCTTTGAACTACCAGTCCAATTTTGAAAGGCAGCATTGCATGATTTTCTGTTCAGTGAATGAAATGCTGAAAGGATTTTGCACTAGAACTAAGCAGGAGGGAAGAACTCTGTCTGGACCCTGAGGTTTACCAAGTGAGTTTTAGATGTATGGAATCAAAGAAACTTGTATTGAGAAAGAGATGTAATGAATAGATTCAATAAGCTGTACAATAATCATAATATTCTGCGAATCTTCCCAATCCTTCTCTTAGCCTATTCAAAGCTCACTGAATTAGTCTCGAAGATCCAGGTTCTTCAGAAAATCCATCTTCAGCCCTTGCTGCTTGTGCCATCTAATTGAACTTCTCTAAATGCAGCTTAAAAAAAAAGTTGCTTTGTGTTTTGAATGGGCAAAGAGATTTTTCCCCCATTTCAATTTTTTTTTTTTTCCCCAGACAGTTACTTGTCTAATCTGTTAAACAGCTCTAGAGGTACTTAAATTGTCAGCCCTGCAGCCACCAGTTGTATGAGAACGCTGAAAACAGTTTTTTTAAAAGGTGGCTGGGCATCTGTGAGGAAAAGGGCATAACGAAGATGAATGTTTGGATGTGATTTTGATGCACAATGCAAGAATGCCTTAGCTAAATGTGTGCTATGCCTTTTGTCAGAGTGATTGAACTTTATCAGCAACGAATTCAGTGGCTGTTGGAGGACAGCAAAAAGGTAACTTTAACTTTGCAGTGTGTTTTTAGAGGGGAACTGTATATGGTACCAAAGAATAAATTTACATTTGAATGTTGGTACAAAGTGACTTCCAGAAGGCTTAGGTAAAAGATGCTGGAGACGTTTTTTCCTCTTCTCAAATAACCAATAGATCACTTCGGGAAGAAGAAAGTATGAGTTTCTGTTAAGGGCGACTTGGGAGCAAGTAGTTCTTGTTCCTTGTTCTTGCATGTTTTTTCTTTGTTTGTTTTTGACTTCGTCACTGACTCTTTTTTACACTAAAAAGCTCAAAATGAAAATAAGTATATGGTATTTGAATCCAAAATAGTATCATAGAGAATAAACAGTACCATTTTTAACCTTCAAATAAGTTTAGTAATTGCAATTACTTTACTTTTTTAAGGTGTTCGGCCTTATAAAAGGAACTAAAGTTGGACTTATGGTTGATGTATCTGGTATGAGTTGCGGACCAAGGCTGCTGGGTTTTCAGAATGATCTTTTGGTAAGTAATAATGAATCAGACTTGATTCTAATGAATGCCACTATGACATTAATAAAGCCTCTGTGTAACTACAAGCAAGTAGCTACTTGGAGAAAAAACATCTGTATTTCAAGCATTTGGATTCAAGTATTTGAATCTATATGTCATTTCTTGAAAGTCTCTTTTTCCTCTCTCTCCTCTGTGGTAGCTGAAAACAGGCTTGTCAGCTGTTTTTGGCAGATAGGTATTTATATTATTTGTGCAATAATTCCTAGTAAGAGCATGGATACTAATGCATTAACACACTTTTTTTTTTTTAATTAGAGCTTAATAGATGAGCAGCTGTGTCATAAGAAGCAATTGTACTGCCTTTCCTTCGGTACTGAAATTTCATCTCTTTGGGAGAGTCCAAAAAACATCGATGTTCATGTGTAAGTTAGCTTCTGCATAAAATAAAGACATTTCAAACAAGTTTTCCATTTAATTAGAGCAATCTCTTGTTGCTAATAAATCAAATTGTTAGTCTTGTACCTGTAGTGTTTTGTAAAAGGAGGGGAAAAATCACAGTGAATTTTAAGTGCCATCAGTTATTTAAGGTGATTTCTTGTTGCATTAGATACTTTAGCAAGTCCTGTGGTTTGCAGATCTGTTTAGCTCAGGATGTGTGTGTAAGGTGTACATATTTCTTCTTCTGTTTTCCTCTAGGCTTCATGAAGCAAGGCAGTGGGTACAGCAGCTGGAGCCTGGTGGAGGCTGTAATTTGCTGAAAGCCTTAAAACATGTCCTTACAGTAAAAGAACTGGATTCCTTAGTTCTTATTGTAGGAAGCTGGTAGGTCATTATTTTCCTTAGCAACCAGCTCTAACTTCAATATAGAATTGATATAAGAATCTGAACTGAATACAGAAAAAAATGGAAAATTTAAAAGCTAGGTTTTAAAGTGTCCACACTTCTTGGAAGATCAGACTTGGAAGATCAGACTTCTTTCTTTTTCGGGCTAGATTTTACTATGAAATAACACTAAAAATTCAAATTTACTCTCTCTGATATTACTGATGCTGGTGAAAAAGTTAAAGTGTCTGATTAAATAAACTAAACCAGTCAGCAAGGTCTGCTGAGATTAAAAAAAAAGTATTCTGCAAATTCTACATTCTGCAGTTCTGTTCTGCTAACGTGAAAAAATTCATCACTGGAGTCATGATTACAAGAGAAGAACCGCAGTAAGGGTTCTGACAGTGTTTCTCTACTCATTTATTCATTGTATTTATTTTAAATGTGCAAGCAAGGAAGGGGTGTAAGCTTGGTAAGCCTGGTAGTTAAGGTGATAGACATTAAATTTCACCTTACTTGTTCAGTTACAAGATTCCAAGTTCTGCCTAGGTCTGCTTTGAATTGTAACTAAAAGATTATAGTGAGTTCAAGTGAAATTTTCCTCCTTTCCATCTCTGGCAGAAGTTTTAATCTTTCTTTTTTCTTTCTTTCTTTCTTTTTGATCAGCCCTGATCAGTCATTGGAAATACTGGCTGATTATGTTCAGCAGTGTATGTTGGGAAGCAAACTACTAATTCATGCTGTTATACATGATTGTAGCAATCCTGCCTCTCTTGTAAGTAATTGTGTTAATACATGTTTCTAAAGAGTCCTGTAATATATATTTCCTATTCAATGTCTTTCTCATAAATTTGCAGAGATGTTAGACAAATCTTTAATGAGTTACTGAGATGTACTTTCTTCAGAGCAGATTTGCTCAAGTGAAAGAGCTTGTTTGGAGAATCTCAGTTTCATCAACATAGTGGGTTCCAAAGCCAGAAGTGGTAACTAAATATGGTTTTATTGCTCTGTTCCCAAGTGGTGTTCACTGACTGATCAGCTTAGAAGCAGCACTTTTCTCCATATAATGGTCCCGTGTGTTTATGGAGAGCTACTGTGGCTAAGAGCTCTTTTGCAAGTGAAAGCAGAAAGGTAGGGGACTTTAGGTAGGTTACCTTAAGGAGAAGGATTGGGAAGCAAAATGGATCACCCAAGAGGTACTTGGGAGTGAAGCCGTAGGGCCATGGCAGTCTCTGGGATATGAATATTCTTGTGTGGGATAGCACCTGTGCAAACCCAGCAACCCTGCTCAGATTACACTGCAATGGTTGATTAAGAGCAGTGGTTTGTATGCTAGTGGTCTCTACAAGTTTGGAGGAGGGCAGAAAGATAAACTGTTACTCGTGATTAGTTTCTGCACAGAAACTTGTTCCCCACTCTTGATTGCTGATTTAAGCACATCCCAAAGGCATGATATTGACTACAGTGGTAGGAAGGATGTGGTTGAAATCCTGATTTGGGGAGGAAATGAGGTGTTTGTGTGTTAAGACTATTGCAGTAGTAGTGGGGAGAAGGATTACAGTGATAGATGGCAGAAGAGGAGGAGATGAGAAGTGAAAGAAGGAACAAAGCACTGAAGGAGGTACTGGTGGGCAGAGGAAGGATAGCCTGATATTAGACATGCCCATGATCTGACCAGTGCAAGTTACCTTGAGAGGAAAACCAGTGAACTTTTGCATATAAATGCAAAGTGAACTAACTCATCCCTTATTGCCTATTTTTAAAATTCTTTACTGAGTTAGGTTTTTCCCCCATATTAAAATAAAGCTAATTAGAAAGCATCTTATAATGATTTTGGTTTGCTTGATAAATATACCTTAAATATACCCTTTTCTGTCTCTAATATTAAAGAATTGAATAGCAACAAGCCATGTTATCAAAGGGGATGACTACATCCAAGTAACAGTACTTCTTTTGATTTATTTCTGTAGGCAGTTATAAAGAACCTTGCAGAAGTTGTAAGAGGTCGTTACCATTGCTACTCTTCAAAGGGAGAGGTAGGTGCAGCTGAGGAGGGAAAGTTTTTTTTTTCTTTTTTTTTCTTTTTTTTCTTTTTCTTTTTTTTCTTTTTTTTTCTTTTGTAATTCTTCAGTCTTAGAAAGTAAACTGCTCATCATCTGATTGGTAGTTTATTAGCAAGACCTAGTGCCAAAAGTCATCTTCAGAGAAGTGCCCAGGATGTGCCCAATAAACATGTGTGTAATTCTTTCAGCAATTGAAAACTCTTTCCTAAAAGTACAAGAAATTTTGAAAAAAATGTTTTTTTTTTGACTCAGAGCTGGTGCATGGCATGAAATCAGTGACAGGCTTGACATTGTAGAGCAATTCAAGAATTTCTTTTCTGTAAAATAACAACTTTGGTATACAGTGGATTAAATGCATCCACACTTGATTCTGCTGTGCCAGGTGGTCTTGTATGGATGAGTGCACATTCAAACAGAAGAGCCTGGATTGGTTGATATTTGAACAACAGGAAACTTTTTTTCTTTTTTTTCCCCCACCCTTGTTTTTGTATGTACAGAAGTATGATAGTAGTGATGTCGATCTACTGCTTCAGGAGTACCAGAAGGCTAAAGACTTGATCAACAACGTCAAACAGCTTTTTAGGAGAAGAATCAGTGGTTCATTTACGGGTAGAAGAGTGGATGTATGTATTGCATTTGTTATTTTCATATGTACTTTGAAGTATCATGATCTTCATGACCATTATTTGAAAATATGTATATGATTACTTAGGTATTTTGATAAATAAAGTTTTGTTTAAAAAAAAAAAAAAAAGACTTGGCATCCCTTACAAGAGTACACTAAGGCCAAAAAATTACAGAGGAGACATTTTGCTAGACATTTCTCTGAAGTGCAGCAACTTTTGCAAACCAAATACAGTGGAAGAATAAGTTTTACCATGATCATGATGAAAATCCCCCAAATTTTTAGCCTGTGTACATGATCATTTAAATGAAATTTAAGCAATCCTTTAAATTACTAAAAAGATACTTGTTCCTATCTGATTAAGGTGGTGCTTACACTAATTGCAAGATTGAATGAACTTGTCTAGATCCATCACTTGTTATGTAGTGAGGAAGTTACGGTCTCTGATACACGTATGTCTCTATTGGTCCTGTCTTGTGACGACTTGCCAACGTTCCTTTGTTAACCATTGCTTTGCTTCTATTTTCATGCCTTACATGACCAACATACCAGAGGCTTTGCTTCGTTTGTCTTTTGTCTAATGAAATAATTTCTAAATGCTCTGGATGAAATTTGGATGAGGAAGATAAAGCAGAAGGATAGGAGGAGATTCTTTATTCCAGTAGAAATCCTTGTCAAGAGATGTTTGCTCGTCTGTTTCTCTCATCTTGTGCAGATAGGAATATTAAGTGTCTCTCTTGGCTTGCTGTTTTCATCTCTGTACTTTCCAGGGGCCTGGAACCTTATAAAGTGGCTGATCCGTTCTATACTAGATATTTAGCAGGGAGAAACCAAGTATGCTGTTGTTTACAGGAGTCCTTCTTAAAATCTATTTTAGGTTTCCACAAAATATACTACACCGTCCAACTTACCAAAGCCTCCAAAGCATGAAGGACAATTAGTTATTCGAACACCAAACTTCCCAGCCAAAACTTCAAGAGACTGGTTAAAGACAAATGGATTGAAAGGTAACATAAAATCAAACTTGTATGAAACATAAATTGAAGATAAACCTTGTATTTCCTATAATTTCTTTATTCCTTCCTACAGCTAAGAAGCTGAACATTTATCAGGTTTTGGCTCCTAATGCTTTCTCTCCTGTAGAAGAATTTGTACCTATTCTTCAAAAAACAGTAGCATCAACTATACATGAGGTAAGGGATGGGAACCCCTTGCATCTTTTTCCTGTTTTTATTTCTACTTCATTTTTCTGGTAAAAATCATTACTCTGTAATATAGTGACATGCTACAGCTTTAATTGAAGTAAACTTCATGTTCATGTAGTTTATATAGGCTTCTGTAAACACCTAATTACAGTATTTATCCTTCTAGAAAGCTATGCTGCAGTTTGAATGGCATGATGGAACTGTGAAAAATATCCATGTTGATGCACCACTATTATACAACTATCAAGTGAGTTGTCTGGGGTTGTCTTGGTCTCATCAGGGCTAAATTACCCTGTTCTCAGGCTTGCAGGTGAATTACAGACCTGGCTAGAATGGGGGTGTTAGCATTTTTTGGTATTTGCCATGGTCAGTGTAAGCATCTATTAACCTTAAAATTGTTTATGCATAAGGAGAGTGTTTACATTGTACAGAATATTGACATTTTGCACAAGTAAGGGGAAGAACAGGAGAGTTTAGACTTTTTAGACACTTTGTGTATGAGTGTTGGGGGAGTGTGACTGTATGTTCTCCTCATGGATTTTACTCTTTTTTGCTTTTCAATAATTTTGACAATGTTTTGACATTAATTTTTTCTCAGTTGTTCTCAGTTATTTGTTTCATTACGGTGCTGCTATTTCACTTCTAGATTAAGTGTTTTGTAATAAAAAGACTTACTTGACTTATAGCTTATTTCTTCTATATTTTATCACAGAAACTCCTTGGTAAAATGGTAAGAATCTATGAGAGACGAATTGACTGGCTATCTGCTGCCAGCAGAAGAATATGGGGAAGCGTTTGTGAGAGGAGGTATTGTGTTTTGACAACCCTTTTTGTGTGTGTAGGCAAAAAGGTCTTATTTAAGGGTCAACAGCCAATATGGTACTGCATGTGCTAGTACCCTTAGTAAATTACATACCTTAGTAAAGCTGATTTCCTTTACTGAGCTAACATTTTGCAGATTTTTTTCTATATATTCAGTATTCATACATTTTTATTCATGGTTAGAAGATAATTTCCTTATTGAGTTGAAGAATACAGTGAACATAATATCTAATTAAATAAGATTTTTTTGACTAACGCATTTCTTATGTAGGGTGGTTATACTTGTTGATATATCAGTGACAAATTCTACGTACATCATCCATATTCAACATTATTTGCGACTCTTGCTTGAGGAACAAATGTCAAATAAGGATTACTTCAATATTATAGCGTAAGCAGACATTTAAGATTTTCTTTTAAAGTAATTGTAATGCAATGTAAGATGTAATGGATTATAGTTGCTAATAGTACATTTTAGATTTTTTAAAATTAACATTTCATGGTGAAATATTTACAAGAATAGTACTAATGTATGCTTATTGGATAGAAGTATTGATACGGAGGTCAATTTAGTAATTAAAATCACTGTTTTATTTGAGGCTCACTGAAATTGGATGTGTCATACAATAGGAAGAGAAGTCTATATGTGTTATTCATAACAATATTCATTCACAAATCAGAAACTTTTTCTATAAGAGAATTTTGGAGACCTCACAGATATCATTACTGAAAATACCCTTTAAAATAAACAGTGACTCCAATAGTTTTTCTAATACATACAACTACTACAGTATTGTTCAGCTGCCCAACAGCTGCTGCATATCAGGAAACAGTGAGAGGCAGCAACTCCAGAGTCCCAGACTCTGTGGGAGATCAGAGCCCTTGCCTCACAGGAGGGACATAGCTCTGGGTCGCATCTCAGGGTTGGGATTTTGTAGGTTTGGTTGTTTTGGGTAGAGGGAAGGACAATCCTCATAGCTTCTGCTGAGCTTTACCAGGTCACTTATCTTCTACTGAGAAAGGAAAATGTATTTAGGTCCACAGCGTTGAAGAGCTCTCCACCCTAGATAATGGATAAGTGAATAATTAAATGGTTTGTAATAGGAACTAGCGTAAGATAATTTACATCTAGAATACCCCAAATCTTTTTTTTTTTTTCTTTTTTTTTTTTTTACTGAATTTATTCCATATACCTGTGTGTAAAACATGATCTGGAAATTAATTTCTGTTATCTTTCTGTAAAAGCTTTGGGAATGACATTGTGCCTTGGCAGCCAGAACTGGTTCCTTCCCAGCCCAAAAACTTACAAAGTGCATGGAGGTAGGATCAAATAACTTGGAGTTTTTAATTAAACAAATGGACTTACCATAAAACATATACTAGGTATATTAGGTTTAATCAGTGTTGTGAACTATTTAAAAATAGAAACGTTGAGTATATTACAAAAATAGATTACCATGAACTATTTGTTCATGATGGTTTGTTGTGAAAACAGCATCATAGGGACTTTGTATTTCGAGTGATCAGCCTATGGGTACAGAAGTGTCCGTGTAAGAAACACACTGGATACATGTAAAATTCCCAACAACTTCAAGCTGAAGTGAGGTCCAAAAGCCAAGGTGTTTATTTTCCACACACACACACTGGTACCCAATTCCAAGTTTTTGCCTGTGTATTATACCCTCTGTATATACCTCCTGTAGCTTTACTTTGTTCCATAGCAAAGCTATAAATTCTATTACAGTTATTCTGCATAAAGTGCAGAGATAGATAATTCATTTCAGTTCTCTGTCTCTTACCTTAAAAACTAGTCTGCCATGGTCACAAACCACAGTGGCCAGAGTTTATCATATAACCTGGTTTTGCTGGCTGTTACTGTTAAAATTTTCAGATTCCAGTGCAGTGTTACTTAGGACTTTTAGCGTTCTCTCTTTTGTTTTAAGCTGAAAAGAAATATATATGTCATTGCTTTATTCTTTGACCTGTGTTTACATGTAAAACTTGTCCTTTAAGGTGGGTGTTGAGCTTGCAGTGCAAAGGGAGTAGAAATTTAATGTCTGCTCTCAGGAGGGCTGTGGAAATAGATTTCAAAGACAAAGATAAACACAGATCACAAGGAATATATCTGCTTACTACTGGGATACCTGATCAGGAAACAGTGAGTATCATCACAGATTTTGCAACTATTAGTAAATTTCTATCCAATCAAACTCAACTTCATTTTTCTCTCTTTTTTTTCTCTTTATGCCAGTCACTGTAGTTTGTTGGCAAAGTATTTCTTTTTCATGTGTCTAAACCAGCATAAATCTTTGGCTTCGATTTCTACAATTGCTGTTTGTGTGTTGTAAATAGTAAATGTTAGTAATGGGTATTAATATCAAATAATATTAATCATACATAGTTTTGGAGATATTTTGGGGATTCCTCTCTCACTCCAGCTTTGGTTATTATTCCACTGGCAAATTTCTGAGTGTGAAGAAGCCAGCTCTGACCATTAATATTATGATATCATTCCCTTTTAATCTATGGGAGCAAAGCTGCAAGTAATTTTACAGTGGAAATTTATAATACAGTATGTAGACAAAACTGCCTTTCTGAATAACAATAACCCATTAAAAGCCCATGTTGATAATGTGTCCCAAAATTCAGGTGAGTGGGTCCCTCCTGACTTCTTTGTGTTAGTACACATCTACCTTGACATCCGTGAGTCAAGTCTTTGCTGCCCATATCAACCCACATCTCACGTCCTAGCTGCAGCAACACTGTTACCTTTGTCACGAGTACTGGCAGCAGCAGCAGTTTTTGTGTATGTGCATGATCAGAAAATGCAGTCAGCCCCTTGCGTGGTGTTCTTGTACTGCTCGGGTTGGGGATGTTCGCACCACAGTTCAGGAACCAGTTGAGTAGACAGGAACTCCTCTAAGGTAGAAGGTCACTACTCTGTGTGTGCTTGTTTGTTTGCTTGTTTATTTGTTTTTTGTCTTGCAGCACACGCTTAGTGCTTATGTGGCTGAGACCTGCAGCGGTTGTGATTTGCAGCTCCATGTTTGTCTGTTCAATGTTGTGGCAGATGTCGACTCCGGGAGCGTTATTCCAGCTCGCTATGCAAATCCAGACGAAACTGCCGGTGCTTTTAAAGAAATTGTGCAGGCAGCTAATGGAAGATTTCATTGGTTTGGAGAAGCAGGTATGTGAAAAGTAAAGTTGGTAGATAATACTTTTTCATTAGATAATGTTCTTTATTAGTGCCTTTTTTTCTCCAAAACAAATAATTTATTTTCTAGGATATGACAGTGCTGTACTAGCACTGAGATACAAACGGAGGTCCTAGCCTGACTAAGGCTTGCAGTTACATTGCAGAATAAAAATTTTGTTATAGCGTACCTTTAATGCAGGAATTTGAATTTAATTGAAATAGATTTTTTTCTTCTCATTACTTTTTCAAATGCTCTAAAAGTTGTATACAAGGTGTTTATCTACTGATAAGCATATATTTGACTATCAGGTATTTTTGAAAGTGATGATATCAACATTATTGTGTCTGAAATGGAAAAAGCAATCAGCTACTCCCACAAGGTATGTATGTTATGTTTTTCTTCAGGGGGAAAAAAAAATCAGCAGTGTTAGTGTATCTGACAGTGCAGAAGATGGGACCAAATGAAAATCCTTATCAAACAGGTAGCAAGGACCTTAGGAAGAAATTATATAATAGCATTGCTGTGGTTGATATTAGACTGTCAGTGATTCCATACCAAATATAAGGAGATGAGTTAAAGTGGTTCTTCCTGTTTGCAATCACATGATTTTTCAAGTATAAATAATTGTTCCTTTATTCTATATAAATCACAGTGGAGAGAGGCAGTGTTGTTTTTGGCATGGTATATCTGTTAATTTCTAAAAAACTGATTTCTCAAGTGTACTGAGGGTGTAGAATTAAACAAAACAGTACCTCTCCCTGTTGTGTGCATTGTTTCCAGAGTGCTACCAGGCAAAGTAGCTGAGGTAGTATAGGCAGCCTAGCAATATGATAGTTGATTCTTACAAAATTATAATTATAGAGATGTATACAGTGAGATTTCTGTCCAGAGGTCTGGGCCAGTTGTTGCACGCTAGCCTGAGCATCAAAAGTTTTTTGATGAGAAAAATTGCAGGCAAGAGGAAGGAATATTTAGTGGGACTTTTTTGCTGTTTTATAGTGTCATTTAACATATGCATATATTAGGTTGCACATACTGGGTTGCCTTGCCTTTAGAACATCTACTCGGAGCAGGGAGGATTCCCTCCTGTGTGTTTGAACAAGCATAGCATGAGACGGCTCTTCTTGGGCTAGGGCTGTTAAGTGTTACCACACTGATTAATTTGGTATTAATCGCATGTATTATTAAAATAATGTCTGTCTTTGAAATGTTTTTTGCTTAAATTGCCTGTGTATGAATTATTAATCTGAATTTTCATTTTAGTGTGCGCTCCTAGTGAAATCCTTAAAGCAACGTTCAGGAACTCAGTCTGTTAATCCATTTATACCAGAAAGACATTCAAAGATGCTTGTGAAGAAAGAGAAAAAATGGCCACAGAAACTGCCATCTCCAAAACCCACAGCTCTGAGTCTGGCTAGAATGGTTTGAAATCCTTCCATGTCCCATATTTAAGATGCTGTCAATTTTTTATCAGTGATCTTAGCTGAGTATCAGATGAATATCTCTTTTTCAAGACAAGTGCTCAGGCTGAAAATTTGAAGGAAAAAAAGAACATTACTGTGGTAGTACTCCAAATTCATGTTTTAACTTGCATTCAAAATGTTACATAAACAAAAAAAAAGAACATTTTAATCTTGCTAAGTGATTAAATATAATGGAAATAAACTGTAGTGTCAAAAATTTGATTAAATAATGCCTCCTTTGATCTTAAAAATCAGTGTTTAACAATGACAAAGGCAGAGCACAAATCTATTTACCAAGTTACCTTTATCTTACAAAGCCTTCTAGTGAATATTGAATTGCATGGTATCCTGTTCATCTACACAGGCAGCTGAAGCTGAGTAGCACTGATTTAGGATTAGAATTCAGGATTTGTCACCTTCCTCCTGTGCTTATTTTCATTCAGTCACACTATTTCTGTGAAATCTTTTGGGTTTTCTAACATTTTCCTTGTTAATTTTGACTGCATACACGTTTTGAGTGGGTGTGCAAATCTGCAATGCACATTATGACTAGTGCCAGTGCTTACCACTTTGGTATATACGTGGTTAGACACATAACATAATGTTTCAGAGTATATAATTTAACTTTTGATATGAAAGTCTAAGGTTTCATCTTTGAAATAGGAATAGCTTTGTCCAGTGTATGTGAGCTCATGTTGGAAAGACTTTTGTAGGTGAGCTCAACAGGTCAACGGTGTTATTTTATCAAAAATAGTGTATGCTCAACACCATCTCACAAATGCAGGAAAAGAGTAATCGCCCAGAGATATAAATACATAGCATAGGTATATAAGAATTAAACATATAAGAAAACAGGTTAGTCTCTACATGTCTGGTATTTCTTTCGTGTGGTGTTTACAACTGAGCTGTAAAATAAATTAGAAAATTGAGTATTGATTAATTGAATGTCCTATGACCCAGTGGAGGTCTGATCCTATTGGGTTTTCAATACTTCATAAAACCTTGGAAGAAAATACTATGTAATGTATTCTATAAAATAGTGCCACTAGTATAACAGACTGCTGCTTCAAGTAGTAAAACAAAAAATGATCTAAACTTGCCTGTCTCTAAAGATGTTACTCTTCCGTTTTTTGGCAGCCATTGAAATTGGCAGATAATTGAGACACAGCAATTAAGTAATTAGCATAGCAAGAAATCACATTAAAAAGTCTGTACTGCAGTCTGCTGTGTCAGAAGCATGAGAGTGAATCAAGATGTAGAGAATACTGAAAGCAGGAAGTATCCTTCGTAAGCTACGCAGTTATGATCTAGCTGAAATATTTAATTTCCTGTTCTCATAGATTATTAAAAGTAACCATTGTGAAGAGAGAAATGCTGATGTAAGAGCATTGAAGTGGCGTCCTACTAGTGCCAAAGCAGAAATTCCACCAGGTCTGTATGGATTAGGGGAGTTTTAGTTTTCTTTTTCTTTCATTTTTGTTAAGGTAATATTACATTAGAGGAGAGACATGTAATTTAATTTTAAGTATGTTACTTAAATTTGAGCATTGATATCTACTACTATTGAAAACAGATTGTTCATGTGAAGTAATATTTTAAAATCTGGATTACTTTTGCGTGTGAGGTTCTGTGTGATGTGTTAATAGGTTCTTTCAATATATTCTGTTTATTCTAACCTCTGACCTTTTATATAGTGACATTCTTCTTGATGGTAATTTATAAATTGCTAAAGATTTTGGTTGTCACTCGTATGAAAGCGGCATGAGCAGGTCTATAATATGGGTTTTGAACTGAGATCTAAGAAAAATAATATTTTTATCTGTGGCAACAGGAAGCTATGAACTGAAGCAGACTGTTTGTCAGAGTTTTATCCTTAGTTGAAACAAGACTTTTTTTTTCTTTTTCTTTGTTTTGTAGCGCAAACAGTAAAAGAATGGTCTCAGAATGGGAGTAAAAGAAAATGTAAATCAAAGAAAAAGCCAGAGTTCTCTATGTCAGTATTCTATACTGATAGAGGAAGAAATGTGGGTAAGTGTTTATCAAGATGTGATGGTAAATATATCAACCTTTTATAGTAAAAATATTTGGATATTAATGGACCAATAAAGAGTGGCCTTTAAAATGTTAATAGAAGTGAGTTTAAGATATCAAATAGTGGCTGCGTGTATATTTTGAGATCTTCTGTAAAGGTGCTGTAAGGAAAAAAAGCTGTCATTGTGGTGTACAAGGTGTACAAGAGAAAGCATGGTTTGGAATCTTTTGCACAAAATAAGTTCTAAAAATAAGTGACTATATATAAATAAAAGTTGTTTGAAGGCATCTTTTTGATGTACTTTGTCAAATGCAAAACTGTGAAAGAGTGGTGGCCTTCTTATCAAGAAGAAAGCTCTCATGTGACTTCAGAAGGGCTGTGATTTTAACCTGAGGCTCCCGTATTACCTTATTTGTCTTCTTACGAGGTGCTGTATCCCGAAAGTATCCAGAGAGAACGAACACAAGGAAGTTGGTTCCTTCTGTTACATTACCAAAAAAAGAAGAAATCTGTTCAAGTGAAGAGGTATTTAGTTCATTACTAATAAACTGCCCTTTTAGAAAAAGCTTAATATGAATTAATATGAACGTTGTGATGTATATTGATTTTTCTGTACAATGTATCATTACTTAGTAGCCAGTGGTAATGTTTACTAATTCAACCACTGCTCCATTTGCTTGTCTTACAAGTGGCTGGCCAAGTACAGTATTAAGAAGCTTAAACTGGAATTGCCCAGGCTGATGTTTGGTCCACACTGTACTCACCAAAAGAAAATTGTGGAGTCTCTGCATAAGAAAGTATCAGCAAAATATTGTGCTATCTTCCCTAGTGTAGAAATCAATGTAAGTTTTTGTAAGTATTATGTATGTACATCAGTGAAACAGCTGTGTGTTTAAGACAGTGCACACTGGTGACTGGTTGTGCCTTGCTAGGGTGATGCTCATCATGTAATTTCCTGTTCTCTCTCAATTACTCTGCAAAGAAAACTAGAAAGGTGGGTTTGTTTATATTCAGTATGAGAAATATTTGTTATATTTGAAGTGCAAACTGTATGGGATCTTTAGATTGTATGGGATCTCCTCTGTTCATACAGTCTGAAAAACATTTTAAAGCAGGGATTTTATTTAATTCTTTAGAAATCATGTGCAAGTGGAAACTGGGAAGCTGTTGAATCTTCATTACCTTGGTTTGTGGAATAAGTGGAGAGAAGCATAGCAAGCTAAGTCTAAGATATTGCTGGTCTATTGCATGTATAAAACTATCACGATAATGCAAACAGATGACCCTGTCCGGTCAAATGATATAATTTTGTTGTCATGAACAAGTGACTGAGGTGAGAATAGGTTTTCCTAATTTGAGTAAACCAACTATTTAATAGCAATAGAGTTACAAAAGTGTTCTTGCAGCATTTCATATATTTAAAGATTAAAAGAAAAAAAAAAAGAGCTAATCTCCCTGATTTCTAATGCAGGTAATGCATATAGAGCAGCTGAACTCAAATCTTGTGAAATAAGATGCTCTTGTACAAATTGGATTTTTACAGGGGGTTGTGAAACATCTGCAGTTTCGGCCTAAAGAGCTGGAAAGCTATGTTGAACAAATGGAGAAGGTGTTGCAGCGCTATGTACAAAGAATACAGTGGCTTCTGTCAGGTATTGCATCAGTTTTTTTATAAAGCATAGGTTAAAAAAAGTCTTATTTGCTCTTTCTACTAGGATTAATCTGGACATAGTCAAATATGGGATAGTCAAATACAAGGTTCAAGCAAGGAGCAATTTTGTTTGTTTATTCTTGCAGCCACGGAATGGTTGCAAAACTGTCCTGATATACTTGCAGCTTGCTGTTAAATAACTAGTGCTGTGATGTACATTTTCACTCTCTTTATGTTAAATTGATGAATACTACTAGGCAGATGTTGCTATTATCAGAAATTTTCTGTTAACAGAATGTATACAGGAATGGTTGTAGGAAAAAATGTGCTTTTTTGCATCTTTTATGCACTTTCAGTGCCCATTTAATGGGCATTATTCAGAAACTCAGTTTCCCCGATTTTGATCTTTCTGCTGCTCTCTTACGATGTTTGTTATGAAATGCATCAATTCTTTTCTGAATTGCAAAGTAACATCAGCAAATAATGTAAATTGCCACGATTGGCTAATAATTAATGCTTGATAGTGCTGGATTTGAAATGGCAAAAGACTCTCTTGTTGTCAGCCCTTGAACTACCTGGTTTCTCCTTCAGATTAAAATGATACAGTTACACAGAAGTATGCACAGAATAACTTCTAAAAACTGAATATTTTAAAGTATACTCAAAAAAATGGTATGTTCAGAAAAATTAACCTATGAAATGACACTTAGTTAGTCTTAATGTTGTTGTCCAGGAAGCCGAAGATTGTTTGGTACCATTTTGGAAGCAAATGTCTGTGTTTTGATTGATACATCTGGTTCCATGGAGCCTTATTTGCCACATGTCACAAAAGAACTTACCTCCCTCATCTGGGAACAACTGAGAAGAAAAGAACTCAGGTATGTATAAACTACTGATAAAGATGGAAACATGTACTACTATTTTATGTAATGTTCTGTAGCAATTATTAATAAAACAGTACTGAGGGATAGTACAAGTAACTACTATATGGTGGTGTTAAAACATGCAAATGACATGAATGGCTGTATTGTTCTTTGTAGCCAACTTCTGATTCTCTGCTCTATAATTTTGGGGTCTCGTTTGCCATTTGTGATGCTGTTTATCCTGTTGGGCTCATCATTCTTTGACATTTTTTTGGTAACTCAGAATAAGATACACTTTCTGACACTTCTGAAGCTGAAAACTCTATTTCAATCATAATTCAATGATAAGTTGTTAGGTGGTGGGTTTTTTTTTCTTTCTTCTTCTATTTTGAATCTTCTTCATCCAAGATGATGGATAATATTGGCTAGGGTCAAATGTTGTGGGCTGTCTTTCCTGCCAGGTTTAACCTGTTGAGCTTTGCAGAAAACTTGGAGAGTTGGAGAGAGTATCTTGTGGAGGCAACTGATGAAGCATGTCATGATGCTGTACAGTGGGTGTCCAGATTACAAGCTTATGGTAATACATGCATCCTTAGGGCTCTGCAGGTTAGTAAACTGCATATGATATTGTAGTGAAGAAGAAATGGTATAGATGTAATAAAGCACTGTTTTTATTTGGTCAAAATGCACAAGACTTTTTACCTGCAAAACCTTGAACAGATGTGGAATCAAGTCACTGTTCCTGTTCCCAAAGCTCATAAATACTAGAATTTTTTGCTTGTATTCAGTTTAAGGAAAACATGAAATGTCAGTAGTGGCATTAACCTCCATGCATTTAGAGTGAACTGGAGAAGGAAAATAGCCAGTTCTTCAAATGACTGTCATAGCAAACTTTCATAATATAAAAAGGCCAAATCCTAATAGGCCTGGCTTTCAGTCATTAAACATCTATAAGTTCCAGCATACCAACCATAGTGTGACAATCTCCTGTGAGCAGTTGTCTGAAACCAGACCAGTGGACCCACTCACTTCTAGCTTGTTTTAGTGAGTCACTTTTAGATGACACCTTTCTTCTAGATTTATTGCATTATACTACAAACAATCCATTTTAAGGAATTACATCTTTGCTAAGCAGTAACTAAGATCTCCTTCATACCTACTAAAAGGAAAAGATAACACTAACTTGATTTATGATGTGATGAATATATAGCTATCATATTATTGGAATACTGTTTTCATTCCGAAATGTATGTTTTTATGTAAAATGTCCTAATGATTTAAAATTATTTTTCTCCTTTTTTCAGAAGGCTTTTGGTTTTCAAGATATAGAAGCTGTGTATGTATTGACTGATGGAAAACCAGACACCAGTTGCAGTCTCATTTTAAAAGAAATTGAAAAATTCAGAAAGAGACAAGATATTAAAGTCCACACTATTTCCTTTAGCTGTACAGACAGGTATATGATATTTTTCAAAAAATTAAAAAAGTGCAAGTTTACTTGGTGTCAAAGAGGTTTGCATTGTCGTGTCCATGTGCTCAGCTCAGTGGACACCAGAGTTGAGCTCATGACTTGCATGTCATTTGGTTAACTGGTCAGTGATGGATCATTGTCTGTTAAGCGAATCAGCTCATAAAGGAGACAGATGTCACTGAGTTGTTCTGAAACAAAAACTGCTGCTTCCTTTTGGAAGAACTGTGTTGTAGTTATGGAGATTTTAGTATCTACTTCTAGAATTTAATCAATCCTTGCAGCTTACTTGATATTAACAGAAGTAATATTAAAATTAGCACCATTAAGGGTGTTAATCATTAGGAGAGAGGTGACTCATACAGGAAAAAAAAATGTAATAAAGGTTTGTGACTTAGGGTGTTTGTAATGAGAATGTAATAACTACACTGGTGATCCCAACACTCATGTTTGGGTCAAGTAGTAGGCACTTACAAAAGGGTGTAAAAATAGAGTACACACAACTGCTCCATCCCCTATGTAAAATACTACTCTGCTTTCCCTGCCAGCTGGGTTTCTTTGTTCTTATGTAATATCCGAGGTGGTTTTTTTTGTTGTTATTGTTTGTTTGTTTGTTTGTTTTGCTTAGAAGATTAGAAATCAAGTTTATAATGAAGTCCTTCAAACTGTTTGTTTGGACAAAAGATTCTTTTGAGAAATTTTTAAGAAATTCTTTTATTGTTGTTGCTGTTAGAGTTTTTATAAGTAACTTTCTATTTTATTGCCAACAGAAAAGCTAATGAATTTCTGAAGAAACTTGCTTCCCAAACAGGAGGGCGCTACCATTGCTGTATTGAAGATGTGGATGGACAATTAGCAGCACACAGAATGCTGACAGAAGGGCTTGATGATGATGATGTATGTTAAGTGATTCTTTGGATTGGTTTTGTTTAATTTGAACATAGTTCATCAGGCTCCATTTAAAAAAGAAAAATCATTAGAAAATAAATGCAAGACTCCTTAGATACTTCACACTGAAACAAGGCAGATAAATCCTTATATCTGTTTTTGCCTCTCTGCAAAGAGAGGCAAAGCAGAGTCAAACTATGTTCTAAGTAGTTATTTTGCTTTCCTTCTGTAAACAATTATCCCAGTAGTATGTGCGAGCAGTGAGATTCAGAGCTTTTGCTCAGCTAATTAAATTGTTAGAAATTGAAAAAAAAACACAAGTGCGAGTGAAGTATATTTTAATTCTGTTTTCAGAATCCAGTTTTCCCTTACTTTGAAGGAGATGACTTAAAGAAACTTACTCAAGAAGTAACAAAAGCCAGAAGTTTTTTAAAGCAGGCAAATTCTTTGAAGTGAGTATTTTATAAAACAGCGTTCAATCCTTTTTTTCCCCCTCCTTCCATGAAAGGATGACAAGAATATGTGACTTAGTGTCAGCCTTTTAAAAATCACCATTTTTTCCTTGTGCTGTCAATTTTAGTGTTTTCTTGTGATTTGGAAACTGCCATGCAAACAAGCTTGTTGCCTTAGTGGGATTTAGTTCTGAGATCTAGCACAACTCTTGCAGTAGAGGATCTGAGCAGGTTTTGAGAGTGTTAAACAAGGCTGTATTTTTTTTCTTTCTGTCACTTGATCTCTCACTCTTATTTTGAATAGAAATATATGAATTTCTCTTCCTGCTAAGTTCTGTCTTATGCAAATCATTCTCCCCCCTCTATGTAATTTAAAAACTGTCATTAATGTCGTGCATTGTCCTTTTTAGTACCTTGTTAGTCTGACCTGTTGCTATGAAACACAGTTCATTTTTTATTTTCTAAAGTCTACATGGGCTTCTTGTACCCTACCTCAGCCTGACTTCTCTAATCATGCCGTTCTCTGCTGAGATTGTCACCTACATGGAATAATGTTCAACACTTCTGTTCTCAAACAATCCTATCTCAATCCATCTGCTCTTCCAGTTATCATCTATCGTCCTTTCTCTTTGCCTCTAGCTACCTGTTTTCTGTTATACAAAGGCATGGCTAAGCAGAGGAATATGCATAGCTACTATGTATCTTTATGAAAAACAGCTGTAATTTTTTTTTCTTCTTTTGGTTTTAATAGGTTATTGATAGAAAAATGGAATGTAAACCAAAAGGACAATTCTGTCTTTAAAAAAAGTGCTCAGGTAAATAGATCACCACAAATAGATCATACTTTATGTATAGTTTATATATGTCAATATATAGCTTAGATTTGTCAATATAATATTTGTCAATATTTTGTAATCTTTGTGTAAATAAGTATTAATTTCCAGCAGAGACTTTCTCCAGAGTTGAAGATGTGATGATAGCAGTGTTAGTTTGACATGGAACTAATATAGACAAAGAACAGTTCGAAAGAGAACTGTTCACTTTGGACTAGGCAGATGGATGTTGGTATTTATGAACAGTTTTGTTCTGTTTCAAGAGCAACCTGCTAAGCATGGGTTAGGGCCAGATGTAAAGACTGAAATAATTGCTACATGGGATGTGTGATTTACTAATTTAAATGGATAGAACTGTTTGGGAAAAGACCCTATTAAGAGGAAAGACATGATCTTCTAATGCAAAACTGTATAAGACAGCAGGAGAGGCAGCTGGACACACGAAACATCTCAGAGAGCCAAAATGCTGCTTTTAAGTTAGCAAAACAAAAATTACAGTAAAAGATTAATTGCTGTATGAAAAGTCAGTAACACTTTCTCTGGATAAACAAGAAAGGCAAGAACTGACAAAAGCAGATGTCACAGCCTTTTTTAAGGGGAAAATTAGGCATGCAAATAACTGCAGAGGCCTCCTGCAACTTGTATTTTGGCTTACAAATATTGTCCAGTCAGAGAGAAGAAAAATGTCTTGTCGAGACTCATTCATTAAAGAATATCTGCTTCACAGGGAACGGACCCTGGTCATTGGTCATATATGTGCAGAATTCAGTGTATAGGGGCTGATTGCTGAAGAGGGAGACTTGGGAACAGATGTTTAACCATCTTGTAACAAGTAAGGCGTTACAAGCATGTAGATATAGAGGCTAGTGTTCCTTATCTATCTCAGACGTCGTCTTTCCAAGGTAAACTGCTTGTAAAACATAGCAAGACATTTCTTTCATGTACTTGAAAAAGTCCATAGCATTGTAGCACAGTTAAGAAGGTAGTCAGGAAAATTGCTAGTTACTCAATTTATACTGTTCTTGCAGTGTCATTTTTATCAGATGTGGTGTTGAGCCCATGTGTTTCATACATTTTGATTTGTATTTAAAAAACTATCCATGTGCTTGACTTGTAGGATTAAGATTTAGACCAACAAAGGGTGCTGAAGAGGTTTGGAGTGGTATGACTAAACAGCTGCTTTTCAATATGTGCCTAAAACTTCCAGCTTCAAGAGGAAAGAGTAGAAGAAATACTCTTTGTCTCTGAGCTTTTCTGGCAAGAAGAGAGGTTACAGATGACAAGTACTGCTGACTTATTCACTTGCAGACTTTGCAGATCTCAGAAATCAAACCTTGAACTCTCCAAAGTCTAAGTTTAAGTAGAGGATAGCTATCAGTATAGGTAATACAAATTACAGAAAATTGAATTAATTTCTAATGCAGGCAGTAACTGCACAGGGTCTCAACTCTTGTTTCTCTTGAAACTAGGAAAAAATGTACTGAATCGCACTAAGAATTACTTTGGTTAGTTGGCAGTATGTCCGAGATGTCTTTCTGGCAGTTGGCTTGAGATACGATTACTGGTGCTTATTCGCCTGAGCAAGTGATACTAGATGATACTAGAAAGAGAAATCTTCATGCTAGCTTTGAATTAAAAAAAAACAAATCCAGGAAACTAGCAGAAAAAAACAAAGACTGGAGTAATTATTTTTTCCTCAAGAAGTTTGCTAATAGTTCTTCCCAGTCTTTCTTTTTTATGTTGTCACTAGTGAAGGATTTAGAGTGGATTCAGAAATCTGCAGACATGTAAACAATTGCCATCCCTGTTGCTGGTAAAACCTGGTTGTGTTTGTATAAGCAGGCACTGATAGTTTGCACAGAAATTCAATTAAATTCTTACATAATGGCTTCCTATCCTGTGAAGACAGCTCTGCATCTCCCGGGCATGCTCCCCTTGTAGGCTTGAAGTAGGTGTTAGCAATTCAGAAGTCTGCTAGTTGCTGATGGCATAAGTTGGCAGTTCTATTTGAGAAAAACACAACAGAAGAGTAAGGAACAGATGTTTACACTAGGATTTGTGTGACCGGAGAAGTTCAAGGTGGTAAAGTGTGAGGGTATTGGTCATTTCACCCCTCCGATTTCACGTTCTTTGTAAGCTCAGGCTGTGCCGCCTTTCTTGTCTGTGCTCGTCCGAAGCCTCGTGGCCTTGCCGGTTGGTCTGCTTGGAGGAGATCCCTCCTCTTAAGTATGGTTTCTGTCTCCTGCCTATTTCCTTCCTGGGGAATCTTGTCCTACCTGCTCCCATCAATCTGAGGAATACTTAGAGAAATATTTTAAGGTGGTGGATCGTTAATGACCACCTGATTGTGTGCTCTGTTAATGCTTTTTCTATGTTGATCTCATATATATGTCACTTGCCCTCCCAGTTTGCCCTTCCTGGAGTGCAATTCATTGTATTTAAGACCTAATAAAAAGGAATTTTATAATTAACAAAGACTACCAGCTTGTTTGTAAATTGTGACATTGCTGTGACTCACTGAGTATTTTGATTTGCATACAATGGATTAAAGGCAAACAGCAAAACCAGTTACCACCTTCAAGAATGTGACCTCCCACCTATCAGAAGATTGCTGGGTTTGCAGCAGGGGTGGGTATCCTCAGCATGGAACAGCTCATGAACCGCTGTAATTTGCAGCTTCCGATTGCTGTGCTGAAGTAAACTGGCACAGAGGCCAGAAAAGAAAACACTCCTGACTCGGGTATGGAGCAAGGGTGATGGGCAGGTGGAGTCTCAAGTCTCCCTGCTTTGCACTACAACTAGGAGAAATGGTCAATAAGTTTAGGCTTCAGAATCAGCATTTGGCATAATTCCTCTTGCTTTCCTCTTCCATCCATCCTAAGGTGCCTCTCATGCCCTTTTAATTCCTTCACTGTTTTTATGGGCAGGAAGCAGTGATGATGATCTGTACTTCCCTCTTCCAGTGCAATAACAGTTAAAAACCCTTTGCATTTCGAAGGAATCATAGTAGAATTTCTCTTCAATAACGTTTTCTTTTAAACCTGCAAACATATCAGTTGAGGTGTTTTTTTAATTTATTTTTTGAAGCAATTCTCCAGTACAAGTTAATTCAGCATTTTTTTTAAGGATGCTTTTCTGTATCTTTCCTTTTAATGTTGTGTACTGCCCCCTTGTCTAACAAGACCTTAAGGGGAATATTGCTAGTGAAGTTGCTTTACTGATGCTTAGTTTCTTGACCCATTTTCTCCCTGACTCATCAATGCAGTCTTACAGTTACTGCATTTAACCTGTAAATCACCCTGTGTAGCCTGCAAAGCAGCTGAACTACAAAGTAAATGAGAAAAACCTATTTTGAAAAGCATTTTATATGGCATGTTCTATAGGAATACTTCATAGTATTTATGAGCAGTGGTTTCCTTCCAAGAGGAGATACTGAAATAAAGAGGATCATAGATTACAATACCCAACGATACAGGAAAAACGGAAAAAAATAAATGGATGTTTATGTGTGATAATAAAGACTGATGGGTTTAAGAAGAATCTGATCTCAGCTTTGCACCTGGCTGGCTGAAGAGTGTAGAAAAAAGTTCTGTTTTTGAGGCTTCTGTAGCTGTGTCATGCTTGTCTAACTTAGTAAGGAGGTTGAAGAATACTGTACTGTTATGAAGTTGTATTTAATGTTGGATTTGGATGGTGCATGCTTTTGGTTTTAGATGACATCTCATTGTGTTAATACTGCGTTGCGCTGCCGCTTTAAGGGCTACTTTGCTCTTCAGAAATATTTGATATGTGCTAATGTTTATCGCTACGTAAAATTTATATGAAAAATAAATATTTTGTGTCCTGTCCCAGATTCAGATACCGTGATTTCTGGTTTTTGAAGCACTGATAACATGAATAAATTGGACCAATATATGCATACTTTGAATTGTTTCTTCTGAAATGTGTTGGTAAAGGAGGGTATCGCTATATTTTTGTTACTCTTTAATCTTGACAGTAACAGTGGAAACAACTGCATGTCCAGTGTTGCTATCGGTCTGATAGAACTCCACTAGCAGGTATCTACTTCTAAAATATTAATTATTCTAAAGTCTGAAAATTCTAAATTCTAAAAATATTCTACTTCTAAAATAGACTATTAAATTATAAACTCAGCCGATCTTTTGAGGTCTCAGAGGATCTAATGAATCTGCCATTTGATCATGTATGCATGTTTGCAGCTAATAACCAAATGGTAAATGACCTATTCTTTTTTTTAGGATATCTTCCTGTTTGCTTAGAGAAAATATCATTTGCTGTGTATTTTAGATTAATGGATCTTCTTCTTTAGTCAATTAATGTTTTGTCATCCTTTCTGCACTTTGAAAAAACAGAATGGTAAATTGTGTATGTTTGTGTTGCTGTAATATGATGTTCTTGACAACTGCTAACTCAGTGTCTTTTGTAAAACACCATATGGTGATTTTTATTCAGATTTGCTACTCTTGAGTAGTTTCTGTAAGTGTACTTTGAGAGCTGTCTCATAGCTTTTCAAGCTGAAACTATTTCAGCAGAATTGATCAAGTTCATAACAAAGTCTTCAAAATCATGTGATCAACCCTGATTTACAATTTTTAAAAAGTACAATATAGGAAGAGAGACTATTGTTATGGAGTTATTTTTGCAACATCCTAGAACTCTTGTGATCCTGTGATCAGTAACGAAGCATTATTTTGCTAAATAGCACTAATGAAGAGCAACAACTTGGAGTAGCCGTATTTTCAAGTTAACTTGGATCTTTCAGACTCTATAATGATTTTACTTTGGTGTATTTTTTAGGAAGAATTCTGGGACAAGTGGCAAAAAGTTTTACATGGTCATTTATAACCGTAAAAATCAAATTATTTAAAGTGTATATTTTATTTGTATTAATTTTGGTAATATTTCTCATCTAAAGGCTGGTAGCTGAAACTCAAAGAAGTGATCTGAAAGCCTGGGAACGAGCATTAGGAAAGCAAGACAGGAGCACCAAAAAAGCCGGATACCAAAACAACCTTCAGAGAGTTCAGTAAAGAGCAGGGCCTATCAAATGGTAGAACAAGATACTTCAGAGCAAAGATATTTTTGCTACAATCAAGCATGGAATTGGAAAGAGTCTGTGTATAGATAAGTCAAGTTGAACTTTCCCAACCTAGAGAACTTCTAATTCAAGAAAAATGGAAGACAAAGCTCACTCCAAGCATGCAGTGCCAAGAGCTTCAACCAGCTTCCCTCTTAGCCAGTCAAAAAAGAATTTATTGCTTCTCACCTATTTAAGCCACAGTATTCATTTTTGTAAGTTTTTCTCCTTTATAGCTCAGGTAGAAAACTTCATTTTAGTTGTACATGGGAACTAATGGCACTAGTGCTCCTAAAAGTAAACAGCCAAGGTCTTTCATAGTATGTCCTGAGGTTTGGCATACCAAAACAATGAGCAATTTATAAAAATTCAGTCCTTTAATTTTAATTTCCCAATCCTTTCCACCTTCAGGCTCACCAAGAGAGGATATGTAGATTTTCTAGCTCTGTAGTCTGGACCATCATTTTGTGCTGATTTTATGCTGGGACAAGATCTGGACATGTGTCTTCATGCTTTGGTTTGCACACAATGAACCTTAAGCACATGAACCCAAAGTCGTCAGAGGAGCATTTCAACCAGTCTGTAATTCAGAGTACCAGCAATAGCCACAAACAGGCAGCTTCGTGGTGGATTCCTGATGCTCCCAATCAGTTCTTTGTGTCGTAGACCCTAATTCAGCTAAATGCTTTCTTTGCCTGTCAGCCTTTGATCTAGCAGTCAAAGGAAATCAGAATAAAAGAAACCACAATGAGCTTTTTCTGACAGCTGCTTCAACCAGCTGGCCTTCTGAGGCTGTCTCATGATGAGAAGACAACTTCCCCAAGGAAGGATGAATTGGCAAGGGCAACTTAGGGCAAGGACAGTCGAGATCCGCATTGCATCTGATTTTAGTACAGGGTCCTGTGCTCAGCTTATTAAGATTTTGTTCTCCCTTGTCTCAATATCTGTTGTCATCTTCTTCCGCCCTCTGTTTCTAATTTCTTCCAGAGTGTGGTGGTAGGAAAGTTACCGTCCTCAACTCTTCATAATTATTTCAGCCTGTCTCCCTGCTCTGGATAATCTCCAACACAATAACCACTTTATAATTGCAACTCACACAGCTACTTCAGTCTTTCCATTCTCATTCCTCTGTTCTTGACATAACTCTGACATTTCTGTGGAGAGAGAGCCCTTAACTCTAGCTCAAGGTAGCTTAAAGAGAGAGCTTAATCTGTCTTGTAAACTTTTATGTTGTTGTTCTGCCCCTGGGCACTGTAGAACATATTATCCTGCCTGCCTGTGAGTCACGCCAAGTATCCAGCTGTCATTTTAACTCCCATCTCTAACTTCTAATGCTAAAGTTATGTCTTTGTTAAAGCTTTTTGTTTTTTAAACTCTGTTACCTCACATCTGCAGTACTGCTCTTATTTTTTCCCCTGGCCTGAAAATACAGTTCTGCTTGTCTGTATCTAGCCAGCATATTCCTGCAAAAATGATCTTTCTAGGATTGTCATTCTCTTTATATCCTGTCAGTCACTCCTTGTTTGAGTTGTATTAAAAATAATATATTACTTTAGCTTTTCTGATCTCTGTTTTTTCTTAGTACCTGCTGTTCCAAGGTCAATCAACCTCAGATTGACCCAAATATGCACCATTTTCAGCCTCTTACCTCTTCTCTGTTCCTCTGGACTCATGAAAAATTTCCCTAACCATCCACACAATTCTTTAGTTGCTTTTATTCAAATCTCGCTTTAAAATAGCATTTTAAATTGTTGTTTTAAAGCCATCAGGTTCTCCCTTCTCTAGCTGCCTCTTCTCTTGTTAGATTCTTAAAAAGCAGGTTCACTGAAGAAGGAGCCATCTCCAGTTTTAACTGGTAGAGTATGCTCCCTTAGTGATTAACGTGCTGAACTAGAAGAAATAGGCACAACTCCGTAATATGACTTTTTTCAGCCTGAGGGTTATGCAGTTCACCTTCTTTTCTTTTAGCTTTGAAATATTTTTAATTCTCTTTTCAATTTTTGTAGAGATTTAAGTGTCATTTCTGTTTTTTTCAATGAACTGAAGGCAGTATTGGATGAATAATAAGTAGCTTTGTCTTATGTTCTAAATGCTTTTATATGAAGCAATAGTCTGAGAGACATCTGCTCTGAGGGAATAATGTTGACAGACTACTAATCACTAGGCTCAAAAAAGCACAACACCGAGACATCAAGGTACAGTACAGACACAAGTGTTTGCTCATTATCTGTAGACTGGCCTTATGTTTCTAATGTGCCTAATTTCTAATAATTCCCCTTTTACTTTTGATGACAAAAAGCCCTGCAGTGGGCTGAAAAAAATGGCATTATAAAGACAGTAAGCTGTCTTTACATATCCTTTTTCCAATATAAATACAAAAGGTCATTTGATAAAATGAAAAAGTAGGACAAAAAATGATAAAAGAAATATTCCAGAATACAAAATGGATATAACATAATTAAGGTATATTGCAAGATCTTAGAATGCGTGTATGTTCAATTGGATAGCTAAAACAACTCTAATTACATTTCATGTGAGAGTTTTTTAAAAATGATTAAAGACCTCAAGGCGATATCTTAGATTCTTCTATAGTTTCTATTAAATAATTTATCATGTCTATATATCCAAATCTACCTGTACAAATGAGTCTTCTGTTTTACATAGTTGTGTAATTCCTGTAATTCACTGTTAAATTATGTGCAGATAAAAAAAAAAATCTACTATATCTTCTCTGTTGGTTGATTCTGATGAAACAACATAAATAGAATTTGAATGCATTTCTGCATGGATTTTAACATTCGTGATAAGTGTGCTTAGTGTATGCACCAGCAACACCAGCAGCTGTCACCTGATAAGTCTGTTGCATTGGAGAGAATATAGAGGGCTTGACAACGTTGCCTAATGGAGCAGAATACAAGTCCCCAAACTGGCTTCCTCCCACGTAGCTCCGAAACTGGCAGACCTACCCAGTCAGCGAGACCTGCTGAAAAAATGGTCCAAGCCCCAAAGTGCACGTGTCCATTTCCACAGACATGACCTCATCTCTCCCTGGCAGGGCACAAAGAAGCAGTGCCCACAGAACGAGCATGAGGACAAACACGCTCCTTTGAAGGCTGGAGGCACTCAGTGTCTTGTTTTTCTTGTGCCCTGAATCCTACTCACTCTTGCTCAGATTTATCAGTGGATTTATCAGCATGCAATTTAATATTGGCTTTGTAAGTTTAATATATTCCTCTACGAAATAGTGCAATTAGCTTTCAACATTGCTTTGTAGTCTGGATATGAGTAACACTTTGATAAGTCAGTATATTTCCGAAATGTGGTCCTTCTCTGTGCGAACAAACTGGCAAACATTCTGACACCTTGAAGCTATTTTCTCTAAAGTCATGTACTAGAAGTACTGCATTTATTTATTTATTTATCTCTGTGCCTACGCGAACTATGGATGTTTTTAAGAGTAAAGGTAGAAAAGTGCTGGCAGGACAGAGTTAGTGATTCAAGACTGAAAGCAAGTCTAAGTCCTAAATGCAGCAGCACTTCTCATTGTACCTTTAGCTTCTGTTTGTTCCAGAAAGACTTGACTTAAGATGTAGAGAACATAACACAGCCACCGTCCAACTTCTCAGAGTAAAGGAAACCAGAGAGGTAGAAAACATCAATTCTGGGAGCTCCTCTGAGCTCTGCTTCTGGCTAAGGTGGAACCCGAGGCCAAGTTAGTTGCAGTTGTTTGCTTTACACTGAGCAATTAGTGATTGATAACACTATAAATATGCTGGGCAGCTGCTTTTACTTGGGGAGGAGTCCTTGACTAGACAGGAATGGATAGATCAGCCACTTTCTTTTTGGGTAAAATGCTCAAAGCCCTCAGTGCTGTGTCTAGCTCAGAGAGGATTCTATATTCTTGGTTGTTTTACTGAGTTGCGTTTGTCACACATCTCACAGTCTGAGAAATGCAGATTAGCTTGACAAGTCCAAGCATTTTAATACAGGCTGCAAGGACTTAAATATGTATATATTGTGCTAAATTATATTTGCCTAGGTGTCAATTGGAGTTCTTGCCAACAGGTGACTACTATAAGGCTTAAATTACATTTAAATTGCAAAGTTTCCTGCAATTTTGAGATAAGTCTAACATACCAAAATTTAAAATTATAGTCATTTATATTTAGGTTTGGGAGTGTTTAACATCCTAACTGCTGCTTTAGGCACACCCATTTTGAAAGGTAGGCTTTGAGTTCTCATTGTTTAATTTGCAAAAGGGTATATGTTTAAAAAGTGCTTTAAAGTCTTATTCTGTAATTATTAATTTATTCATTTAAAATTCATTAATCAGCAGTAAATCTACTCTCTTCTTTTGTCTACCAGTTAGTTTGCTGCCTGTGCTTTCCTGCTTTTGGAAACAGGAGAACAAACCTTTTGGCTACTTGTTAGGCATCTTTGCAAATACTTAAATTGACTGGGGGTGAAGACAGAAAAATCAGGATGAAAGCGCTAAGTATCATTGCCAGACAACATTTTTATTTCATTCTGTATATCCCAACTTAGACTGAAAATTCTAGGTAGAAGGAGATACTTCCCTTCATTCCGATGTAGGATGAGATAAATAGTACCGAAGCTTCACAAAACTGAGGGAATCTCCTTTGAAGATCCGTGATAAGGTTTTCTTACTAAGTTTTTATAATGATGAACTTTTTTTCTGAGTATTTTCTGAAAATCCTGGGTGATACGTTTCTATATGCACATATCTAGTTATCTAGTCGATGTAGGATGAGATAAATAGTACCGAAGCTTCACAAAACTGAGGGAATCTCCTTTGAAGATCCGTGATAAGGTTTTCTTACTAAGTTTTTATAATGATGAACTTTTTTTCTGAGTATTTTCTGAAAATCCTGGGTGATACGTTTCTATATGCACATATCTAGTTACCTAGTACAATTTATCTGTGGAATGATGGTACTGATGGTGTTTTTGTCTTACCTAGTGTTTCTTATTAATCCTTCTACCAGCTAACAGTAAGAAAAGGTCTTACAGAGAGACAATATTTTATTTTTCTTTAACATGGAAGGTAAATTACTTAGAAATTAAGCCCTGCCCTTTTCTGGTTCCTAGTCCAGCCTCCAGCTACAAGGGAACAGGAACAACAAAAGGACCTGAGTGCGCAGGTACATGTCTGTGTGTCCCTGAGTACCTGATGCCCATGTCACTAATCGTCTAGCAAAGAGGAGTCTCACCATCTTGCTTGGAAAAGAAGAACTGCGAAAACACTGACATCCAGGATTCTTCAAAGGGTACTGCTACTTCTTTAGCTATTTTTTAAAACCTGAAATGTTTGAGTCTAGTTTTCTTTGAGGAAATCATTCCTCCCTTTCTAAATTTTGAGATGGCACTGGGGGAGCTAAGAGGAACTCGCAAGACTTGAACCGAGTAAGATGTAAGTAGGCTTATCATGCGGGTTGCATAAATAACTGCTATAAATTGAGAGAAAAAGAAGAAAGTTGCTGAAAAATATATTTTCTCCCAATAAATTGGATACATTGAAAATTTGGCAATAATTTCTTAATTCTATTAATGTACTGTTAGTGCTTTTAAAGAAAGATTTCTAGTAGAATTCTCAAACTTGTTGGATGCTTTTCAAGACAGTTTCCAGCTCACTTAAAGCAGAGTATAAGGAGATATTAATGACAGGTGTCAGTATTCCAATGTATGCCATTTTTCAAATATATATATAAAAAAGATGCCGACACATGGCATATGTGGCAAGTTTGGACTTAGCTCCCATCACAGTGTAGAAAAATGCACTGAAATGTGCAGCATTTTGGAAGACAAGGCAAAAGTTTTATATAGCTTAAAACTACTGCAGAGCTAGCATAGTTTAGAGATACAAATTTAAATTTATTTAACAGAAAAAGCAACATACTTGTCTTAGGTTTATTCTGTTCTTCTAGTTTAATTTCTATTTGACAAATGTGGATTGATTTTTGTTTTCAAAATATCAGGATATTTTTCAATATAAGGAGCCTACATTTTCTACTATTTTAAGCCGTTTTTCTGAATTTAGTGAGGTAACAGTAGTGTTAAAGTGGTAGAGCAGCAGGGGGAATCTGCTAGTTACCTGTTCTTGAGATTTTAAAATCAGAATAAAAATAAAAAATCACTAGAAAAAAAAAAAGATAATGGCAATGCAATGGCAATGATAATCTGCAACTTTGCATGCTGTGAGCTGCATTTTCTGCTGCTTTTCTGGTATATTTTTTGTCACTGGGAAGTGATGCAGCTCCTAGTTAACAATCTTGCCCAGTTTCTGCATAACCTCTGATGAACCCTGGGGTTCAGAGTACACTATGCTTAGTTATATATGTACAGCCGGTTTAAGATTTCTCCAGATACTCTCATGAGTCAGGATGCTGCTACCAGGACCCACTTTATGAGAACCATAATAATCTGCAAGAAGGGGACCCATATTGTTTTATTAGAATTGCAGGTACCCAGTTTGGCTCCTGCTTAAACCAATTTTACAGTGATTTAATTTGATTGACTTGAGACAAATTTATCCTGAATTTGTATTCAGGGACTTCAGAGCCTAGATCCTAATTTGCGAGGGCCATGCTAAAAATTGAAATTGTCGCTGTGGGAAAATTAACTTGACAAATTTTTCCTAAGTATATTATTTGTAATACAAGTCATTTTAATTGTATAATATGAGTATATTTCCAAAGATAATTGATTAATGTAGAATAAACATACTTTTAGTACAGGATAAGGTATGCAGAGAGGTAACTGACATCAAATTGCTTATCATGGAACTATCAGTTTTCCCAAGTAATTGAGCCCATAGGGCGCTGGGCTTATCCCTCCTGTTCCTGTCAGGCTGTCTGCACATGAATGCCCTGATGAGAACAAAAGTTGGTAAGAACTAGACAGACAACTAAGCATGTAGCATGTAGCAAGACTTGTCCTTGTCCTGTGGAGGACAAGTTTAAGATGATAACAAAATATATCATTACTATTCTAAAGAACTTTGACCTAAAGTGAAATAAGGTTGATTTTAAAAGCAGAATTAAGTCTTTTCTTACATATTTTTGTCCTGGTTTGTGGGCTGTTATATATTTGACATAAGTAAATCAGAAGTTGTAGTCTTCAAGAATAGAATGTTTTATATACTGAATATTAAAAAGATGTAATTGTAACTGTTAAGATTTGGTACCATGAAACCTTTGGGTGAGAGGAGAAGACTGAAAATTGGAATATTAAAGTATTTATATTCATTTCTCACTGTACATACAAATACCATTTTATACATTTTTAAATTTATATGTTTTAAAATTTATAGATTTTAAGCTGTTAAGATAATAAAAGCATTGCAGTCATGAAAGGAGCAATGTAACATGAAACTTACTGAAATTATTTGGCTCCCAGAAGGAGCTCCGAAGTTCTCTGAAGGAGTTTTCAAGATATCTTTTATCTTGCAGTTGTGATGCAAGAGGGATCTACACAGGAGCTCCATGGGAGCCAGCTGTGTGAGAACAAACTAGAGGAACATGCTGGGCCGGTGGTCAGCAGAAGCAGGAAGGCAATGGTGACAGGAGGTGGAGGCTACTTGGGATACAACCTGGGATGTGCTCTCATCAGGTCAGGAATTGCTGTTGTTTTATTTGACCTACAGAAACCTAAATGGGAAATTCCAAATGGAGCAGATTTTTTCAAGGTATGTTGAAATTAGATTTTTAACAGCAGAAAAATAAAGTTGTTTTATTTTCATGCGTATTAGCAAGTTTTTGTTTTAGGAATTTTTGACAAAGGCTTTTATGTATGATAAGAAGTCATGGTAAGAGGTCCATACATGCAGAAATAACTGGAAAACTTTCAGGACAGGGCAATAGAGATGATCACAGATACAGAACAGCTTCTGTGCAAAGAATGTCTGAGGAAACTAGGACTTTCCAGTCTGGGAAGGAGATGACTTGGGAAGGTGGGGTTGGGGAGAGATCTACAGGGGCGGCATTGAGAAGAACAGGGACTGGCTGTTGACTGTCCTCCAGTGCAGGAAGGAAACACCATCAAGTAAAACAAGGAGGCATCAGACCATGCGTTTCCTTTTTCCTGTAGGGTAATAGACATGTCCAAAGCCTTGTCAAGAGACTTCATGGATGCAAGAAGGTTACCTGGGTTAAAATAAAATATGCAGTCATGTATTTGAGAGGGAATCCATTGGAGGCTATTAAATAAATTATAGACTGCTCAGGAAATCCTCTGAATGAAAATATTTGGAGGCTCAAAATATTCTGTGAGGAAGTGTCACATACACTTGCCCTGTTTGAAGAGCGGCTTGCCCTGCTGTTCCCTGGGCATGCATTTATGAGCACTGATGTTTTTGAGTCTTCTCAATTTCAAAAATGTATGATGTCTTCAAAAGAGTGGGGCCGAAATATCGAATGGCTCACAACCATCTGTGGAGGACAGCACCCCCATCACTCCCTGACACAGGGGGACACTGTCTCCTCATGGCTGCTTCATCCACTCACCTTTGGAGTCTTCAGCACAGGGGTGCAGTGGCACTTTGTGCACGTTCCTGTCAGGGAACTAGCTGCACACAGAGCTTCTTCAGCTGATCTCTGCGTAGCACAAGAACTCTGCAGCAGCACTACTAGGCCCAGAGAGCTGACGGCAAAGTGGAAGGTGATCTCAGGATCCTTGTCCCATTGGCTGCGTCACCACGGGGGACAGGCGGCGAGGGAGGCAGAGGGGGTTCTGCGCAGGGCAGATGTTTAGTCTGGCCCGAGAGGGCTGTTCTTGTGCTCAGCTTCATAAACACCTGATACGGAACAGTGACAGAGTATCATCAGGGAACTGTTCAAACAGCAAAATTTGTAATCGATGTAAATCCACACAACTTGATTTAATTCAGTGAGCTGATGCCAATTTGTGTCTTTTAAATGAGATTTTCCAAGGACAGTTTTTTTAGAATTCTATTTAAAAAGAATAAAAATTACAAAGTGTAGATGAATTAATCCACAGCATGGAACTAATGGCAGTTCTAGCAAATAAGCAACAACTTCAGAGATCTGAAGCTTGATCAGTGATTTGGAGAATAGTAATAGGATTTTTACTGTTTATTTGTTTCAACATTGACCAACCTCAGATGAAAAAAACTAAGTGTGAAAGACTGATTAGATAAACTCTTATCTCCAACTGTATCTTTTCCAATTATTCTACTGATTTCATCACAGTAAATCTAACAGCTAGTACCAAAATGTCATCATTTCATAAAAGTAAGGTAGTGTGCTTGTATCGAAATGTATATGTGGAATATAGTATTCTCTACATGGTAAAGTGTTTGGTACTAGATACAGTGGATGTGTTTATGATACAGTAAAATACTCAGTATTATATACCATATAAATTAATTATAATGCAACAGTAGTGTATACTAATATGATATTAAGTGCATATAGCGCGTACTCTTTAGCTTTAACCTTGTACAAAACTGTGTTTGAAGTTTGTCGTTCAGTGCGACTTAAAGCTTCAGATGTGATTGCTTCCAAAAAAAAAGAAAAAA
>NW_010585319.1:122075-132292 GCF_000705375.1 Tinamus guttatus
CCGGCAGAGCCGCCATGGCCTCACCTGCAGCGACACGTGCTCCTGCATCCCCCTCGCGATACCACCAGGGCCGTCCTGGGCCTCCACGATCTGGGTCTGCGCCCCGCGTGTCTCCTGTGGCAGATTTGCAAGTGAAATGCACAGAGGAGCTGCAGGCTCTCGGGTAGCTTTGAATCTTTCATTAAGGCCCCTGAAGTGAGAGGGAGACATCAGTAAGAGTCAGTGTCGCCTCCACAGCGTTGCCTTACAGTGATGTACACATGGAGGGGAAGGAGTAACCTCTGCATTTGGGAAATACAATATTCAGTGATATTTTTCTTAATATACTCATTGACCTGATTTTTTCTCTTTCTCTGATTGGTCAATTTTAATATTTTTAATCTTCTGAAAAGGGATTTGATAGCCTTGTCTTCTGGCAAGTCCTGAAGTGAGAGGGAGACGCCAGTAAGAGTCAGTACCTGTCGACTCCACAGCGTTGCCTTACAGCGATGAACACCTGGAGGGGAAGGAGTAACCTCTGTGTTTGGGAAATACAGTATTCAGTGTTATTTTTCTTAATATGCTCATTGACCTGATTTTTTTCTATTTCTCTGATTGGTCAATTTTAATATTTTTAATCTTCTGAAAAGGGATTTGATAGCCTTGTCCTCTGACAAGATACAGGAATTGGGTTTGCTTCATGCCACCTGAACTCCTCTGAGGTCCCAACTCCAACCACGACCTGTGAGAAACACAGTATCGTCTTAATCTACAGTCGGATGTGTGTGATGCTTAGGATGGGGCAGAAGACATCAGATATTTGTCTTTGCCATAGCCAGAGGCAAGAGGAAGAAGCATTTGAGGTCTCTGTGTGTGTGTGTGTGGACTGGGGACAGTTTGCTAACTGGGCAATTTGTTCATCTTTTGTGCTTACTTGGTAGTCTAATATTTCAAATAAGGTACAGGCTCCCTTGTGACCCTTCAGGCCACCTTTGAGCTTTAGTAACACTGGGTGAAGTGAGTAGAAGAGAGACCATTGGGCACTTGTCACAGAGGCAACAGCTTCTCTCCTGCAAATAAAAATTTCTCATCTGTTTGGTTACTGCACTTTTGACCCACATGCAGAAAACATCTTCATTCATGTATTCCGAGTGAGGGGAAATTCTGCTTTTCAGAGGTTTTTTTTTTTTTTTTATGGCTACTAGTCCATCTAAAATATGCAAACTTTGTTATGTGTTTTCAGGATGATGGCTATAATAGAGAAATGCATATCAGAGTTTTATGGGCTAATTCATAAAAGTGAATCTTTAAAGTCCGTATAATACGAGCAGGATGCTTAAGTAAACTAAGAGTTAAACAATTTGAACAGCAAATTTAAATTGGTCTCTTAAAAGCAGTCTTTGAAGCCTGGAAAATTTGTAGCTAGTGATATATTTCTCTTTCTTAAACAGATTATGTTAAAGTAAAACTTTGCTGCTGCAAGTAGAAATCCTTACCATGAAATGTATTAGAATTGTCTGCATCTGGGAGCACTATGGAGCAGGTTTCAAGATGGAGAAGAAATTGTTACATGTGTCTGCTAATAGAAGATGGAATTTCACTTCATAGAAATGACACCAAACTTAAACTGAGCGGGACAGCAACATGCTGGCACCAGACCTCCGAGTCTAAGGGCAGTGGAGATGCTGGAGCACTAACTGAAACCAGGATGAGAGCGGTGGTGACAGGAGGCGGAGGCTATTTCGGATTCAAGCTGGGATGTGCTCTTGCTAGCTCAGGAGCTTCTGTTGTCCTGTATGACACAAACAAGCCTATTTGGGAAATTCCCAATGGAGTGGTGTGTATCCAGGTATGATGAACTGTATTTTCACAATTGCCAAATAGTTTATTCACTTTTTGTTTTTTCCCTATAACTTCTTGTTAGTTTTCACTGGGTGTGTTAAATGTCAAGAACCTTTTTAAAGGTTTTCACATTCTATGCATTTGTCAGCTGCAGGTTAGTTTGCATCTGAAATAGATAGGAAGTAGAATGAAAACAATGACATTTCTAACGTACTTAAAATGAGTAAACTGAATAGTTCTTTTTCTTCCTGACTTACAAGTATTCTGTTCACATCTGTGCCTTATTCACCAGTAAAATGAGTATTATACTTCTTCGGGTGTTATAAGGCTTAATGAATATTTTTAACATCCTTTGGGTGCCATGAAAGAAATCTGTTACTACCAATAACTACTAAAAATGACCTCCCAGAATGCGCCATAAGTACAACCACGTGTCTGCATTCCCTCTGTGCTATCCCTCTGCATGACAAATGCTAACCTATGGTTTTGCATTCAAGGCCAAATCTCTCTCATATGTATTTCAGGCAGATGTCAGGGATTATGATGCCATTTTTGCAGCCTGTGAAGGGGCTGACTGTGTCTTTCATGTAGCTTCCTATGGGATGTCAGGAAGAGAGCAAGTGAGTCCAAATAGCTTTTTATCTTTCTGTGTGATTATCTGTGCTGAGCTAGGCTGAGAGATGTGCTGCAACATCATGTTTTAGACTCTCTTCACATCATCCTGAGGGCATCAGTTCCTAAGTTATTTCAGCATTTCATGATGAAATATCTTAACTTCCTCACAATTTGAGGCTTAAACAATTAGAGCCTGGGAGGGATTTAGAGCTGGAAACTGTATTGAAGAGTTTTGTAATAGCAAGAAGACAGGAGGGGCGAAGGACTGGGTTCCCCCCGGAAAACCTGATCTTTCCCTAACCTTTTTTACATTGAACTTGCTGTGAGGTCACTGGAAGGAGTGAAGCCTGAAGTAAACTTTTATAACTAATCTATAACAACTTCTGCATTTCAAATTTAAACTGTTTGCCAGTAGATAAAATGCTGTCAGGAGGTGCCTGATATAGGGCTCTGACACACATTTTGTATGATCGAAGTTACAAACATACATTCCCCTTTTAAGACAAAGAACTCCAACAATTACTCTAGCCAGATAGATGCCTCACCTAATGATTAAAAAAAGTAATCATCTGACTTCTTAAAGTGTCATGTTTGTCTAAACAAGCTTTTTTAACAAAAAAAGCACTAAGTTCATTAATTTTGCTTCATTTGGGAGTATTACAACAGCCCCCTAGTGAATTTAAAATGTGTTATCACTCAGAAATGCAGAATTTTTCTGTTTTCTTAGCTTCACAGAAAAGAGATCGAAACTGTAAACATTGATGGAACAAAATTCATCATTGATGGTATGTATGTAACCTTGCCTATGGGTGTTAGTCCAGCATGTCAGAGCATACCACTTCGAAAAGAAGATGTTAGTATGCCCTATTTTTCACAGATATTTTACATTTTTGACAGAAGATGGGGAACATGATCGTTTCTTTTATGTTTGGTTCTGCCATCAGGTGTGATACAAGAGCCAGCACTGCAGTCCTGACTGCTTCAGCTTTTCATAACCGTGTTTGACCTCGTGTCAGAATCTGTATCCACATGAGCAGCTGCCTGTTTCCGTGTGCATGGATTTTTTTTTTCCATATTTCAGTTTCAGCTCAACTAACTTACTTTATATGTTGTCACAGCCTGCAAACAAAGGAACATCCCTAGATTGATATATACAAGTACAGTAAATGTGGTGTTTGGAGGACTTTCTATTGAAGATGGTGATGAGGAAACTGTGCCATATTTTCCCATAGAAAAGGTATTTTGGCTTTTTTTTTCCACATTTCCTCTTTGCTTACTTTCTGAAAAATCCTGGAGTTTCATGACCATATTTTCCCTGCTGTCAGATTGAGTGCCAAGAAAAAAAAAAGAACGATCTTCACACTCTTTATAGATGCTGTTTGCAACATTAATACATCAGTTTTATGCAAATTTGAGAATTATTCGTTTGCCCTTAGGGCATTGATTTGTTGGGAAATAACATACAGTTGTATAACTTATGTTAGAAACTCGTACTTTTTGATGGCTTTTTGACCATTTATTATTCATATTATTTATCTTTTTCTCCCTTACTGGAGATGATATATATATAATACAGAGCTGATATGGGCAAGTAGGATATTTTATAGGGTTACATTGTGTTTAATTAAAACAGACTAAGTTGTTCTGGTTGCTTTGCATACGTTGTTGGTTTTTGTCTTTCTCCTTTCTCCAATTTATCTCCACCATTATTTCAGTGTTTCATAGAATTATTATGGATGGACAAAAATACTGCGTAATGCTTCCACTGGGAGTGTGCCACAAGAAAGTGAACAGCCGAATCCTAGGGTCCTTGAGCTTGGCTTCTGACTTTTCCATTACCTTAAAAAGAAATCCAGATTACAAAGCACTGATCAATTACATTCTTGGCAGCATTCAGAGCATACATATATTTATTACTTCTCAGATAGATTAAAATTAATTAACTGAATTTGCATGAACAAAAGTGCTTTCCTACCTTAACACCTTCCCACACCTTCCTAATTTTGAGTTGTTTGTTGCCATCTACTTTGTAAAAACTAATGGAGAAGAGATGCCTCTCTGCTCTGTATTTCAAGAATAGATAAAAACATCATATTTGCTTTTTCTCTGTAGCATGTTGATCATTATTCCAGAACTAAATCAATTGCAGAACAAATGGTACTAGCAGCTAATGGAACTCCACTAGCAGGTACTTTTGTGTTAGCATGAATTCGTAGTGGAATTTGTTCCTCTTCTGCCTCCCTAAAATTCTGCGTGTATTTATATCAGTCCTTCCATGGACAAGATTGTCCAGCAAATATGAAATAAAATTACCTACCACTTTCCCAAACTGTGAGATTCTCCTAAAAACACATTTTAAAATGTTTGTAGTTCCCATGGTGCCAACAAAAGCTTTCAGTGTGGTAGTACTTTCTTAGTTGAAAAGATGTAGACATCTTAAGACAGATTAAAGAAAAACAGAAGTGTTTAATGTCACCGTATTACACAAACTGAAACATGAATGCTGATTAAATCATTACCCACTTACAGTTTTATATTCAAATCTGAAGGCAATACCTGATACTACAGCCTGGAATTATTTATTAGTGCATCCCAAAGTTTTCCGTGTTGAGGGAGCCAGTTATACACTTGAGCACTTAAGCTCACCTGTGAGATACTATAACTGCCAGTGCAAAACAAATTAATGTAAAGTGCAACATGATTCCTTGTGACCAGGTGATACTGAGCTAAATTTAGCTGAGAATAACTTAACAAAAAACTTGCTTCACTTGATACTTAGAGAGTAATAAAGTTATTGATGTGTGTTTCATCCTAGTAAGATTATTCTGCTTAAAGAAACAGGGTGAGGGGGAGGTTTTACTTATTTCTTTTTCTGTCAGCAGCTCTTCACATCAAAGATGTGCTCTAATTCTCGCAGCAACATACTCGTCTGCATTTCTCAATTAAATTAGCAGATTAAGCTAGTTTCTGTATTATGATCCAGTGATATTTTCATCAGCCACTATTCCAAACATCCCATTCTGATTCCATGCCATAGCAGGATTGAGTAAGGTACATGTTACCAAGACCTTATACTATTAAGAACAATTACTAGCAGATGATGAACCAGGTAACTGATATACTTGGGAAACAATAAGGATTTTATTATGGTCGTTATAGCACCACGCTGAAGTTCTCAAGGGCTTCTACAGCAGTTTCAGTGCAAGCAGCATGACCCAGTGTTAAGAGCCCTTCAGTTATATCTTTTACTGCCCATCAGAAATGTCAATCAAATCAAGCCTGATTTCACTCCACTCTTTGTTTTGCTAATAACTTGATCATGTCAACAAGCCTATCATCACACTTGGCATATTCATTGATTGTTTGGCACAGAGATAAAGAACTACTTAGACAAAAATTTTGAATTATTTAGTAATTCCTAGGAGACCAGCTCTGTAAAGTGTTGCTGGCGGGAGTCTTCTGGATTTTGTGTTGCTGTTCTGCATGTTGTGATTCTGCTAACATAATATCCAGCTATTAATTCAACACTTTGTTTGTGAATATTATGTTTTAAACTGGTGAAATTCTTTTATTTACAAGTAAGTTTCCTACAGCAGAGCCTTCATACAACCCCCAAAATCACATTAAGAACAGTATTATAAATTCTTCTAGGAGGCGGTGTATTCTATACGTGTGTTCTTCGCCCACCAGGGATCTATGGACCAGAAGAGCAAAGACACCTGCCACGGCTAGCAGTATGTACTGGAGTGTTTGTCAGCAGAGTTTGCTATACATGCCCAACAGCATCAGTTCTTACTGCTGTGAACTGACTGACCTGCTTAGCTGGCAAGAATTCAATTGTCCGTTGAGGATATTGTGACTTTGTTAACAGGTGCTATATTATATCTGTAAGGAAGGCATAGTGTGTTAACAAAGCCTTTTTGAAATACAAGCACATGTAAGTCTAGCTTTATAGTTTAATGCTTTCTATAATTATGATCATTCAGGCCAATCTGTGATATTTCAATTGCTGGTTTGTGTGCAATTTAAACCAAACATTTTAAAATATTAATGAGAAGAGATAAGGCAAAATATCTTATTTCCAGTCTCAACTATTAACAGCTTTCACTAACCAATGAAACAAGCTAAGGAACAGGAAGCACCTTTTAGTACAATAGGTTACTAAAGGACAAACAGCTAAGGTGCTCGTGTTTTACTCATTTATGTATTTATTTTTCTTTACCTGCTCCCTCTTATATTGTAGGGCTACTGCAGTGTTTAGCAAATGGTCCCTGTGGAGTTTGAGACAGTTACTTTAAAGGCATCTCTACAATACAAAGCTATGTAGTTTTGATAAAAGAACAATACGTCTGAGTAAAATACATTTGGATGGATAAGGAAGCACCTCATTTAAAAATGCAGCTTGCTGTGGTTTTGTGTTTGTGTCCACAGAAGAATATTGAGAGAGGGCTCCTTAGCTTCAAGTTTGGGGATCCTTCTGCTAAGATGAACTGGGTGCACGTGGAGAACCTTGTACAAGCCCAAGTGCTAGCGGCTGGTGCGCTCACTCCTGAAAAGAACTACATAGCTGTAAGTCAGCAGTAAAAACACCACAGCTTCATTTTACCGCGGAGCCAGTAATTAATGGTGCGTCATGGTCCTTTATTGTATGTATTTTTGATTGACAAATGTGCCGCTAACACTGTGCTGCCAAGCAGCACTGTGTGCATAGTGGCAGGTTCACTTCATTTTTTTAAGAGTATGTCCTTCTTTGCATTTTGGTAATATTATATTTGTCATTTCTGGAAGAGGAGCAAAGAGTATCTGTCAGAAATGAATTTGAAAATTATGGTAGATTTGTCCCATTCCCACTGTACATAGATTCAGACTTAATGCTCTGACCTGCAATAATCAATTCTTCGCGTATCCTATGTAGGTTAGAGCTGGCATCTCAGCACAGATGACATTTCACACATTTATTTCAAAAGTAGTTGCAACTGCTTTCCTCCTTGTAAACACACTTTCCTATCTGATTGAGAAGAACTGCCCTTAAAAGTAAATTAAAAAGTCGGCGTCATCATTCTTTACAGACACGTCTGTAATAAATAATTCATACAAAGTATGTGAATCACAGAAACCACTTCTTTACCAATTTCATTGCACTAGAAGGGAGACTGATTGGAGGGCAAAGCAGATAGTTTGTTGATTAGTATGTTGATCTGTGTGTATTTTATATTGCTGTATCTTTTAGTTATTAAATCTGTGTATAAATGGTGAGATAAAAGAAGTCAACATCATATACAGTATCACTTTTACTAACATGTCTGTTCTCTACCTCTTCAACAGAGTGGTCAGGTATATTTCATTAATGATGGTGAAAAATTCAACCTTTATGAATGGTTAACTCCCCTAGTACGTACACTATATACTTTATTATGACAATATTCAATTACAGCTTTTGTGTGCCTGTGGAGTTATCTCGTATGTTTGCTTTGGGTACAAGAGTGTTGTTCTGAATGTGGGCTTTCCTTCACCGAGACCAGAGCTCTGTGAACCAAAAGCCTCTTTCAAATAGCCCTTATGGCTTCTTCATTTTTTGAACATTCATGTGTTAACGTGGATATTTTGAGGACAAAAAAATAATTATTAATCTGCAATATAAACTCTTTTCAAAAAATCATTTTGCTGTTAGTAATGGGTTGAAAACCATAAATATGTCACAAAATTTAATTGGGTATGAGCACATAACAATATTGGGGTCAATTTTAATAATCCTTTCCATTTTTTAAAGCAGGGAGGAACTAGGGATTATTTCTCACCTAGACTGTCATTTGAAAATTACATGGTTTCTGCATGTGGCATTTAACTGGAAATTCCTGAAGAAAGAAAAGCTAAATTGTAACGGCAAAGAGGCAGTTTACTGATTTATCAGTAAATATTTCCACAAATGTCTTCTATATTGAAACTTTAAAACTCATTTGAGGTTTCTACTTTGGGTTATTTTTAATCACTGTTTTTTATCCCTCTTAGTTTGAAAGATTAGGTTGCAGTAAACCATGGATACGTATTCCTACCTCCTTAGTTTATGCATCAGGTAAAATATTAATAATAATTTTTAGTACTTGATATTTAACAAAATATTTTATTAAATAGAAATATAAATATTTTATTATTTCCCTTGGTGCTGTCCACATTGCCTCTATTTCATATTGCAATGTAATAGATGATTATTTTCAATTTCCCCACCATTTATATTTTCATTTGTAACAATAATATGCATAATTTTTATTTTTGTGTACAAAAATAATATGCTTTGGTATTATCTAGTATGCAAGAGTTAGGGGTGAAGCTTATGTGTGAAAAACAGAATAATTGGTTATTTTAAATCCCACAGAACTGCACATTTTAAATCCTTACCTGGAATGTAACTCCACAGAGTTACAAATACAGCAAGATAAACGTAAAATTCTCTGATTCATGAGATATGCTGGAGCATGTTTTTTACTTGCATGCATTAAATCTCCTTCTCCCATACCCAAAGCCATCTCCAAAGTGAACCTCCACATGCAGCTAAGTGCCCCACTTTGAGGGGTTTGTTGTCACCATGTATTTCTCATGTCCCATGATCTTTTCACCGAAACTACCACCACCCCACTACCTTTCCACACGCAGCCCTCCGTGATTCAGTCCCACTGAAGTGGTGATCTTTTGTTACACAGCACTAATAATGGAGTATCTGCATCTGATGCTGAAACCATTTGTTGAGTTGTCGCCTCTGCTGACCAGAAATGAGGTAAGGCCTTGTTTACACCAGCTCCTTAGCTCTCACAGGACAGGCATCATGTAATAGAGGCACTCCTTGAGCTTTTCAGCTGGAAATACATTTCCCTGTATGACTTCAGCCTCTGGTTTTCAAGGAGGTATGTGCCAGGGGGTATTTTAGGCAATGTCATGTTTGTTGTCACAGCTCTGTGGCCTGGGCTGGCCAGAGGCCTAAGGGAGGGCTCCTGCCTCCTTAGGATCACAGACAAGAGCACAGAACACTTTTTGTGGGTGTCTGCAGGCCTAGAAGATCCTGGTGTTTAGCCTTTGCTTCCTCCCTCTTTGGGCTTTCAAGATCCTCCTCTGGGTGAACTATTTGAAAGGCAATGTGATATATGTCAGTAGGACACAGTGTTTTAAATGGCTGGATTTTTACTACCATTTCCAGACTTCATCCTATCTGTCTGATTTCTGTCCTGCAGGTGCAGAACATTTCCACCACCCACACGTTTCGCATCGACAAGGCACGGCACCAGCTGGGCTACAAGCCAGGGAAGTTTGCATTTGCTGATTCTGTGGAACACTACCTTAAATCGAGACCAGAAGCCCCAAACCATCACGCCTTCCTCAAAGTTTTGCTTTCTCTAATGGTTACTTTAAGTTTGATCTTTCTTTCTGTAAGATTTGAGGGCCTTTCGGTTTTGCAGTTTTTCACAGAAACACACCACTGATTCGTGTGGCTGGTGTACGGTCACCCCGGCACCATGGCCGTGCATCACTTCTCACTATGCGCTGCCGAATGGCCCCAACACAGCAAATGGGCCGCGACTTTTCACATGGGAGAAGCAAAAATTTGGCATAATGGTAGCTGCTCTTGAGCACTAAGCAGGGTGACGGCCAGGGACCACTGACCATCACGGGAACTTCCTCCGCTGTCTCCGCCCACCTCACAGTGTGGACGCGGCTCCCGGACCGACGCCTCCGCGGCGCAGCGGAAGCCACGAACCGGCCCGAGCGACTGCCACGGGCCGGCGGGGGGA
>NW_010585319.1:135305-165152 GCF_000705375.1 Tinamus guttatus
TGTAAAAGAGCCTCGAGCTGACAGCTGGAAGTACTGAGCAAGCGATTGCGTAAAGGCTGGTTGTAGTTAATTGTTTGGTGCATTTAAAGCCAATTGAAGGATCAAGGCCGCTACCTTTAATAGAAGAATGCCCTAAAGTTAACTTGAACGTCACTTTTCTATCCCTTTTTTTTTTTCCTGTGGGCTTTGTGTTTTGGCTAATACTAGCATAGTATTCGCATAATGTTATGTCCTGTTTGGAAGGACAGATTTAGTAATGCCCGTGTTTAGTAATGTTTCTGTGCTTTACTGCTTGCTATTCTAGTTACTGTTGGTTTGCAACGTGGTTCCTTGCACCAAGTTTTGGGCCTCAAGTTGTTGGTGCCCGAAGCTGTCACAGAGGAGCTGCCCTGTTCAGCCCTTGAATTGTGCTTCTCCGTGGTCTGCTCCTCTCTGGCTAACGCACTATGTCCCTGTTGCGCTTGCAGACAGGTTGCGTGGGATTTGCACCACGATTGCATGAAGTAGTGATGCAGCACTGGAAGGTGCTGGAAGTGAGGACTTCTAAATTAAAGATCTTTAGCTGGTAAGGCAGCTAGCGAGTTGCTCGCTTTTGATTTTTGTTTTCTTTTTCATATTTTATCAGAGCAAGTAGCTTGACTTGCTCTACCTGTTTCCTCCTCCGAGTACAGTGAAGTTATTGCTTCACATGGCTCGAGTGGGGGTTTTGGGAGAGCAGTAATGCTGTAGAGTATTAACATAGTGGTGGGATCACTTTTGGTTTTTGTTTTCTTTTTCAGTCTCATATTTTATCAGAGCAAGTAACTTGACTTGCTCTACCTGTTTCCTCCTCTGAATACAGTGAAATTGTTGCTTCATGTGGCTCGAGTGGGTGTTTTGGAAGAGCAGTAATGCTGTATGTGCTGTAGAGTATTAACATAGTGGTGGGGGTGTTCAGCGTATAGCTCTGTGGCTGTAGTCTGCAGGGATGGTTGTGATCACAGTGCTTTGTAAGGGAAGCCTGAGTAGTTGCTGGAGTTCAGTTTCAAATATGTATGTTAAAGAGATGTTAATCTAAAAATCAATTTCTCTCTTAAAACAGGTGCTCGTTACATTTATGAGTATACTAGGTGGTTCCAGCTGAGCTGGAGTTAAACTGAAAGCTAATTCAGTACTTTACCTGAGAGAAGGTAACTGACCCAACAAGAGAGGCTTGAACTTCTTGGGGGTCCTGTCAAACGAGCAGCATTTCTGAAACAGCAGGCACCCTACAAAAACAAGTCAAGACTTACCAGCACTGTGATGTGAATTATTACCTCTGGTTATCTGTGTTTGCATTTGCAGCATGTGTGACAGCTGTTTTTATTCTCACGGTTCACCTTCATGTTGACAGTGTGGCTCTTAGACATAATGTCAAGAAAAGGAAAAATCCAGACTTCAGACAGGCCTCTCAAAAGCTGGAAGATTGATAGACACTCAAGTGAATATAACAGCCATATTTTAAATTCTTTCAATTTTGAAACATATAATACTAGGTTGATAAAAATAGAATAGGTCTGCAAGATTGATTGGAGTCAGTGGTTAAAGTTGCGTGTGCTAATCCAGGTTTGCAGACTTGATTCAATGCAATGCATTTCTCTCTGCTGCTTAGCCCTAGGAAAACTTTTCTAAAGGATATTAAAGATTAAGTGATCAAAACATAGTAGCAGTAATAACAGAGATTCCTAGATAGCATGGTTTTGTGCCATAATGTAAAAGCGCAGAATATAAGCTTTGGGATGAAGCTCGGACTCTTTCTAGGACTTTTGGTCAACATTTCTAAGGTTTAGAGCAGTGTTTGTGTAACTAAAGTTTGATCGCTGTCTTCGTATAATAGGCTTCTTAAAATAGAATCCAGTTCTTAGTAACAACACTTACAAAGACCACAAGTCCTTTAAAAGAAATAGCTCTGCAAGAACTGGAAGGGTTTTATAAACACAGTTAGCTTTAAATACCAGCTGATTTGTGGTGATGATATACCCTACATATTGCTGAAATTGTCAACTCTTTGCAGGCATGAAACAGTGTTTCTGTGCTGTCTCCCCTCAAACCTTCAAGTCCTGGTGGATCTGCTGATGTATGTTCAACTGTAGCAGTAGAAATGAGTGCAGGATAGAGCAGCTGTGAGTAATGATCCTAATGCAGTATATCCTAGAATTGCAGTTAGTCTAGCAACTGGGAGCTTTTTTATAGCTGCTGTTTGTATGTGCCAACATAGTAGAGGTTTATGTTGTTTTTGAATACCTGTTTTTGTGAATGCTTCTGAGCTGCTTCAGTGCAAAGGCAGCTGAGTTAGTCCATATCTCCTTCAGCAGTGGTTTCCTGCAGCCAGCTGGGATGGGGTAATTACATTTGCTGTGTTTTTGAGCTGCAGGGATAGTACCTCCATCAGAAAAGCAGCAACCAGCCCCAGACAACCCTGGCTTGCTGATGAATGCTGCAGGATATCACTGTTTCTGCACCAACCATCTGTTGGTAGCCGTGGTGTGAGGTCTGCAGCTCTGAATATTGATGCAGAATAGTGTTTATCTGGTGCTATGTTGTGGAGAAAGATAGTTGGGAGATAGAGCTAAAAAGTAGCTTGCAACAAAACAAAGCTAAAACTCTTGTGTTACAGTTATCTTTTTAGGCTAGTTGTATGAAAAATCTCAGTTTAGTTCGTTAGATGAGGAGCTTGCCCTAGAAGAAAGCATATGATTTAAGCAGTAAGATGCTCTACAGCCAGCATCAGAGCCAGACTTCGAAAATGCCAGCTACCCCTTTATTTTGTGGGTACATGTGTTTTCAAAGCATCCAGGCAGACACTTAGCTCTTCTAGAGGGCTTTGATCATTCCCGTGTCTCATTTTTCTGATTTGTAAGACAGACAGTGTTAGAAAGAAGACTGATGCTTATGTAATGATGACAACAAATGGAGTGGAGTATGCTACAAGCTCAGATTGCTTTGATTTTGAGTGTTGTAGCACCAAAAGAATTTTAAGCTACATATCATGTGAAACAAGTCAAGATATGCAGCTTTGTTTAATTTCCAATCAAAAAGAGATTTTGATTAGTTTTTTTTTTTCTAATCAAAAACAAAGCAGGGGTACCAGGCTCTAATGTACTCATAGTATTCACCTAAAGAGCCAGTAAAATGTGTTATGGAAGGCTTGTCAGGAAAAATAAATTGTTTGAACTCTGCCAGACCTGTGTAAAGATTTGGATGATTAGTTTGTGTTCATCTAATCCTTTCCTGGTTTTCATGCAGTAGAGCGCTATGCGGAAAAGAAATCTGGTTTTATGGAAGGCAGAGGAAATATCCACGTTAACCAGAGCTTGGACGGATTTATGTTTGTGCAGCAGGTTTCCAGTTGCTTCACAGAAAACATTAAGTGATGGTAGTAGTTTAAGAGCCACATTGTGTTTTGTAGGTCCGCTTTCTTATTTTTAAGCGGAAGGGTCTTTAAATAAATCAAGTCCTGTCCTCCCCAGGGGCCGTTGTGTGTGTCCCTCTCTAGCCTTGCTTGTTCGCATCCGCAGCCCGATTTGGTAGCGGTCGCCTGATTGTCTTGGCTCACTGCGCATTGATTCATGTTGAAGGCAGCCTCTGAGCCTGCAGCGAAACTGCTTGTGGGTGGAAGTTATCAGGAAGGCACATCGTAGCGGTGTTCAGGCCCTGCCTCCAGAGCTTGCCAGAGGACCCTGAGAAACGCACAGTGAGAATGCCAGGTTTTCAACGCAGTTTTGCGCTGCAGATCTACCCCTGCTTGGCCATGTAGCAGGAGCTGCGTTGGTGCGTACTGCGTGTCCAGGCACTGAATCCCCCTGGGAAACCCTAGTGGGTCAGATGGCTCATGCTGTCTGTGCAGTTGTAGTCTGATTTGCTGTTGACCTCAGCATCGAAGGGGTTATAAAAAATACTGCAGGAAAATGTGGAGCGATGTGGAAACTCCAAGCTGGATACAGTCATTAAAGAATTATTTATATGCTGTGGCACTGTCAACAGAAGAAACAGCAAGTGTACTGCAAAAGGTAGTTCCACTTCAGTCTGTTTATCCTCTTTAGAGAGGATCTAAGATGTTTTGATGCATTTGAGCATTGAGATTGCTGTAGAAAGTCATTAAAACTTGGCAAAGCAAGTATTATCCACAGGAGGCTGCAGGAAATAACTCTAAAATATAGAATTAGTACACTTAATGAGAACGAAGTGTTTCAGAAAATGCAAGAAACTTCAGTGTGTAAAACCTTATCAGCAACTAGAAAAGCACATAGAGGCAGTTTATTTTTTTTTGTGCAGGTTTCTTTGCTTCTTATTTTGAAATGACAGGTATTAGGTGAATCATGGGTCTGCTCCAATACGGCTATTCATATTTTCCTCGATAGCCAGAAACCAACATAGAAGTGAACATGACAGTGAAAGTAGGCTCAGCAGCTGGGAGCTCTGGGGAAAACGGTAGCTTTAAGGAGGGTAAGTGTATCAGGAAAATCGGAATCTGCTCTCTTGAGCCAGGTTGTGGGCAGAAGGAGAGCACTTTTAGAGCCAAGGGGCTGGCAAACCCTTCTCCCCAAAGGTCAGCCTTGATGTCCTGCACCAGCATCTCTGCCTGTCCTGCTGTGCTGAGGCTCTGCCTTCTCCTGCATGTGGGAAGAGTCTCTCAGCATGAAGCGAGGAACAGGGTGAAGGCCCAGGAGAAGTGCAGACATGAAGAGAAGTGCAGACACTCTCTGTGTTCAAGTAGCTGGTAACGTGTGAGCGGGTGCCCGATGTCTATAGCTTGGCATGGTCGGAGTTTATTTCTGTCTGAGTTCTGCTGAATCGTCACTTACTGTTTCTCGGGAGGAGGCTGCGGAGCACGTTGCCGTCATAAGACCTCTATGGGTGGAACTTGAGCTCTGTGGAAAATGCTTCCATGACTCACCTATCTTTTTATATAACACATGGCTGTTGCATCAGTCGGGCTGTGTGGTTATACAGTTTCCCTGGAAGTGGTAGCACTAATATTGAAAACTAAGGTAAGACAGGAACCTTTGCAGAGCTGCTGCTGCGCTCTCCATGTGAAACTCCCAGTATTATTTACTCTATCGGTGATGACATGTCAGAAGGCCTCAGTGAAATATTTACCCAGAACTTCACTTTCTGAACTTAGAAATTGTTGAACTTATTTTAATTAAAACTCGTGATCTGTCTGGATCGGATTGCTGAATTTTTGCTTTCTGCTTATGTCACTTTGGAACTAGGACACAGAAGAATTCAACCTATTTTGTTCTCTCAAGATCCAGAAAGCTACTAAAAAGTTGAAATTGCCAATAACATAGTCAAGCTTTCTATTTTTTTCCCAAAGTGCAGAAATGGAACCATTAAGCAGGGTGGATTTTTTTTTTTTTTTTTGCTTAAGCTTTATGCCATGGAAATAAACCAGTTGTAATTTTAGCTGGTGTCTGACCTGCATGAAATGAATGATGAATGTTAGACCATGAGGATTTACTGCAAGCTGATTCTTAGCTCCAGCAATGATTGCTTGTGTTCTCCCTGCAGGGTTTCTTAACTTAAACATTCAGAGTATTTCATGCTGCCTTCTGTTCCACTGACTAGTGATCTGTATTGCTGAAATCATGCAACTCCTAAGAAAAAAAATTACCATGATTGGGCTATAGCCTTTTGCGAGGGAAATGTTCTTCTGTCATCACAGGGAGCTGCAAAAGCTCTGGAAGCCAAGGGAAGACAATCACATTGTAATGGCAAGCTTAAATCAGTGGGGAGACATTTTAAGCCCTAAATGGGCCTTTTATATATATGTATGTGTGTATATATGTGTGTATGTGTATATAGTTGCAAAAGCACACTGCTTGCTATTGATTTTTAAGCATCTGTATTTATCTGCACCTTTCAGGTAATTTCAAATATAACAGGATCCGTTCTCGTAGATTTCCTCAAGTCAATTACTCTTTTTTCTTTATCCTTCTTTCCGCACGTGGTCATTTAAAAGTCCTCATTTTGACAAAAAAAAAAAAAGTTGCAAAAGGAGGGGGATAAATATACTTATTCCATTTCTTCTGTCCTTCCTCTTCTTATTTCCCGTCTTCATACCTTTTTGTAAATTGTATTTGCCCTCCCCCAAGGAGATTTCCTCCAGTCCTGATACTGTTTATCTTCTTGTCTTGCATCTTGCCTGTTTGTATATTTGGGAGGTTTTCCTGCCTCTTTGCTATCCCTTTTGCTTATCTTATCTGTCTGACAAATCTTTGTTGTTTAGGTGCCTCCTAGGTGCATCCTCACCTGCCTTTTTCGGCCCTTAGTAGTCACCTTGATGACATACTTGCATAACGTAGTTTAGTGTGTCTGGTGATGCCACCACAGTGTTACAAAATGCTTAAATACTGCTGTGGGTTACCCTACCCTAGCAGGCCTGCATTTAGGTTCAAGACAGACTAGTAGTAGTTGTATCCTGATCAGTACATTTATAATCTGAGTGTCCTAGGCCTCTGTTCCAGCAACATGCAAGGACAACAGGGGACAGTTAGCCCTCCTTTTCTAGCCTTTTTTGAACTTTGTCTTTTGGAGGACATCCTGGGTAGCCTGGGCAACATTCTTTGCACTTTGGACCTGGTGTCATATATGAGCTGGAACAGACCTAAGGCTGGGCAGTGACAGGACAACTTTCTCTCGTCCCAGTAAAACTCTTTTGACTATTAATATTGCATGTGGTGACCTTAAAAGGGCTGTCCTAGAAAAACAGAAACCCTAACCATGAAGCCCTCTTGTGAGGCAAAACTCCTCTGAGTTGCTAAGAACAGTGTCACAAAACTTGAATTTCAGAGGAAGAAACCACATGCAGAGAAGGAGGGAGGAATGTTAACAAGTGTCAGCCTTCGGCAGCAGGAGGTGTTTGCAGTCCCTCCAATTTTATGGTGTCACTCTATTCTGGGTTATCTTCTTTTTTTTGGATCCTGTAATAGTTGTAAAGTTGGTGCCTCCTGCAAACCCAGCTCCTGTATTGAGGCATTTGAAATCATATGTATGTTGGTACTCGGGCATACATTTTATAAAGGTATCCACAAATGCTTGTTGTGTGTGTTTGATGTGCTATAAACATTAGTTCTATGCATGCTTTGTGATTTTAATAACAGTCCAATCTTGTTTTTTTTTCCTATGCATGCTTTGTGATTTTAATAACAGTCCAATCTTGTTTTCAGCTTCCTCCCTCCATTTGCACGCACGTTGGAATGTGGCTGCTTTAATCATTGCAAGAGTTAAACCAGCCTCCTGCAAACATGGCAGACGAGGACCTTATTTTTCGTATGGAAGGAATTGATAATGCTAGGACAATTAAAGTGAACTCTGGAAATTACCCTGATGCTGATAGTGATGATGAAGACAATTATTACATCTGCCCAATAACTGATGATCCAGTTTCTAACAAGTCTGCCTGTATCAAAGTTGACAGTTATTATAGCAACTTAGCGAAAACTGAACAGTACAGTTTAAGCTCTTCACCCAGCAACTCATTCCACTTTAAGGTAAGCATTGACTCCAACTTTAAATAAGGTTCTGATTTTACTTAGTTGGCATGAGAGATAAAGATTCTTTTAGCTGCCTCATTTCTTGTGATTAACACATTCATTGAGAACATCCAGCTGATTTTTTTTCCCCTCCTCTAGACTTGCAATTAATTCCTTAAGCCAATAGTTTGCCACTGACTTAGTGCTTTTCAGTTCAGCAGAACCCAGGATGACAAGTAATGCAATGATTGGGAGTTTTTAGAGATAGTATTTGTTGTAAGCTAATTTGGTGGCCAGCAGAAAATACTTTCCCATAAATTGTGCTAGGCCAAGTTAATGATTCCTTTTTTTATTATTATTTGAAAAAGTTAATGTTATGTTTGTAAAATATCCTTTTTTAAAAAAAAAAAAAAAAGAGAGAGAGAGAGATTGGATGTGTTCTTCCTAAGGAGCTTTTAGCATATTGACTGTAGTGCCTGGACATGAAGTGTCACACTGGTAGGAGTTTCTTACAGTGCGTTCCAGCTGCCTGACGTTTTTAGGGTGAAAGGCAATCACACTGTTGCAGATGGACACTCTGCAAGTGGGGGACTAAGGAGGGACTATAGTTGGTGCTTCCTTGACAATGTGTCCTGCCCTACTCTGCTTGCTTTGCTCAGGTCAGGCCAGGAAAAGGGAGAGAACTCACAGGAACTGGTGCTTCAAGAACACAAGTGACCTTCTGTAGGTTAGATATCCCACATACCATTCATGCTAACATGGCACGTCTCTGGATTTTGTCTACAGTAGCATTTAGTGTGTTTTATTAGCACCCATTTAATAGATGGATGTATTATGTCTAATACATGCTTTATTCCTGGGGAGATACCTTAGTGTTTTTTTTTTTTTTTCCCAAAAAAAATTTTTTAAAAAAAAAAAAAAAAAAAAAAAAAACTGTAACAGATACAAAGTAAAACATCTTATCTGTAATAAGATTTTTTTGTATGCTGATTAATAAAAGTATTAAAATGTACATATTCCTGAGGAAGGTGAGGAGTAAAAGTGTAGTATAAATAGAGGTCAGACTTCAATGTACGCTATGTTAACCAAGAGAAAGAAAACTTTTTCAGTCATTTGTCTTATCATGTGTGTTTTCCTACTTTTGTTTCTCGTGTATGCTTCAGAATGACACACAGGATTGCTCTAAGCATGGCTCTGTGGTTGACCATAGTCGGGTAGGTTAAAACAAAATAAGAACATCTGATGTAATTTTATATATATATAATTTTTCCCTTTTACATTGTCCTTGTTCATTATTTCACTGTCTGAGAGATCTACTTGCTTCAGCCTGTGTAAGTTTTCAAATCAAAAAATTTAAAAGATCTTTTAAAATAAATGAAATACAAAGGAACATGACAAATGTAAAAGATCAGCTTCTTCCTAAAGTTCTTTGTCATGCCTAACATTTGTTTATACTGTATTTTTTTCAGTTTTGAGATTTAAATCCTAAAAAAAAAAAAAGTGCTATTTTAAGTGTCTGTTTCTGTGTACTTCAGGCACAGAGGCAGGAAAGAGGTCTCAGAGGTAACAGTATTTTCCTTCAGGGTGCTGGGTGCTTCAGGGTGCGAAGTGGCCTATTCTCCTTGCATAAGGCCTTTGGCACATCACAGAATCATATCAAGTTCTCTGGGAGCAGCCCAATGTAGAAAGAGGGGTACTGAAGTGTTAAAATAAAAACATCTACATTGGTCTGTAGAGACAGGCTATTCAAATTCCAACCTATTATTATTATTTTTTTTTTCCGTCGACTTGATGGAGCTTGAAATAGCTACATGCTGGAATTGTTACAATAATTCATTTTCACAGTATGCTAATTTCTTCTTTCTTACCTTATTCTGGACACAGATGGGAGACATGGGTTTTACATTTTTTTCCTCCTTCATATTGCTCTGCTAATTGTTGCAGTCTGCAACTTTATTTTTTTGCAAACTATACTTGGCTTCTACATGTATGCTAGATCAGATTCTGTTCTGAGTAACTTTATGGTTTTGCATATTAAATCAAAAAGCTAATGCTTTATATTTCTAAACTGTGTTCATTATACTTGAAACTAGCAAATGCTAGAGTGGTGTTCTGTATCACACACAGAAAAGTGGAAAGAAAATGTTGGAGGAGGACTGCTCTGTCCTGCTCCTGGTTTGGTCTCTGCTTCCTGTGGTCTTTTGGGGACTTGGGTAGTTGTACATATTTGTATCCTCAGGATTCAGATGTACTCTAAAATGCCATGTCTGTGGGTTGCTACTGATTGTAAAAAGCCTCTTATAACTTCTTCAGGAAACCTGGAAACATGCTATTGAGAAAGCTAAACACATGCCCGATCCCTGGGCAGAATTCCATCTTGAGGACATTGAGACAGAATACGCCACTCGTTACAGGTCTGTGTGTCTTGCTCTTAATGGCAATGTTAAAGGGGTTTTGCTGGCTTATGTTGAAGGGTCCATCTGGTAGAATATGTATAATTACCTATCTGAAAAACTGCCAAACATACCGCAAATGAGTGTGCCTTAACTGAATTCCCCAGAAATACATAAACGCTGCATAGGATCAAAAATAGATATTTCAGCAAATCAGTGTCTCATTTTTGCTATTTCTCTAACTTAAGTAGCATGCAAAAGTTATTTCATCCAGACACAGACAGGAAATGTCTGAAAAGTATTTTCTGGTTGATTTATTAATTCCATAAACTTAATCTAATTAAGGAAATAGGCAGTGTTTGAGGTTTAAAGATTTAGAGAGGAAAAAAAAAAAAGCAGCATAGCACTCTGTGCCTTCCCAAAATAGCACTTTTATTGTTGTCTGTGTGTGCAGAGTTGCTGGCTGTGGCTGGAATGGAAGTCCTTAAAAAGCCCAGAATAGCCCAGCACAGTGTCAGTGCCGAAACTGCCGCTGACCCTTAAAGCATTAAAGGTCACTGAGCACAGGCTTTGCCAGAAAGGTTACCTTAGTGACTCCTTCATGGAAAGAGTAGGAGTTAGGGGCTGGTTCATTGCCCCATGGCATCAGCTTGAGGCAGGCTCCCTCCCATTTGCACAGCACGATTGCACAGCAGTCTTCCCTCCCAGGCTGTGTCTGTCTCTGGTCAGCTCTCCAATCCTGGAATATTTTGTGTATTTTGAAGAATAAGAAAGTGATTATGCGGCTGTAGGACCCAGAAGTACCCGAGCCAGCTGGGGAGATCAGGCTGGAAGCAGTTGTGTGCTGCTGACTCAGGCCCTTCAGTGGTAAGCGAAGGGAGAGGGGAGAGCCCGCAGTGGTGCCCTTTGTATAATCCCAGGGACGTGCAGAGACTTGTTCTGTGCTTGATGCGATGCGGGCAGCGCTCGGGCCTGGCTTCTCCCACCCCGCCGGCGCTGCAGTCTGCTCATGTCCTTGGAAAGCCTGGGGCAGCTCCCAAGCCAGAGCTGGGATTATGTGAGATAAAGCCCAGGTCTTGGGACTCCAAGAGCTTGGGGCTCCCTCTGCGCTTTTTATGAGAGGCCTAAATCCTGATTTTTTTTTTTCTCCCTCCTTCCAGATACAATGCGGTTACTGGGGACTGGGTTGAAGATGAGGTCCTCATCAAGATGGCCTCGCAAGTAAGGTCACGCTGTTTTTCCTGTGTTCAGCAGTCAAATTTGTTAAATTCTTGCTGTTACTTCAAGATGCCTTTCTCTTATGAGCTTTGAAGATTATGTCTGTCTTTCCTCCCTGTCACTATTGTCTTCTCACTGCTTACCCATTATTTTCTAGTGTCCCAGCAGCATTTTCTCCCTAGAATAAAGTACACCATGGACTCAGGCCTCCCCTCATCGGTGACATGAGGTGTTTGTTCCCTTCCCAGAGTGGCCCTCCCGTTTTGGCCCTTCACCTGTTGCTGACAGTGCTCTGAGCCTCGTCTCTGCGCCTGTCAGTGGGCCTGCTGTGTTCTATCTAGTAATAATTCCTGCTCCTAGGATGAAAACAGAGTGAATTTACTGTATGAGTAGAAGCTATTGACCCTTTCCAGTTGTGTCATGGGGTTGATGGTGTGTTTGAATCAACATCATCTGTGCTTCTATGTCTTATGTCCAGGGTGATGTTGTTCTGCATCACTTGTTTTCTGTGGAAACTACCAGCCCTGGGATGAGGGCTTGATATCTGTGAAGCCAGCTCCCCTAGGCAGTCTCAAAAGACTGGACTGCAAACTAGAGAGATTTTTAAATGGCATCTTTGAAAGACCCATCCCATCTGCTCCATGGGATATTGAGGAAGGAGGTTAATATCCAGTGCGTTTTTGCCAAATTTCTATGTTACATTATCTATGGGCTGTCACTTTGAGACGTCAGACAGATACTGTATAAAGGTGTTTGAAAAGTGATTTCTTCAGATCATGAAGGCAGGATCATTCCCCTTAGTGGTTAGAAATTAACTTTGTGGAAGTGACAGTGCTGTGTTTTTATTTTTGTTTTGTTTTTTCCCCTAGCCCTTTGGCCGTGGAGCAATGCGGGAATGCTTTAGAACGTAAGTATATGCTGACTTCCTGCTTGCAGTATTTTCTTCTGCGTGGTAAGTGGAATTTTTCTTAGCTATGAGAATTGTGTAAAGCACAAATCCCTGTTTAGCGCCTGGCTGTGCATTTCTAAAAGACATAGCTGAGGGCTTCATTCCTGTTTGTGCAGCTCCAGCCACAACACTGAGAATAAGGTTCAGAAAGCAGAAAATTGTCATTTCCTTTAAGAGAAGACACAGTAGCTGTGATGAGAGAGTGGTCTCATCTCAGCCACATTCAGGAACGAAAGCTCTTCTGCCAGAGTTCATTGGATCACAGATGTTGCTGTAGCCGTATTGCAAGTAAAATGGAGCTGGAGGGTTAACAGCTATTCTTTCCAGAGGGGTAAAATATAGAGGAAGGGAAAGGAGGAACTTTTCTTTGCACATGAACATGTTTGTGGGCATGAGCATCTAGCTTCAAATCAGTTCATGCTAGAGGACTACAACATCCTTTCCAGGCTCTGGAAGTAAATGCTTCCTGCAGAATGCCCATGTGCATATTTGAGACCACCTCCTTCTGCCTTCTTTCCAGCTGCAGGATCTAGAGAGATTACATTTCATGTCTGGTTTCATTTGTGGAAGGAGAATCACTCCTACATGACAGAAATGTGATGTTTTGAACTTTTAAAGAGAAGGGGACAATGTAACCCCTCAGTGTTCAAATTCTGAAGTTTCAATATTGCTTCATGCTGATGTCTCTGCTCTTGCAAAGCTAGATACAGCATCAAGCGAAGCCTGGGAAGCAATAAACCCCAGTTTAGGGACACTGCTTTCAGTTCTTGTTTCTGAGTGACCAAATTCTTCCTTAAATTATCATGTAGTGACATAAACAGAAGTTTATTTGTAGCTTTACCTTAACCTCTTGCTTATGAGAAAATATCACTACTGTATAAGCTTCCCTGCTCCTTGATTTTTCCACAATATGCAGTGGTGCAGATACTCATCTAGAGCGCTCTGTATTTTTACAACTCTGCGCACCTCTGTCATTGCAGTGACAGCACTGGCTGCACTTCACTTAATGAACCGTGGAGCATGTTTGCTTTAGGAATGCATGTGAGATGTGAGCTGGCTTATTTTGTGCCAAAAAAAAAGAAAAAGAAAAAGGAAAAAAAAAAAACAGAATTGGACAAGTCTCAAATTACAGGGGGGAAAAAAAAAAAAAAACCCACAACTTTCTTCCTCTGTCTCATGCAAATGGATTACAGGGGGGAAAAAAAAAAAAAACCCACAACTTTCTTCCTCTGTCTCATGTAAATGGATGCAGCTCCTCAAGGAAAGAAGACTGTAGTTGCTCTGAAATTCATGGTAAAATGTTCTTTATTTTTTTTTCCCTTTTTGATTTGAACATTGAGGTGATCCACAGCCACTGGATGCCTCCTTGATTCATTTGCTGACACCCAGCAGATCCAGCTAAATTTTTTTTCTTCACTTTTGAAGCCTTTGTGGTTTAAAGGTTAGCATATCAATAAAAATGAACAATTGAAACATACGTCAAATAATTCTAGGCTGCAGTTTTTGTTCTGGGAATGTTGGGGATACTGAGAAGCCACCCATGTGTGTTGAGGAAAGCAGCCCTTCCTTCATAGGAGAGGATTTTCTTCTCTACGTTCATGTTTGAAAGGCTCCTCCCTGGTATTTTCTGCCAATGATAATTGTTGACTTTAGAATAAGGGCCTGAGACAGCACCAGCCCTTCCTGCCCTGTGCTGGCTGAGCAGGGAGTGAGGAAAGGAGCGAGGTTGGAGGCCAAATAGGAAGTCACACGGGCACTTTGGCAAGTCCCAGCTGTTCATATGGGATGTTACTTCTGCCCCCACCCCAGCTGTTGTATTTTTCAGCTAGAATATCTGCACAAGTGGTACAGGAGCAGCTCCTCACTGAGGATAATGCTGATCTTCTGACCTAGCTCTTTCTGTAGATATAAAACCATGAGGAATACTGAATTTAAATGCTCGGTTTTCCTTTCATCAACAATTTTATTTTTCTTTTAGGAAAAAGCTATCCAACTTCTTACACACGCAGAACTGGAAAGGTGCCTATAACTATGTTGCCAAGCAGTACATAGAGAGTGTAGGTAGGGATGTGTATTTTGAGGATGTCCGACTTCAGATGGAAGCAAAACTGTGGGGAGAAGAGTACAACCGGCACAAGCCACCAAAGCAGGTACATTCAAACACCTTGCTTAGCAAAAATCAGCCTTGCCCTTCTAATAGGTATGCTCTCCAATTAATTTAGAGGGGATTAGCTGTTTAAATTCCATTAAAGTTAATTGCTCATATAAATTCTGCCTTACTGTGTTTTCCATTAAACTGCAGTTGATTTTTAATGAAGTAAATGCAGAAATTGCTTTTCTCATCCAAAGTCCCTGTCTGCGTGTTTGTGCATGTCTAACTGTTCTCAGCTGTTGACTCAAGACCAAAATAAAAGTCTCTGCTGTTTTAGATATTTGCCCAGCTGCTTTTCAGATAACCAGGAGTGTCACAGAATTTATTGCCAGCAGCAGTCTGAGCAATCACTTAACTCTTAGTGCTCCTGGAAGGTTAGATGTGCCCAAGTCTTGTAAAGGTATCTAGGCTGGCAGTGATTTCAAGGAGAGCTGAGAACCTGCATGGCTTTATAAAGCTGTCCTGTGTTGTCCGAATGGAGATTCCTGAAGACTTTCCAGAAAAGTAATGATGATGTGGCTTTGTTTCTTTTAGATGTCTCAGTGGAAATACTAGTACATTATTTAACATACAAAATATTCAGTAAGATATATGAAACCTCCCAGAATAAAACTAGCCAAAAGTAGGGAATGTTTTTGAATATGTGAATATGTTTGAATGTGCAGTGTGTTACATCTGAGGGTCACCCTTGGTGTGGGCATAGTTAATAGCTACCCGCCTTGTAGCAACAAGGTGAGGGGTAGGGTGGAGTGCACATAGAGGAACATAAAGAAGTTTTATGTGTCATGGGAAAGATGTAAACTGAGTTTAAATAGGGGGGAATTTCTTTAGGAATATGTCCAGGACAGAGGGAGGAGATGAGGCAGGATGCAGAGAAACGTGTCACAGAAGAGAGTTTCTGTGACTGCTTAGAAGTTATTCTTTTGAATTTATGGAATGCCCCCAATAATTTGTGAAGCAAGTGCCTGTCCCTCCCCTCTCCCCGATTCCTTTGTTAAACAGATCGTTGCAGTTTGCAGCTGGAGAATTCACACATGCTTCATATGAAGGCAGGATTCTGTTAGTCACTGTTTGCTTTCCTTGCCTTCCCAGGTGGATATAGTGCAAATCTGCATTATTGAAATGAAGAACAGACCCGGAAAGCCTCTGTTTCATCTGGAACATTACATAGAGGGCAAATATATCAAATACAACTCAAATTCTGGATTTGTGCGAGATGACAACATTCGTCTTACTCCGCAAGTGAGACTTTGTTGATGTTTTCCATGGCTGTCTGCTGCAGGGAATTTTTGGCTATGCCCAGGGGTCTTGCACTGCTGCCAGGAAAGGAAACTGCAGGCTTTCCAGTACAACACCAGATTAATTTCTCTTTTTTGCAGTATGCACTCTCCTTATTTGGGGCTTGCTCTTTCAAGTATGGAGTACTTTTCTAATGCACTTTAGCATCTGTTGATTTTTAGTTAAATTAGGTGTGCTTAATGCCCTTTAGAAATCGTAAGCCCTTTCACACAAATTATCATTGCAGGCATCAAAACTTCTCAACATCACTTCAAATTAAAGAGAGGGAGAGAACTCTTACGTATTAAGTACTATTAAGTAGTCTTCTACTGGCTCAGAGTAACATAGAAGAAGAGGGGAGCAGTTTTGCACCCTGTGTGAATAGGTGTGCGCCTCATTTACATGGGAGGATCTAGCTGTTCAGATAAAAGTGCTTGAATAGGTGGATCTGAGATTGATTATAGAAAAAAGCTTCAGACTTCAAGTGACTGAAAATTCTTGAATCTTACAGAAGAACCATTAAAATATTGATCAAGAGTGCAAAGTGGTCACCATACCAAGGGAACTGGCTTTGCTGTTGTGTGTGTGTTTTTTTTTTTTTTTTCTCTCCTCTCTCCTCTTTTTTTAAACTATTTGTCGCACTGCTTAACAAAAGCAGAGGATTCATGTTTTGGGCTGTCTTTTGCACACTGAATCAGTGCTAGGCTTTCACAGGTTGGGAACAAAATGTTCTGTGAGGCTTGCTGCAGTTACAGTGTTTGTCTATCACCACCAGTCACCTCCCCCAGACCTGGCAGAGCTTTTTTGGAGGCCTTCCCAGAAACTTCTTAATGTCTCAGCTTTATGGCAAAGAAGGCCTATTTATTTTCTTTAATATACGTGACATTCATGAAATGAAACTTTTAAAAAATATGAGCATACATTTCAGTATACTCTCTATGAGTATAGAGCCAGATCAGTCATTCAGGAGGACCTCCAGGGAGTATATTGGGGGAGGAGAATGCCAAGGGATGCCCACATTTTCCTTTTGCAAGATCTGGCAGAGCTTTGCTCCTCTGCAGAAGGAGGCAGTGTGCAGAGTTGGGATGTTTGCGCAGAAGCTATTCTGCTCCTGTGCCTGCTGCTGTTCCACATCCAGTTATTTTCTGCCCAGAAGTAAAAACTGCAGATGAGAGCAGAATCCCTGGTAGAGGAAGGAGATACCAAGTGATCCCATCTTCATTGCATGTCCCTATGGCTGCTCTTCCCCCAGTCTCTCCCAGCCCCTCTCTGAGTTGGGGGCAGGCTGGAAAAGCAGTGCCCCAGAGGAGGATACTCCTTTCCGCCTGGGAGATCTGCATTCCGATTTTGCTTCCCTGTTCGGAGCTGGGGAACAACTGCTCATCTACCAACAAACACTTAGCACTGAATTTAGTCACCTTGGAGGGTACTAGATCTTTTGATACAGTCTACAGGGCAATATTCAGTGAAACAATTTGTTAGAAACTCAGTGCTGAAATTTGTGAAGGTTGAAATTAAGGTCCAAGTCCTGCTTGTTTAGTTGATGTGACTTCACATGAGCCAATCAACCAGAATTGATTCTGAAGCATGGTATCTGTGTGATTCTGGCCATGCATCATCTAGTCTAGGGCTAAAAATCTGCTATATCCTTTTGCCCTCTCCTTGCTTTCACCATGCTATTTTTCCTGGTTCTGTTTCACCAGTAGAGTTATCTGGTTTCTTTGGCTGTTTATAAATAGTAAATGAGTGTCACTATTTTCAGGAGGTCAAGGGAGAGTTTTATACATCTGTGGTTCTTTGCAGGCCTTTAGTCACTTCACCTTTGAGCGCTCAGGACACCAGCTGATTGTTGTTGACATCCAGGGAGTTGGAGATCTATATACAGATCCTCAGATCCATACAGAGAGTGGTGCAGACTTTGGAGATGGTAACCTAGGTAAAGTAAATTATTCTGCTTTTTATAAAAGTTCCTTTTCTCATTCCAGCTCTCTGCTGAGTAGCAGTTGCATGGCAGCTGTCCCACACTAGCATATTGAAAATGGGAGCTGGCCTTAGCTCTTGTTTGTGGGCCTACTCTTAGACAAGCCAAGTAATGAAATTAAATAGCTTCCTGCAATGTGAAAACAATAATCTTGGCTTTAAAATTCCTTGCCAAATCACGGGAATGAGTCCAGCTGAGTGCAGAGAGATAAACCTTGCACAAAGTTGTTCGTAAGACGCTGCCAGTTTTGTAAGTGGGATTGAAGTCCAGCATGTGTTTCTCAATGCTGCAGTCACTTTCATGGATTCTTATTATATGCTGTGTGTACTTAATCTTTGAGATATTTACAGACTTAAAGTTTGAACAACAGACCTTAAAACTGTTATGTTGATCTGTTTTTATTAGGAAGCACTTTCTGTTCTTTCTTTCTCTTTTGCTTCCTCAAATTTTGATGGTTAATCTTGACTTCAAATTCATATAACTTTTTAAAATACCTCAATTCCTTTAAAGAGCATGTCTTTGAACTTTTAGCTTAGTAAACTATCATATAAACTTTGGATAAAACCTTTTTTTTTTTCCCCTATGCCACAGGTGTTCGAGGTATGGCCTTGTTCTTTCATTCACATTCCTGCAACAAGATTTGCAAAAGCATGGGACTTGCACCATTTGATCTTTCACCCAGAGAGAGAGATGCTTTGGATTATAGTAACAAATTGCTTGTAAGTGCCTAACTGAAGAAAAAAAATTATAACAACAATAAGTTTTAAAAATTCTGTAAATAAAACTCAAATATGGTATTTACATGACAGATAAAACCACCTTAATAACAAATGTTGCAGTCTGGAGCTGAATCATCCGTTCTTGCTCTGAATTCATGATGTTGCTTTAATGATTGAGAACTCTGTAACATGGTGGTGAAGGGCTTGCAGTTGGACTCGATGATCTTGAAGGTCTTTTCCAACCATAATGATTCTGTGATTCTGTGTATGGTATTTAGGATCAAGGAGATATTTGAATACTGAAGTCATTAATTTAAAGACCACAAAGCAAGTAATTTTGGGAGTAAAAAGTTAAATTGTTTATCTTCAACGGATCTCAACTTCAACTAATATTGGTAGGAGTACGGCTGCAGAATTCAGCCTAGTCTTTGAAAGAAATCTAGTCTCGCTAAATGGAAATCCCCCTGGCTATAATAGTGCCAGGATTTCATCTTTTTTTTGAAGGGATATCTTTTTTAAAAAAAAAAAAATGCATACAGGCCTGTACTTATACCCCACTACCTTTATAGAAGACACCTAATGAACATGTTGGCCTTTTCATTGTACTTGGGATAAAGAGAAGGGAAGCATTATTGACGTGTTTTTATTTTCATTTGCCAAGAAATCTGCGCAGACCATTGTGCGTGGCACAGAGGAGAAATGTGGAAGCAGCCGGGTGAGAACCATCTCCGGGAGTCGCCCTCCTCTGCTCTTCCGCCTGTCTGAAAACTCTGGAGATGAGAGCATGAGCGACGTGGCGTTTGACTCTCTGCCCTGCTCACCTTCCTCAGCAACGCCTCACAGCCAGAAGATGGACACGCTTAGTGAGTGAGCCTCATACATAACCACCTGAGTCCTGAGCACTTGGCAATGACTTGCTTTATTTTTTCAGCTTTAAATAATATCTTTGAGATGCTGCTATGAAAAAGTTCTAGTAATCTAGTAAGATTGTGATAACTAGAACTTTCTTCTCAAGCATGTTGTTCTTAAAACAAAAAGCAAATATTTTTTTCCTAGACTGGCCTGTGTTCAATGAAGTAGACAACTTGGTTCACAAAGACTACGATCAGCTTGATAATCAAAGGGTGAGTGACAGAAAATTTTCTGACAGAAAATGAGATTGCAGTTTCTTAAAGGATTCAAATGGCTACCAGTAGGGCTTTGTTCAGTAAATGCACATAAAGGCTCTCTGCCTGCTTTCAATGCACAATACCTGCATCTGTTGTTTTTCATTTATTAGAAGCAGTTTATTTAAAAAAAAAAATTGTTTGTTTGTTTTTTTCCAGAGATTTGTTTGCATTTGGTGTATTTTAGTAGATAATATAGTACTCTGTTTACCTGTGTGTTACGTTGTCTCTCTGGAGCTTTTGCCAACTTTTGTGGTGTGAAAGCTAAACAGAATGTCCATTGATTAGGTTGCTATGAATACTGGCACTGTGGGCTGTCAGAGAACACTCCCTAAGGAAACTACCAGAAGTATTTTGAGGATATCTTCCTACACAAGGGCCTTAGTTCCAGGGGCTGCCAGTTAATGTTTTATCTCCTAACTTGTTACTGATGAAGACTGAGAACTGTATAAAGTGGACTCTTGGTCCAATCTTCCACGCAAGTCTTTGAATTCCAAGTCTTTAAGAGAGAATATAAGCTTGGACTGGGCCTTCAGGGTTGTTAAATCCTGTTCCGTCACAGATGGCACAATTTATAATTCTTTCCATGCTGTAAACCTGTATTGAAGCTAGCTGAAGATTATAGGATATGTCCAGCTGAGAACTTTACAAAGGCTAGTGTTGATACTGGGTTGCTTTGTTCTTTTATAGGATTTTGAAAATGGTGGAGACAGTGGCTATCCCAGTGAAAAGAGAAGTGAGCTAGAAGATCTGGATCACAGAGAGAGGGTAAGAACTTAATTTGGGCTTAGCAGTAGGTTGAACCTCTTATTCTTTCTTCAAAGCAAATCTATAGATAAATATAATGTTGATCTAGACTTTGTGAATGAAGGAGAGTTGGAAAGAAATTCCAACAGGCTGCAAAATTACTTGTTCATCTTGGAAGTGTTGATGATATTTTAACAAAAAAAGACTATTTGTAATGAGAAATTTTATTTCAAATATTAAACTTGATTGCAGGTTGTTGCATTTTATTGAAGTTGTTTTGTATTGCATTGAGAACTGTACATTATAACCAGTTTTTGTCATATGGAATCTCTGAATATGACTGACTTTCATGGTCTTTTACCCTCTCTACCTTCTGTGACTTTATAGGGCTTGAGATATTGCAAAACTCAGGGTTTACAGTCAGTTAATATGTGGCATTGGAATTCCTGTGGGTCAGTTGGTTAGCCTTTTAAAATACAAACTTCTAAGACATGTTTCTTGACCTGAAGACCCTAGCTCTGTATTTGATTGCTAGATGGGAAAGAGAATACTGCTTCCAAGGATGCAACCCCTTTTATATCAAGGAATCACCTTTCAGGGTGGATCATGTATTTGTTGTAGAATAGCTGTAGTTAATCTAAATGAAGGCCTGTCTGTGCAATTCTTTCTAATTATTATTATTTTTACTAATCAGCACTTTTTTAATATCTGAATATCGTTGAGAGGAGAATTCGGTGAAAACTATTTTCATTATTGTTGCTATTACTTTTGCTGGATTGGAATAGTCCAGAGGGGTGACTGGTACACATCAGCTGCTGTAAATTAAGTGATGCAAATCTTTACATTAACATAGGGCAATTCAAACAACAACCGAAGACATGAATCTGATGAAGACAGTTTGGGAAGCTCTGCAAGGGTAAATAAAGCAGCACTGTTCACTGACAATGAGCTCACCACTCTGCTTGTACTTTGTTCCATTCATCTGTCATCTAACTTCACATCACAATATCAGATGTCAGTTTTCTTTCCCACTGCAGAATAATATTTCTATTAAAAATAACCGACCCTTTTAGATTCTCTTCTTTTTCTTTTGTTATTTTTATAAATGTTCCCTAGTGTAAATTAGTAATTCTGCATGGATTTCTCACTGTTTCATATTTGGGGGAGGAGGGAAGAAATCTGCTTAACTAAAATATATTTCCTTTTTGTGTTTTATTTATGGATTTGTGTCCTATACCTAGTGGGATGACTTCTTTTCAAAGCTTGGTGTGTTTTACATGTGTGATGATAGCTGCTTTCATTATGTATATTACTTGGACTGAGGAAAAACAGGCGTGCTTCTATGTGTTTGCAAAATATAGCCTTTATGATAATTAGTTCTTGTGGCTAAAAACAACCCTCTCCTACATGCAAAGGAGGAAAAAAAAAAGTTTTGACAATAATGAGTATTTCCATTAAATGTGCTTTTCAGAGTTTAATTGTAGTGATTATGTATTGTCGTTTCTGAAAATTGAAAGAGCTTTAATAGTCTCAAGATCAGTGCCAATAATCTATTGTATTATGTTTCCTCTTTAGACCTTCAGTGGCTTTTATTTTGGTAACATTACTTTCAGATAGTGTTTCCCATCCGCCCATGATTTAAAAATATAATAAATGGTTTATTATCATTTGCATTGGAAAACCTGAAAAACATCAGTGCATGTATGTCCATCATCTTCTGAATTGTTCCTGAGATGCTTTTCACTTTTCTAGATTTGCTGAATGTATGTGTCATTTAAAAATTTTATTTATTTGAAACACTGACCAGGAAAGTGTGATTTTAATTTTATATGTATAGGTAGCCTCAGTGTTTACAGGGTGACTATTCAGGTGGTTATTTTCATATGTGTGTATCTTTTGGTTCAGGACTTAAAGGGGATATTGGATATTTGATGTAGTGCATAGCAGTGGAGAGCTTTCCTCGTTGTTGTTGTTATAGTGAAGAACAGTGACCACTTAGTCAGCTACTAATGTGACTTTTGAAAGCAGTATCTTAATTTACCATATTTATTGATAAGCAGTAATATTAATAGATTTTTTATTATTATTTCTGAAGGGTACACCATATGAATAATTTGAAAACTTTTAATTTCAGATACAAATGGTAGTATATTCTGTATTTTAGGTCAGTGTGGAGAAATGGAATCTCTACAACTCTTCCAGAGTCCACATCCACAGACCGTCCTGTGTTGCACATGAAATTCAGAGGCTTAATGCGTTAGAACTTGAAAAGAAAATTGGGAAGTCAATCCTTGGGAAGGTAAGAGGAGTCTAATAATTCTGTTTTTTCCAACTGAAAAGAAACATTTTATATTTGTTCCTTATATTTGTTCTTTTATATTTGTATTGGTGTCTGTCTGCACTACTTATTCACAAAAGCAAAAAGAAATATTATGCCTATAGGTTCATGTTGCTTAGTTTTATTTTATAAAGGAAGCCAGAGCTCACTAACCCATGAGTTCCCTGTGCTTTTGGACTTGAACTTGTGAGCCCTTTTGGAAAGGACCCTGTGTTGGCTCGTCTGCCTTCCCAGAGGTATCAGGTGAAGAAGATCAAGTGCAGTAGATGTGATGTGCCTGACCCATATGCTGCAGGCAGGCCTGGCTTGGCTCCTCAGGAACGATAGTGTGCACCAGCTCTTTTTACCCCTAACAACTCAAATGTGAACTAAGTTTTGACTTATGCATGGGCTTAAGTCCACACTGAAAACACTGTGTAGAGCTGCCCAAACCTCAAATGGTTTTCCTTGCTGTTTGAAATTTGCCCTTTTTTCCTTTTTCCTTTTAGGAGGTGGGGTGGAGGGAGATGAAAATCGCAGTACACATTTGGAGCAAAATCCTGTTCCCATTGAGGGTTCAGTGGTATCAGAATTTTGCTTGGAATAAGAACTCGTCTTTGCTTTCTGTGTTTCTGGTTAATTCCTTTCCTATGGGGCCCTGCTGTAAGAAAGGCCTGTGAGCCCCGATTGCTAGAGCCTGTCCTCCTGGCTGGTGCGTGATGAGGCTGCAGCCTGCAGTGCCATCTAGCCAAGGTGTCTTTAATTACAGCTGCCTCCTAGAAGCCTCCAAGGCCCCAGCAGATACACAGGGACAAGCATGTGCCCTCTGAGACCTGGTGCTCTGGTGTGGTCTGGGTAGCCAAAGAAATGTGTGGGCATTTAGCTTGGGGGAGTTGAAGCTACATTTCATGCTGGCTCATCTTTCCTGTGCGCTTGCTGCTAGGTTCACTTGGCCATGGTTCGCTACCACGAAGCTGGGCGTTTCTGTGAGAAGGACAAGGAGTGGGATCAGGAGTCAGCCCTGTTTCACTTGGAGCACGCGGCGGACTGCGGGGAGCTGGAAGCCATCGCTGCGCTGGGACTCATGTGCTGCCAGCTGCCCCATCACATTCTTTCTGAGGTCACTCTGGAGGTAAATAGGAAGATCACAGAAAGTCCAGAATCTAGAACTGTGCTCCTTCAGAAGAAATAGCCTAAGTATTGCAGGAAAGGAAGACAAAACGATAACCATGGTTGTGTTTTACTGCAGCCACAGCATTAAATGTTTCCCTTCAAAAAAGATAGTTTTATAATTAAGGGCTTGGACTAAACACCAAAGCAGCTGTCTGTTCCTGGTTTTGCCAGAAAATTGCTGCATAACATTAGGAAGTTTTTATGAAGTGATCTTTGCTCTTCAGCCCCTCAGCTTCTTGTGGCTGGGCCTGCTTCTCAGATGTATTAAACACTTGCAACAGTTACTGACATGGAGAAACTGTTTACTGATAGAGGAAGCAAGGGATGGATTTACTTAGAAACAACCATTTTAGAGGTTTTGTTTGTTTTGCTAGGACACAAAGGAGAACAGAAGAAAAGGATTTGATTACTTACTGAGAGCAGCAGGAGCTGGAGATCGGCCTTCCATGATCCTAGTAGCAAGGGCATATGATACAGGTGTAAATCTTGCTTCAGACAGGTACTGTGCATCCCTGGGAAAGCTACCCTGGTGTTATTCCCACACAGAAAAATAATACTTGCTGCATGTTTTTCATTCATGTAAAGATCTGTTAGTAAAATCGAGACTTTTTTAGATATAATTAGATATGTTTCAAATATATCCAAGTATGAATAAGAACTGAGTTTATATATTATGATAACAAAGTTCTGCTGCTGAATACCTGCATGTGTATCTTATCCACCTGCATGTTTGGGTTTAGCCCTGATATCAAGACCCAGGTTGCCCTGTGGTATGCAAGCTTTTTTTGCTATGAGGTGGGTGATAAAAACCTCCCTTGGCTTTAATGGGAGCTACATCCCTTTTAGTGGTGAAAAAAGAAAGTCTGAGATGTGGTATCCTGAAAATAATTGCAAAGTATTTGCAATTTTTAAAAAAATATTAGTGAAAGAAGAATCTGTGCAAGTTATCTTCACAAACAAATGCCACTCCAAAACTATATAGTAAGTAACAATGAATGCTTAGACCTTGGAGCTTAGCAGAACACTGCAGTCTGACTTGTTTTCATCTGTGATTGCTGTGTGAAGTGATCCCAGCATCATTTGGTTTATTGTAGCCTCAGATCATTACGCTTATTCTATTATCTCCATGAGAACACAAATTTTCTTGAAGAGCTCTAGGACTGAGGAGCTGTTGCAGAATTAAATCCTGAAGCTTCAATGCAAAGTATGCTCGTTTCCAAAGGTAACTGTCTTCAAAAACTATTTTTGACTTCAGAGTGCGGGATTGGAAGGAGGCACTGCACTGGTACAATGCTGCCCTGAACATGACTGACTACGATGAGGGGGGTGAATATGATGGCACTCAAGATGAGCCCCGCTATCTGCTACTGGCCAGGGAAGCAGAGATGTTAATGACGGGAGGATTTCACTTGGACAAAGATCCACAGAAATCAGGTGAGTCCTTTCCTCATTTTTGTTTCTGCGATTAGTAATCTCTCTTTTCCTCTCTCCTACCCAATATGTACCCCAAAAATAGATTTCCTGGTTCAGCTGTTACAAAACATGTAGAGAAGAGTCAGTGTCCAGACCTCATGGATGAACCTACAATACACCCAAGCAATATATAATTCTGGAAACTGAAAGAGATTTTGCTGATGCCAGGGATAGTGGGTGGTGCCAGCTCCAATCTTGCGACATGCTGAGTCCCTTGCAAGCAACCTTCACTCCCTGTGAGGCCGCTGACCTGCAGGTTGCTGCTTATATTTTGAGGTACCGCAGTAACTCCTATGTTCTGCACAACCCTGACTTAGCCGTTATATAATCTGTATGTCAGGAGCTAAAGTCTTACAGTCTTCTTGGGCCTTTTACATGGCTGGCTATGTTTCTGGTGTGTATCAACGCATTAAAGGGCCATGCTGCTGTCATATCAGCAACCAGTCGTATAACTCTTGAGGTAGAGAGCAAAAGCCCAGGTTCCCAGTTGATGTAACTCTGCTGATATTCATAAAATACACAGTTACACCCATAGGTCAAATTACAGGGCCGGATCTCAGTTTCCCTTTTCATACTTCAGTTGCTTTAGGGTAAAGGGATGCTTTTTCTTTGCTGACATGACTCATATTTCCTCCTGTCCTCCTGTAGGTGAGCTGTACACTGAAGCAGCAGAAGCAGCAACAGAAGCCATGAAAGGCAGGCTGGCAAATCAATACTACCAAAAAGCTGAAGAGGCTTGGGCGATGATGGAAGAATGATGTTGTAGTTATGTAGCTTTTGTATATAATATTTTTATAGACTTACATGTTTTCCGCTAAAAATATGTATTTTTATGTGCTGTTACCAGTTTTTGTTTTTTATATTTTAGTTTTTTAACTTTGAGGGAAGAAATCCAAATATAGGTACTATGTAGGGAATCATAGTGTACTTCTACCTATGTTTTAAAATACTAGTACAATGGAGCTTTTATATATTCTTAACTGTTATAATTTGTTTGAGAAAAGTGAAGCTGATGTCTGTTTACATTGCACATGTCCAGCTTTTTGCATAGCAAATGATCAGTGTGTTTACATTTTTTTCTCCTATAAATTTTCAATTTACACATGTAAAGCATGCAACTACTCTTAGTAAGTGATCCCCTTCTATGAAGCTGGTGTCGATTGACTCTGATATTCTTCTCAAACCAATTCCAGATATAATCTTTACAGTTTGGGGAAAAAAAATGGTGCTTCTAATTTGGCACCCTGAATATTCAGGGTGAGGTATGTGTTTATTCATACCAGCATTATGTGTTTTATGATCAGAACATCACTAATGTGAGGTGAGGCATCTAGCTACCTCTTATTTCAACATTTTTTACAACATAATAACCTAGCTGTATAAAATCATGCTCATTTCAGATTTATCCAGTGACAAGACCTGTAACATATTGGTAGGATATAGCTGTCTTTACAGGGACATCTTAGTTTGCAGTGAAACTGGATCTTCTTACTTAAAATGAAAATTCACTTCCCACCATTTCAAGAGGGACATTTGAAAAGTGTAGAGAATGTTTATTCACCTATTTCTGTGTATAGGGGAAAAAAAATCTGCTCTAAATAACTTAATGTGTCTGATCTGCTCTCTCGTGGCACATGAAGTAACTTCACATGATAGTTTGACAGATTTGAGCTGATCGGTGAAGAATATACAGATTACAACAGGTAATTTATAAAATACTACCCTATGGTACAAAGTTTATTTTCTGTGGTATTAGGCATTCATGTTCTGGAGTTTTGCATCTGTATTTTAGCATCCTTTCTTAGCCAGTTAAATTTCCTGAAAGACCTCCTCTGTTCACAGGACACAGAATTGTTGTAAATGTTAGTTAAAGGAAATTATACTTTTGCAGATTTCAGGAAGAAAGCATTATTATCCCCAGCCACTTTAATATCTGTACCCTGTTTACATGCTCCTAAACCAGTAAAGGGAAGACAAACACACCATGGCAGTTGAATTATTACACAAAGGTAAGATTCTTCCAAGTCCAGTGTCCTATTCCAAAGCTCCAGTGCCATCAATATAGCTGTTTTAGAAGCTATAGTCCTATTTCTTGGTCTTGGTTAGCAGTAGTTTGTAGGAGATGAAGACAATCTGCCTTCTTGCCTGTAGAGTTCCTGAGGATGTAGACTGGCATGAATGAGGGACAGCCACCATGTAGTGCTGAAGGATTCATAGTGCTGCCCTGCCCCACTCTAGCAAAGCTGTTAAGTAGGTAACTAGCTACGTACTAAAATGCTCAAATTCTTTGTACCTAATATGCTGAAATTGAACTGAAATTTGTATTGCCACAACTTAGGAGAATGCTTTAAGTACCTGGCCACAGATGTGCGTTGGGTGTCTACAGCCGCTCTTGGATGTGGCCTTTTGTTCTTTCATAGCCCTTAAGCATCAGCTCTCTGTTAAATGTAAAATGCCTGTCACCTCTTAAAATCGGTTGAGCAATTGTAGAGCGTTTTGTGCAGGATCAATACCACGTGAGCAGTATAACATGTACAAACAAAGGATTTATTTTCACTGAATGGTGCTGGTGCCGTATATTTCCATGAGAAATAAGCATGTGTGCAACAACCTCACCAGTCTTGTAGGGAACAGAAGAGATAATGTGTCCATCTAAAATATAAGTAAAGGACTTAAGAGTATAATTACTGGAACTCTTTGACATAGTTTAATTTGCTAATTTCTGATGTTGCTAAAGTTGCCCACTGCTCTCTGTAGACCTGGTGTATAAGTGTGATCACAGCTCTGAAAAAAAATGATTAATACTCTATTTTCTGTAAATGTTACTTTTTAATGATGTAGACTGCCTTCTGTCATAAGGTGGTATAATATTATTTAGCTCTCTAATAATTAGTGCTTTGAATGATTCAGAATGAAACTGGTTTACAGAAATTTGCACAACTCTGATATTCTTTTGAAGAGAATATGTGTTCAACAGACTTCTGGAATGATTGCTCTGTGCTGTATTTTTAACATATTCACAATGAAAAATAAAAAATATATTTTTAAAATATGTGAAAATTAATCTGAGGCTCTGCCCTGCAAAACTTGCTTGGATGCAGCGTTTCTGGAGGTCACTGGGAAAGCTGCTGGGTGAGGACAGCAAGGTGGGAGCCTTGTTTGTGTGTCAGACATGCGGGTACTGGTGGCCTGTGCCACGTAATCGTGTCCCTTGCTTCATCTGGCTTTGTTTGTTTGGGTAAATAAGGTTTCTAGAGCGTTGGTCATTGCCTTGGGGGGGTTTCTCTTTGGTCTTGCTTTTTTCTACATGCCAAAGTCAAATCCTACTGTTCCAAGCTCCCAGGAATTCTCATGTGCTTTCAACAGTCAGACCTAAATATCTGGGGGCAAATAGTGAGACGTGTATCAAGGAAATGTTTTCTTCAAGAAAACTCATATTTGATCTGATGTTTTATTTGCATTTGGTTGCATCCACAGTGCCTGTAACTAGTACAGGATCCACCAAGCGCTGCTCCCTTGCAGGGCTGTTAGAGGTGTCTATGCCTCCAATCTTTGCCTAGCCCTGGGGAAAGCAAATAGCAAATGTTTGGCTTGAATGATTAGAGGTGGGAGAGTTCTTGTAATAGGTACAGTATCTAATGATATGCTGTCCTCTTCATTATGTTTATTACTCTTTTATACAAGAACAAACTGTTCTGGTATTAGTCCTTTTAAACTATGGTAACTGGAGCCCATACTGTTGCTTTTTATTACCTTAAGGCTGATAATTATTCTGCCTGTATCATTTAAACAGTATGAAATCATTCTGTAGCAAAGGCACTTTGCAATCTTAACGCAGCAGGTATAGTACAGGTGGAGCAACCCCAAACGTCTCTGAATTTTCACAGGAAGGGTTACCTGTGACTCTCTGTTCGGGCTCTAGGCCAGCACTTCTGGGAGTGATGGGCTGTTTTCTGGTGAAAGTTTAGGAGCATCTCATGCTGGGGACCTGGACATTTTGTGGGACAGGCTCACAGGGCTCCCCCACATGACTTCCCCCAGTCCTTGGTCTGAAGGAGATCGCAGTGTGGCTGGTAGGTCTTTGCCTATTCTGTGCTTTGCTCCTGCCTCAGGAAAGCAATATTCTCACACAAGTAGCTTGCATTACACAAGTAATATTCTTACACAAGTAGCTTGCATTATATTTGAGATTTCTAGTAAGTTCCCACGGACTGGAAAGGCTGGTGGGGTCCGGCACCGCTGCAGCGGGCGGGAGCGGGGCCAGCACAAGCCACGCGGCGCCCAGCCGCCCCTTGCGCCGTGGCATCCACGTGGCAGCTCCCTGGGAGGGCCGCGCAGGACCGCCGAGCGGCCACCCGGGCCCGTCCCGTGCCTGCCCAGGCCCGCAGAGCCTGCTGCGAGCCCCACGGCCGCCACTCGCTGCCGGTGCTTCTGCAAGGGCTCCGAACTGCTGCGGCCGCAGCAGCAATGCAAGGAAACAAGGTCTTTGCTTTTAACGTGTAGATGGCTCAGGTGCTATGCATAAATGCTATGTACGGGCGCGGCTGCCGGGACCTGCTCTGGGAAAGGTGGGGGCTGCTGAAATTAAATAAAAATGAAGAGGAAAAGAAAGGGCCGCGGAGGCGGGTCGGGATGCACAGTAGAGTTCCCGCCAAGTTGGGTTTGCACGGCGGTAGCGTGGCCGAGCGGTCTAAGGCGCTGGATTAAGGCTCCAGTCTCTTCGGGGGCGTGGGTTCGAATCCCACCGCTGCCAGCAGACTCTTTTTCGTGCCGGGCGCAGCGCCC